>OZ024856.1:45247609-45357609 GCA_964017155.1 Oasisia sp. SBJ-2009
TATATTAAAGGTGTATGCCACGAAACAGTTGCGTTTTTTGTCCTTTAATTTCTCAGGCAGAGTTGAGGGGCTTAAACGTGCTGCCACCTCACGGAGCCTGGCTAACCGAGGCTACGTTGATCGATTTCAGCGCAGTGCCGCCCTCTTGCGTACAAAGATAAATTCAAGAAGATGAACGTCACAATTTACACACTATTTAAACAACTGATTACTTTATTTTATTTATTTACATAAGGGGTTTATGTCCGTGATCACGATCATCGGTGTTCAGTTGGATTACGCGTGTAGTACTGCGCGCGGAGAGTTACGCGAGTAACTCGAGTAGCTCAATCGAAGTCGGCCTAGCCCTAGCCTAGGAGTGTGGTTGGTCTCAGGTCATGTGGTGATAATTTTGGGTTATTTCACCCACACGCTGTTCATGTTGCAAGCATTGTTCAGGATGTAGAACAAATATTCGAATACACAAAGCCGTTCAGCTGCGCGTGTGATTGGGCGAACGGGTCATTATACTGGGATCTTATCCGTCTTCAACTTAGGGCGGGTATTTGCACTGTTCTCACGGCCGACGCAGTCGCCACTGGCGAAGTCAATTTCTATTTTTTCCGCACCTTGCGCAGGGGAAAAGCCTAGTCTAGCTTTGCATGGCAAACAGCCCTGGCTTGCGAAGGTGCTACGAGGCAGGTTGTAAATTCTAGTCGGTAGCTAATTAACTCACTCAAGTACTCCCGCGCTAGCTAGCCCATGCAATCAATGCGCAACACGTAAACAGCAACACTTTGTAGGTTGGTCTCAGATGAATCGGTAGCCAGTGTAGCAGCAATCACATGTTTGTATCCTAGTGCGAGTATTTTGGAGAGCAATAGTTCCGCACTCTTTGTAGATGTTGGATCACGATGCTTGGTAGACCATACAGAAGTGAGTTACTAGTCGGAGGGGTGCCACTAGTGTGTGAACATGTATCTCACTTCAGCAACTCTCTAGTTTTTAATTCTCACAAAACTTTGATTTGCATACCCCAAAGCTCGACAAATATGCAACATTCAGGATCTCCATCAATCTCAAATTGTACCTAAAATATTGGGGGGCTATTCCTTTCTTCACCCCTCCCACCATAAATATTAAAACACAAAATATACACCACTTCGAGGAAACTCCTATGCAGATCCAATCCCAGAAATCCTGGGGCTGCTGAGCTGGTCAAACTTGTAAGATTGCGGCAGAAAACAATGTTTTGACAATCCACATATGCACACATATACTAAACTAATCTTCTAGTGAGAGACCACAATAATGCCAGTTGTTTATTTACCACAACAGGGTAGGGTGTTCATGACAAAACGGCAACAAATAACAATGGTGATTTTGAATGGGAACAGCAACGGTATGACAGAACTGACAAATAGGCCAAACAGGAAACAACAACTTTGCCAAATCAGCATAACAGGAAAGGAGCAGGATTGTTTTAACGGAACTAAGGACAGGACAAATGCAAGGCGTTAGGAATGTTTGACAGAACCAACGATAACAGGACTACACAATTTCAGCCTTTACAGTGATACGTTGTTGTTCGTTTCTTCGTTCAGCACTTAAAAATGTTATTTTATATTTTGCACATAACTAAAAACGTATCTGTCATATCCACTGCCAATACTTTATAATAATGTTTAAACAAATATGTATGGACTGTTAGAAATAAACACCACACCCAGTGATTCCATCGGTGTAATGATAATTTTATTCAAAGTAGTTGTAAGAATGGATAAAAAAGACCTATATATCACACAAAATAGTTATCCATTGGCAAGAAACGTTTACACAAAACCGAAAATATGCTACAAAAACCCACCGAGTAGAAAATCGTGCCCTGAACTATTCGAGGACAACAAACAAATGCAACAAATACTGACCAAGAATAATTATTCACACCCACCTGATAGCTACATACCAATGCCACATGCAATTGAAACAGAATGCAAAAAACTATACACGTCCAACAGAACGTATGGTCAATGTAACTCAGTCGTGGCCTCTCAAAATGCTACAAGCGTAACATTAGGCGCCATGGAACTTGCATGCTACAATCTGTGTTATTTAAGTGAACATCCTAAAATCTATTTCTTACAATTAATTCGTAATTCGTTACAAATCCTACTTGACAACATACTTTACTGTGATTGTAGTAAGGTTTTCGTACAGTGACATTTACCTGCCAGAATCAACCCAACTAAGAGGGCAAGTGGAAACCATTAATCCAATTGAAATTATCCAGAACCTTCTGCATCTGTGTTATTTTACAGGAGCAGAACTTCCCAAATATTATGTGCCAATGTTAAATATTATGTGCAGTTTGCTTATTTATAAAATCCAAGCACATACACTCGGGTCCAGTGTGTGGGTTAATGGGTCTTAATTGAAGTCCTTTTTGTTGCAGTATAAGCTACAAAATGTCCTGTGCATTCACAGTTTGATGTAATAATAAACATCTGATCATTTACAGTGACTACCATAACTTAATTTTTCATAAACTGTTTGGTAATACAATCGACGGTACACCCTCATTCAAATTTACTGTACAATCATTGGATAGTACAGTAAATTATTACTAATAACTGGTTGTGGATGCATAACTGCAGAATAACACGTCTAGGAAAATCAACAGGATTAAACGAGTCTTAACCAGACTGCAGTGCATTGGGATCAATAACTGAATTGGAATACTATTCATGGATGGCCGCTCACTGGTAAACAGATCACTGGACTAGTCACGCATGACTGCACACTGGCTAGCGAACATTTTACGGGTTAAAATTATTTGTGCATTCACAACTTCCATTATTTAAACGAAACTAGTAATCGTGCATCAACACTCCTGATTCTCTGTCAAGCCAGCAGTATTTAAACATGGTTAAGTGTACCTCATTATTAACGTATTGATAACATTGCCAAATGTTCTATTGTTTAGCATGTATAAGACTGGCAATAAATAATTGGAATTGCTAAACAGAAATGGACATGACAATGCATTAAAATGCCTAACTAGGATCCTGCCCGTTTTAAACATGAAACATTACATTGCTTATTTCTGTAGTTACATAGTGGTGAATACTAAAATAAAATGATTTGATACACTGGCATGCTCACGTGTAGATAAATGTATGTATGTGGTGTGTGTGCGCATGCATACAGTGCATGGACTGTATTCGTCCATTTTTCTGGCAAATTGATGTAATAAAAAATCATCAGAATTAATTTATGATTCTTCCAAATACCATGTTGCAAACTCCTCAGATATAAACAGTTTAAACACCCCATTAAAATTCCTTTCTGTATACTAAAATTTGACATTTATAAATCAATGTTTATTTCACACTTTCATACATGAAAAATCTGTTTATACCAACCACAATAAATAATTATTTGTCAGGCTAGTCTAAGACTTCATACTTCATTTAAGCAAAATCCCTGGCTGAAATGTTGTACAGTTATTGACAACTTTCAAAATGCAAACATTTCTACCATGAATCGGACACCCGTGATTAAATAAACTGGGACACATACCAGTATTCATGTTATTTTCAGGGACGACCACTGAAGTATAAATCTGAAATTACTCAAATTCGGATGCCCGTGAGAAGAGTTCTACCTATGCCATTTAATGAGTAATTATAATTAGCTGCCTGTATTAATTATTATCAGCAATGGAAATGTAATGAAGGGATCATAATTTGTGACGACCATATCTGTTCTGTTGGACCTGAGCCAAGCTAGTCAACATATGTATATAATATAATCATGCATGTACACAATGCATACAGTCAACAACAGTAACAATGACAATAAACACACAATGTACACACAACAGTACTCTACTCGCACAAATCACCAGCTGAGAAACTACATATACCGTATAGTAGCCAATAGAAGCCCTGGCCTTCATGTGTACTTCACTACTCAACAGAAAACTGCGACATCAGACGATCGTGTAACAAACACTACTAGTTCACATCATTCTTAATTCACCAATCCAATTATAAACTAAGCCATGTGCATCTATTTGACACTATACGGTACAGTAATCCGAGCACCAGCTAAACAAAGCTAATCACACGTGAATCGGACCAGAAGCAATTGAAGTGATATAGGCCAGTAGCTTTAGTAAGTCATTAGGAGTCACAAGAGTTAGAATGAAAGAACACAATATACAGTTTCTTGAGAGGCTACAGACATGCCACATCATTAGCCAGTCAGAAGTAACTCGGCGAAGACCTGCCTTTTCAGACGCGTTCAATCGAGACAAATAATGTGACGAGAAATTACTTCAGTGTTTCCGTACGGCACAAGACTTCTTTTACAATCCGGCATAAGAACAAGAGTTGTTCAGTCAACACGTACACACACAACTTATTTAGTAACTTGAAATATAAACATTTTACAACAGTACTGTTGTTGTCCATTGTCGTAGGAACTATACCTACAAAATAGACCAGGTGACTTGATTCAACACCTTCAGATCATTCCCAGGCCTACACACGCTCAGCCAAAAGGTAAACACTGTCGAGCGGGGTCCAACGCCCCTTAGACACAACTATGAACAGCCACGAACATTGTACAAGTAACGAAAAAGATCATTTACTACACTGATATTACAGATTATACGGAAAGAAAATACGAAATTATAAAATTCTTTTTTAGCGTTAAATATTTCTACCACACATGACATTGCAAACCGGACTGCATAACCACCTACCAACACCATTTCGGGTGGCAAATTAAAACCGTTTTCTGTGTTTAACTGGAACTTTACAACATCAATCATGGTACTAGTGTAACAAATGTGCACATTTGCAAATGAAATGTGCAACTCTGTACCAGGTTTTCTGTGGATTTAAGTGCAATAGAAAATGTATTATTTATTAACAGTTGTATTTCAAGCAGAGTGGCATTTCAGTGCCATCCATTTGCCGACACTGGCTACCAGTGTTCACATCTTTCCCTACACCTTGTACCCTGTGCAACAAAAATGGACAAGTACAGTATATGTAACCTAGTACCCTTTAGCTGATGTCGTTTGACTGGATAGCTCCTGCATGATGCTAACTACTACAAGTTTCATATGCCTGAGATCACAGTGTCACAAAATGTCTACAGATTTCTGAAAACACGCACCAACGTGTGAGCAGGTTTGCATGGAAACCTCACGTTTACTCCAAATATATTCTCTGTGGGATGGAGGGTCGACAAACCACAAGTTCGCCACACATTACCAGTTACAATATTGAGGAAATCACGCTAGTAGTCGAATGTAGTTTGTCATCACTCAGCAGTGAGATTCCGAGAGCTTTAGAAGCTGCGGTAAAAATGGTCCAATCACACAACGTCATCCCGCGTCATCTGCGTCCAACACATACACCGTTTTTTACATTTCAACAAGAAAACTGAGGATAACAATACACGAGAAAGGCATCGTCTGTTTTCGAGTTCATTCGCATGAATATTTCCATTCAAAACACTGCATCTACGTCGTCACGGAAGCTATTTTTAAACAAAGAGCAATTTTGTTGCGTTAACAATTATTTTTGCGGCTTATTCTTGAGAAATGAGCACAGGTGATTGTCACCTTTGTTGTCAGAGTAAAATAATAATAATAGTATTGTAAAGTGAGCAAAAACAAACAAAGACAAACGTGTGTAGACACCATATGGAGGACGTGCAACACACTCGCCAGGTTTCTCCCTGAAATTCACATCGTCACACCTTCCGTAAGCTCATGCGTTTTCTAGTGCCCGTTTCACAAAGCTCTTTAAGAGCTGACAAAGTAGCATTTCCACCACCACCACCATCCTGATTTTACTTTGAAAATAACAACAAACTGTGACAAGAATCTCAAGAAACCACGCTCCTCCGTCTCATGGAAAACTCTTCGTAAGGAAATGTACACGTGTGTATGTTATGATGGAAGTTTTGCCGTTATCACCCGTCACGAACAGAACAGTGCTGATCAACTTCTGCTACCGATGACGTCGGTTTTCGAGCTCCACGTGTTGGTTAAACCGGCCTTCAATTGAGCGTGTCATTAAGAGCGTGACAATGACAACACAGGTGACATCAGACTACTCCTTCCATGTTGACAGCACTGGCGGAAACATGACTGTGTGTTCCAGCGGTTGCCGTGCCGACGTGAGCTGAGGTCACATCGACAATGACAGTTTGTTCCCAGTGGCTGTGTTATTGTGTCGGCGTGACGATGAGAGTCCAATGTTGGCGCTATCGTTACCATGACAACCAGGGTCGCAGCAGTCGTTGCCATGGTGACGCAGTGTGACAACAAAGCGCGTAGCGATGAGTGAAATGTGACTTGCGCAGAAGTGGCTATACGTCGACAACCATCTTTTTGTGAACATCCAGTGTTCCCACCACCTTTAACAAAGGCAACAACAATACAGACTCATGGAGAATCCAGTCCATCCTATCAACTATAGACATTTACAAATAACAATATAGATTAAAATCAGCATATTAAAATAATTAACACACTACAGTCATACCAATGGAAATAGTGGACAGATTAAAAGAGTAAATGTTAGAGTATATCAATTCACACTGGGGAAATTAACTCTAATTTTGTCTACAGTTTCACACTCATGCATGCCTGCACGCACATACGTACATGCATATGCAAATTGCACTGAATCAGACACCCCAGAGAGTTCTTGTCCGAGATGGGCCAGAGCAAGTCTGTCTGGCAAGGTACATTGATACTATATACAGCCATGTTGACATATGGCATTGTTTACTGCACACCAATCAGCAAAAGATGACGATAACAATTCTGTTGGCATCTCAGATCCTGAACTTACCTACCAGTGAACCCAGATGACATATTGAAAACTACATATCTAAGAACCACACTAACAGGGCAGATAAGATACCTAAAAAATTTGTGTGCAACTGATGGATAAATGCCTAGACATACAGAGTTACAGACCCACACTCTTGTATATGTGACACAGTAATGGGACAGACCGTCAACTCACAGCACAGAATTCCTCGAAGGAGATCTTGCCATCTCCGTCTAAGTCTGCAAGAATAATCGTCTTGTCAACGATCTGTTGCAGCTGCGCATCTTTCAAGTTATTGCCGACCATCATTTTGAGAACCTGGAAAAGCTCGCCATTCGAAATGTAGCCGTCTTTGTCCATGTCGTATATCTTGAAAGCAACTGCAACACGCAAACGGCAACCATTCCTGGAGATCTGAAAAACCTCTAACAAATGAAATGAGTTGTAATATTAGTGGTGATGGAGCCAAGAATTAATTCAGTCATCAAGAATTATAAGTAGCACAGCAAGAACAACAACATGACAATGATTTTTTTCCGGCTGCATTAAATGAAAATTTCATTAAAAATAAACGTCATGAGTGGAAAGAAAATAATGTTATCATAACTCATGTCATTTATCAAACATCTATATGCAACCTAAAAACATTGATTTTAGCATATAACATCCTTATATTATTTCCAGTAGAAATAATATTATAACTATGCATAATACATGTTATTTGCATTTCTTACAATTCTTATTCATACAAGGATAAACTTTTATAATGACACTAACTTAACAGTAACCAAAACTAAACTGTAATAAGTTTGCATAAGTATAATTAAGTTACACAGTTCTATTCATATTTTCAATACATCAACAGAAACATTACACACATCTTAGTGTTTCATTGTATACTTACAGTTCTTGTCATACATAAAATGTATTTATAAAAACGGCATATAGACGTCATAAATGACATTTTATGCCTCTCCAACATTTAACTGAAGAAAACTGAATCTGAATAAATCTTGCTAAACAACTGTGTACAACGACTATCAGTTTAAAATTCCTGACATGTCTCTTGTAATCCAAACCATGACACGATCTATGCTAAGTACACAGCATGCATACAGCATGGAAAAAAACGTAACTATAATATATTCAAAGTGAGATGTATAAGTAAAAACCATTCCAAATGAGAGATATAAATGCCACACCACACTGCCATGTCGCAACAAAATTATGAATATGAATGAACTAAGTAACTCTAAGAAACATGGCTTGAAGATCATGCATTAAACATGTGCATGTCTCAGTGCAAGCAAATCTTTCGCAGAAAAAACTAAATGCTCAGCACGCTGTTTCAGTTACAAAACTAAAATAGAACACCATGTCAACGTGGCAATGTCCATTAAAAAAGTCTAAACAAATGGAGATTTTACATGCTTACAGTTGGATGGCAATATGGATTCTTGTACAATCTTGGATGTGTCATAGGAAAGAAACAGGTACCTAGTACGTATTTTAAAACTGCCAGCCCAATAAAATATCAATCTACAATCCTGATTTTGGATCTAACGAAGGGAATAATATAACTAGATTGTATGCACACGCCATACATCTCCACCATTAGAAATTCTTTATAATTTCATTTTAAACATTTCACAAACAAAATGGTTAAAACATAATACTTTAGAAATTACAATTGTGAAAACTAGCTGAACATCGCTTTGTTCCATTATCGTGATATATAGTGACAAGATATGATGAATGCTATACTAAAAGCATGTTTGTTGACACTGTTCCACAATTGTCTATGTATTGCTTGCATCCATCAACACACTGGGCCACTGCTGGGGGGTAACACCTCCTGTGTCTTTGCTCATGTCCTGGCCAATTTCAAATTGGTCTAGACTTCTGAAGATTAGTTAATTTCACTAAATAAAGTTATTTATTATTTACTGTTTATTATTTACCTGTATAGAAACGTTAGAAGATCTTACTATAACTGAACAAGAGTATGGAGTATGTGTGTGTGTCATATCTGGGGGGAAATTAGCATTTTTCATCTTAGATGGCTTGCAAATGGAACACCAAACTTCAGCGGTTCATATGTTAAGAGGTTCATATGGGAAGAAAAGTAACCTTTTTTTCCAAATCCTAACATTACATACCTGGTATATCTTCTTAGACAGTTTGGAGATGACGAGGTCTGTTAATAAGCTTGAGATATTTTTTATAACTTGCATTACAAAAATCCATGACAAACGTCAGTAGAAATACCTAAACAGACTGTACATACTATCTTCTGTACCTGTGTTTATCCAGTATCTTGGTAATTTTCGCTTTGTTCTCACAAACCAGCCGAAAGACAGAAACATTGTGTGTCAGTCTTGAATTAATCAAAAGTGTGCTTTTTAGCATGCAAACTGTTTGTTTGGAAGCAATTCATGTCAATCACAGCCATTACTGGCTAGTTTCGTATATTTTCAATGAGAAAATGGCCATATGTTTTAATCAGTTGTAATTACCCTTCTTAGTCTGTCTTGAAGACAGTCAGATAGGGTCTCTGGCTAAGCCCCTGGTCTCGACCAAAGTGAACTATGACCCACTGCATAACAGTGCATATATACGACCATGTATTCCAATCAGATTCCTACTGTATGGCCGACACCATAAGTAAATAGCTCTTTTTTCAAATGTTAATTTTTAAGATAGAGGTCATATGTAAAGGGAGAAACTAAATGGAAGTTAAGTATATGCAATTTGTTGTTAAATCAAGTATGTAAACATGTTACACATCAACATATATTTTTAGAGAATTATATATAAATATATGTGTATATAATATTCGCAGCATACAAAGGTAATTCCAGAACATGAAACTGATACTACTTAATCGTGACACTTGAAGCTTGAATATGAAATGATGATGAATGCAAGACTGGAGTTATGGTGATTTATTATCAACTTATAACGCAATACAACCCCGTTTCATGAGGCACGTATGGATCACAATTTATCATAGATAAAATTATGGGTACTTTTGCAGTTTAGGCCCGCACCTCGAAAAAAACATCAAAATGTTTACCTACGATGACCAAACTTCGCATGATTTATCTACTACACCTGTACTATGCGTATGCACTTGTCATGTGATCAAAAAATAATAATTAATACCTGAAATCGGTCAAAATGTGTAAGTAAATAACGCGCTTTCCTCGTCGAGTCACTACTACTGCCACAGTGAACTCCGTCAGGTGGCGCCTGGAAAGTGCGTTATTTACTTACACATTTTGATCTATTTCAGGCATTAATTATTATTTTTTGATCACATGACAAGTGCATACGCGTAGTACAGGTGTAGTAGATACGCCCTGCAAAGTTTGGTCATCGTAGGTGATCATTTTGATGGGTTTTTCGAGGTGCGGGCCTAAACTGCAAAAGTACCAAATTATGTTCCATGTATTTATTTCAAAACGAATGTCTGGTGCAAGCCTAGATTTAGCTACACACTACAATGTATTATTTAGTCCAGTTGGTGAATTATTGTTTTATTTTTAAAGTGTGTGTGTGTGTGTGTGTGTGTGTGTGTGTGTGTGTGTGTGTGTGTGTGTGTGTGTGTGTGTGTGTGTGTGTGTGTGTGTGTGTGTGTGTGTGTGTGTGTGTGTGTGTGTGTGTGTGTGTGTGTGTGTGTGTGTGTGTGTGTGTGTGTGTGTGTGTGTGTCATACAATGCTGGTGCTTGAAACACTCCATGTGAATTTGTTATTACACACAAATGTCCCCAAACAACCGTGTATTATGCCCAACCACCAAGTGGCGTAGTTAGAGAATGTAAATTGTAATAAAGTCAACAGTTAATCCGTATCCTACGACTATGTGCATACGTGTTTTGATTAGGTATTACGTGCGACTGTGCGTAATAACAAACTATTTTACTCATATGCATGTGGTTAATAATAATAATTCTCAGTAGGGATTTGACCTGAAGCAACTTGTTCTGGCCATGTAAGGTCAGTCCAAGGCTCACTGTGAGAGCTACGCTGCCTACCAACAGTTGTATTAGGGACACTATCGTCTTTCATACCTGTCGTAAATACAACTAACATAATCTGTCAGAATATAACGCATCATTGCAAGAATACAGCATAGATTCCTGCAGCAAAAATAAGGTGCTGTACTTTGGGTTCACACAGCCTATGGAAGGGTCGCATGGTCTTTCACGTTAGAAGCAGTGAGAGTTCGACTGAACCAGCACTGAGGCACCGTGTGGGCCTGACGAGAGAGACGTGACAACTTGCCACAGATCTGCTTGCACCAACAACTCTAAGTGTTACTCAACAACTCCACGCCACATGTGAGACGCGAGCGTGGCGGTGTGCAACTCAACGTTACGTGACAAACAAACCCTGGGGCAGGCGTGTCCAGTCCCAGGCCCTCTTGGACACGAGCACAGACTCCTGTGTGGAGGCACCAACTCTAGGGCAGATGCACCAACACTAGAGCAGATGCACCAACACTAGAGCAGATGCACCAACACTAGAGCAGATGCACCAACACTAGAGCAGATGCACCAACTCTAGGGCAGATGCACCAACTGTAGAGCAGATGCACCAACTCTAGGGCAGATGCACCAACACTAGAGCAGATGCACCAACACTAGAGCAGATGCACCAACTCTAGGGCAGATGCACCAACACTAGAGCAGATGCACCAACACTAGAGCAGATGCACCAACTCTAGGGCAGATGCACCAACACTAGAGCAGATGCACTAGAGCAGATGCACCAACACTAGAGCAGATGCACCAACACTAGAGCAGATGCACCAACACTAGAGCAGATGCTCCAACTCTAGGGCAGATGCACCAATTCTAGAGCAGATGCACCAACTCTAGTGCAGATGCACCAACACTAGAGCAGGTGCACCAACTCTAAAGTAGATGCACCAACTGTAGAGCAGATGCACCAACTCTAGGGCAGATGCACCAACACTAGAGCAGATGCACCAACTCGAGTAGATGCACCAACAGTAGAGCAGATGCACCAACTCTAGGGCAGATGCACCAACTCTAGGGCAGATGCACCAATTCTAGAGCAGATGCTCCAACTCTAGGGCAGATGCACCAACTCTAGGGCAGATGCACCAACACTAGAACAGATGCACCAACTCTAGAGCAGATTCACCAACTCTACGGCAGATGCACCAACTCTAGGGAAGATGCACCAACTCTAGGGCAGATGCACCAACACTAGAGCAGATGCACCAACTCTAGAACAGATACACCAACTCTAGAGCAGATGCACCAACTCTAGAGCAGATGCACCACCACTAGAGTAGATGCACCAACTCTAGAGCAGATGCACCAACTCTAGAGTAGATGCACCAACTCAAAAGCAGATACACCAACCCTAGAGCAAATGCACCAACTCTAGAGCAAATGCACCAACTCTAGGGCAGATGCACCAACCGTAGACGTGCCCAAGTGAGCCCGCCACACCCGCCAGAGGGCGCCCACCACACCCACCATGCACCAACTGTGAGTCCACACTCTAGACGGACGGGGGGCAGAGACGGCAGAACAAACCCAAAACACATCCGCGGCGACCCTACCCCCAGGGCACATGCGGAAAATCACACGGAGAGATAGAGAGATATGAGGAGGAGGAGGAGGAAGAAAATTGAGGCAACAAGAAGAGAAAATCTAGCCAAAATGCAGCAAACCAGCCAACGATGATGGCGGCGATGGCAAAGTCTCGTAAAAGGACGTGTAAAAAATGCAGCAAACGGTGCAGGAAAACAGAGCAAATTCCTTCCTACTTACACCTCAATTTTGACTCCTTGTCTCCTTTTACACTAAACTGCGAGACACCTTCTATGAACTCTGAAACACGCAATTCGCATACACATCAGACACGTATTGGGATTACTTACACCGCAATTTCGCCTCCTTCGCACCTTTAACACTAAACAGGGAAATGCCCTCGATAAACTCTGAAACAAAAGAGCACACGGTAAACATATGTGTGAGGACACGCCGTCCTCGACTCGACTCACACCTATCACACCAACCCATCCTCCCTGTCACATTCCCCAAATGTTACAGCAATTATACAGAATTACTATGAATGAATCTACACATTAAAAAAATGTGTACAACAACAATGTAGAGTAAATGTGCCTATTGTCAGACAGTACCACATATTGGAATTTTTTTCTCGACAATTCAAATAAAACTACATAAAAACCGAGTGGTGCTAACTCGTGTCAAGGTTAGTATCACTTCTTAAAGTCTACACTTTTGTGTCACCGCCTGACAAATAATATTGGTGACTTGGTGACGTCACAGATATATCTGTTAATCTCACTAACTGTCCGAAAAACAGCCCATTTACCGTAAGCGTACCACACAATATGCTAGTATCAAGAACAACAATTTGAGAACTTTATTTTTAACATAAACATGTGACAGTTGATGGACATATACCACAAATTGCATGGGTGACAAAAGAAGAGAATGTCTTCTATTAGTTCATTTATAGGGACAGTATTAATTGTTAATTGTACCATATCCAGCTTTATTCATGGTTGATTCATGTGCAAAACAATTCAAGTTGATCAATAATATTAATAGCTCCATTAAAATATTTGTAGGGTATAAAACTATGACAATGTGATTATTTTTTTTACCACACACAGGCAACAGGGGGATAATTATCACAAAATCACTTCAATTCCACAACTTTGACACAAATAATTTAGGTCAGGAACATTGAGAATAATCTGAGGGATTGTGTCGTCTCGCAGTGGCCAACGTGTAGATGTGCCGGTCGAGGCGTAAGACAGTAAATCTATATTTACAACCATCGAGCGTCGATGGGGGGGGACTGGGGGATACAGACACGGACGCGATATGTTGGACTGCATCAGCTGGGATCTCGGGAGAACGTGTGTGCACAGCCGCAGTCACTCGGCGTACAACGCTGCTGTCTAGGCTGTGTACTGTGTCCCTGCTGGGCTACATTAGACACACCGTGCCATGTCACATATATTATGTATGACTACGAGCAGGGAGTCTACTTCAACTACGGCAGCTGACGGGGCTGTGTGTGTGTGAAGGCACCTCCACGCGGGCCAGGCTCACTGTCAGCATCTTGTTTGTCTAGCGCTGTCGCTGCAGCATGATGCCGGTGTCAGATAGAATACATCGGGAATATATCAATATTTAACATAACCCGGGGTCCATTTTCTACGGGGGGGGGGTCCATACTCTATGTGCCAGATAGGATATGGACCTTTATAGATTATGGACCCAGAGTCCATTTTCTACGGATGGTCCATATTCTATGAGACATACAGGATATAGACGCCATAGAATATGGACCGCACCTGGGCCAAAATACAATGGGGCGGGTCCACATTCTATAGGGAATATGGACCCGGGTCCATTTTCCATGGGGTCCATATTCTATATGACATCGGCGGTAATGCGCCACCTCACTGTATTCTCAATTACTAGTACTTTTGAAATATTGATTTAACAATATATGCTAATATGTTTTAGTGCTCTTTGCAATGCAGTTTACTACGTTTCAGTGCTGCCAAATTGTTCCCACAAATTTCACATGTTGTACCAATTGTACTACTGGCAGTTCAATGTGTACTGTTATTTAATCCTGAATAACATGTCTTATTTGTTTAGCTGATGGAGAAGAGTGACTTGACTGTAAACAATCCTGAATAATGAATGACATCATTTTGTTATTGCAACAACAATATAGTTATACTCAAAGGTGTTTTCATGCCTCCAGATCATAATTACAATAATTGATTCCTTCTATCAATAAAGTTCACGCGAATATGCAGTTATGACCATCATGAGTCACCATTGCATGGCAATTAGGCTACTCGATGCTTATTCGTTAGCTAACATCTGTGAACTACAAACAACTACATTACAATATTTACAATAATTTGCTATATACAAATTAATTATACTAATTAACCGGTTTAAATGCATGTTAAAGGCCAAAGGTCGTGCACATCTGTTAGGTACCACCGTGATTTCAATGCTTTTGACCTTTGACCCTATGCTAAGTCGACATGTAGACCAACCAACATGTCTGGAATGTCCTCTACGTGCACAGAATGCAATTTGCTTACACCATCTTCATTCGCTTCCATGAAAATGCAATCATGCACCTAACAGCACGTGTCTAATAACATTTCTGCCAGGTGGAATACAATCAAGTGACGGTCTAGGCTTTTAAATAGTCAGACTCCTATATGTTGTAAGAATCCCGATTGGCATTCATTTAGGGAAAAATCTATTACAGATACAAAAAGTGTCTGACAAACTGGGCCGACAAACTGGTAAATTGGACAATAAATAGGTCAGTGCATAAAATGCATGCAATATTCATTTGAGTCTTCATCTTAGACCAAAACTGATTAAACGTAACAACAAAATTGTTTTGAAAATATTTTTTTATAACACGTTTTCATCTTAGACCAAACCAATCAAACATAACAACAACAAAATTTTGAATAAAAACATTTTTCTATAACACGTTTTCATCTTAGACCAAAACTGACCAAACGTTACAACAAAATAATTTTTTGAAAATATTTTTCTGTGACATGTGGGGGTGTATTGAAGTTGTAATTTTACATACTAGTGGACACTGTCGGACTCACCTTTGAAGTCGACCTCACCATTACCGTCCGTGTCGAAGATGTCGATGACCCGCTGCACGAGAGGGTTCTGTTGGAGCTCGGGCAGCGACATGAACTCATCGACACTCAGCGCCCCAGAGTTGTCCAGGTCAAGCTTCTTGAAGCGTTTGCCTAGCCTCTTGATCTCATCCGGATCAACTGTGGGTAGGGAACACAGAATTGTGATAACACTCACATGTTTATATATCAGGCCTTCATGCTGGATACAATTTACAAACATTTCCCGGTAAACGTATGTGTATGAATTTGCACACACAGTAGCCAGTGCAGATGTACATATGTCCAGTAATACACTATAGTCCATTCTTACACAAGTGTGACATTCCATTTTCAAAGTATAACTGATAACAATGACATGCCAGCGGGTCGGGACATTGCTATATTTCCTCTTCTATCATAACACTGGTGTGATTTTCCCCGCAAACTTTCATTTAAAAGTCATTTCCATTTAAAGGTCAACTGTTCAGGAAGGATGAAATTCTGACACTTTGAGATTAAGTTGTTTTTCTTTCTTTCCCTGGGAATATGTTGTGAAACATGATGACTTCGAAAACAATGATCCTGATTGACATTGTTTTAAATATAAAACAAGACAATAGTGATCCTGCTGAAATCATTCCTCTGTTGTGTGCCAAGTTGAGTTTCTCAGACAATATGCTTCCAACCTATCTTAGTGTGAAAAATACCACCTTTTGTAATGTCAAACAACAGCAATATTTCCAATTCTATCAGTCACTATCAACATTTATGTTGTCATTACCCATGCCTGTGAGGACAGCATAGCTTTACCTAGAGACCCGTCCACCTGTCATTTGGACGGGTAAAAACGAATATGGACGGGTAGAAATATGGACGACGGGTTGTGGACGGGCCAAAAAATGAAGGAGGAAAAAAAAGGTCTTCCAAAACCATAGATATTGTTAGTTATGCCTTGAAAGTGAGTGTAAATGGTGTCATATGTGTGTTTGTAGCCCATTTCAGGTCATCAGGCACAATTTGAAAGTTTATAAACTAGCTTAACAGTTAACATCAACGTGTCCACCAAAACATGTGACTGGCAAACCAAAACATGTGACTGGCAATAATTTGATCCTGCATAAAGCCCTGGAGGACAGGTTCCTGTAAGAATGACCAGCAGAATGTCTAGCAGTAGCAACTGACAAAAATAATGTGAAGTCTGATCCTGCAAAAAGCATTATCAAATGAAGTGACAAGACCAATGCCTTTAGAACAACCAATGCCTTTAGAACAACCAATGCCTTTAGAACAACCAATGTCTTTAGAACAATCTGATAACATATACATTTCTCATGCATAGTGGCAATGGCATAAGATATACGTCTAAGTCGTTTATGCCAAATTAACAAAATAGACCCTGAATATTGTAGTATAATTTAACTTGGAGCCATGAACAATATATTCACTATAGATCCTGAATAGTTTCTGAAATATGGGAGCTGATGGCACACAGTAGATAGCAGACAGTGCACGGTGGATGCAGGGTGATGCCGTAAGTCCATTGGACCTTCGCGCCAAATGACTAGTAAAAATGAATTAAAGAACCTACTCAGAATCATCACAGACAAAATGAAACATCAATAATATATTTCCGCAAGGCACACCACCAAATGGTAAAAACAGTACACACTGGGTGAGCTATTCATTAACAAGACCCGGCTCGTCTTACTGATCACTGAGGATTGTCTGAGATGACCTGAAGGACCACTCTGGTTCCTTCGCTGGCAATTGTATAAATCAATACTCTATCACAATAGAACTGTGATGGTAATACACTGTAACAACACACACAGTTCAGGTGGCCGCTGAGTGAGGTTTGGTCATGCAAGTAGAACAAATCTGACAAAGGCACTAACAAGTTCAATCCTATAAGCACTTAAATCAAATGGTATCTTTGAGAATTGTATGCTGCTGAAATTGGATGCGAGAACGGCAGAGTTGCACAAATAGTCAGATAAGTTCACAGGCAGATTTGTTGGACTATTCTGACAGCCATCGAGTACAATTACAGCGGAATGCAGATTGCAAAAACTGCCACTTTATATTGATTTCGCGTGTCTAATGATCTTAACAAATTCAAACTTGTGCTCAGTGTTTTATATCGATGCAGTCTATAATAAATCTGCTTTCATGCCTAAATCCTTGGATCCGCTCGATAATGTCAAAGATACACCATGACACTGCACGAATTTGGGATGCCTGAAACTTAGTTACAGAGTACATGGTCGCCTACTACTTTTTTGAAAGGTCAAACTGCACAATAATGTCAACAAAATCAATTCCAATGTAAAGAAACATGTCGTGCATTCCCGTTTTCGTACCACATTTATCGCAGGCATGTGCAGGACTGAAATGTTATCACCTGGCCACACAGGAGAGGCAAACACACAGATAATTGTGTTACTAAACTCAGTCTGTAGAAGAAGTCCTGACCAGTGGTACAGCGGTACCGCTACAAACTCTAGCTTCTGGCATTGCAGCCAACACGTAACATTTCTCTTTATGTAAGTTCACACACAGCGACAGAGCAGCTATCCAATAGCGTAATAAACAGTTACACTCATCCTCACAGAACCCACCATATGTCACTTACACACTCTGATCTTGGGTAGGCTACGACGCTTTTGTTCCATGTTACAAAATATGTCTCTTTTCTCTGCAAGTGCAGCCAGCTTCCAACTCTAAATACAGTACATTCTGCTCGCCTGCCAAAGTCGAACTACTACCAGTACTAGGAGAAACTAACAGAAAACAGAACCTTTCTGGAAAAACCATTAGGATAAACAAGTGGGGGAAAGTACTTCACAGAAATCCTGGCCTAGCAAATGTTTGGTACACCAGCCTTGACTGCAAAGTGGCACATTGTGCCTGTGTAGTATAGTATAATCATCAAACTTTGCTACAGGTAATATTTTGCTGATAGATAACATTTTCCACAGGATGTTGTTTCAAACTAAGACAAACAAATTCTTCACAGTGTGTAAAATGTAAAAAGTCAATATGATTATTAACCTTCTTGGAAAAGTTATTAGCCACAACATTTCTGTAACAATAACATAAAACAGCCACCCACCACTGCTATTTAAATTATACAGCTGCATTTTATGCTACTTGACAAAGTACATACACTAAGTCAATAACAGCATTAATATCTGTTCAGGCTGGTCTTGCATATCATGTCAGTGTGATCGCTGTTCGCTACGTAGTTTTTACTATAATGATAATGTAGTATCTTCATACATTTGTCACGAGTTACAAACATTGGTCAAATATATGGAATTTCTTTAAATGTTGTAATGTTCTAACATTATTTTGCTTAGAAAATCATCACAAAAACTATTATTCACCAGAAATGTGTACGTCAATATTGTAGATATGCACAAAACACATGTGTGAAGATTTTATTGTTACAACTAAATATCTGGTGGAAAAATGGCAATATACTTCTGTTATTAACTGATGCTGCCTGTGGTAAGCCAAACCTATCGTGAATTAGGTTTTTATCGTTTTAATTATTTTGTGCTAAACAATGCTGATTTATAATTGTAATCAATGAATAAAGCAGTGTTCCTGTGTCATTTAATAGTATAAATAATTGCTAGTATTAATCCCCGTATCAGCAGGCAAATGAGGCAATACAATTACTCACTAATCTAAATTATTACTACAACACAGTGGTTTAGTGTGGTAGGGCCTGCCAGTTTTTGCTAACCAGAAATGGTACAATTGCTTGAATGGTGCCAAAGTAGATATCATTATCATCAAAGCTGACAGGCAATGTTAGACTACAGGCCAGCATATTAACAAAAGAGCAGTTAAGCTGTTACAGTGTCAAGAGGTAGGTGTTGTCATACTTGCGATGCTAGAAATTATGTTGCCTTTGCTCAAAATGAGAGAAATGAGGAAGCCAGAGTTGATTGAATAATAATAATAATAATAAAGCTTTATTGCCATATTCAACGTGTAAAAGTTACATGATAAATTGGAATGTAGTCTGGCGTTGACTTACATAGTGCCTAAATATACAGTAAAATAGAACACGGCAAACAAATATAAAATATAGATATAAAATATACATTGTACATGATATGTTCTTTAAAATAAAATAAAAAAATATTTTAATATAAAAAAAAATATTTTAATATAGTAAATAACTAAAGACAACATTAAAATAATAGATTATCTATTTAACAATAATTGTGGTGTAAATTAGTTAATAAAATAAATAAATAAATAATTTAAAAAATATCCTTTAAAAATAGACATACACTATAAGAGGACTAAAATATCATTTTAAAATTATATTTACAATTACAATTGAATTACAATTGAATGCGTCCAATTTTGTTTAAAAATATATATTTATACAATTATTAAGTTAAGCTAACATTTCAGGAGAAGATAAGATTGTTGCTCAGCACCACCGATCCGCCACTGAGAATAGGTACACCCACACCCCACACGCGTACAGCTCAGCCACACCAACCAGCACCAGAAAAATAACAATTCCGCCAGAGAGGCGAAAACAGCCAAGTTTCCAGGGTCTTTACAGCTACGTTCTATATTTCACTCCTGATAAGGCTGCTACGGCACTCGGGTAAAAACTGTTTCTAAAGCGATTTGTTTTCGTACGGATGCACCTATAGCGTTTCCCTGAAGGTAATAATTACATCAGATACTTTCATAAGTTTGTGTGATACTGTGTTATTGTTGATTGTTCCAAATGAAATTGTTGACATCAGTAGTTCTGTTCAACTATCGGGTACACTTGGAAAGGGATGGTTAAATGACAAAACATCTACCACTTGTTTAATCAAACCTGTACACAGAAACTAATATGAAAATAATTGTTATTGAAATATCGGGTAATAACAATTTTAAAATAAGAGAGCTCCGTTAAACCAAACCAGCCAGCATTATTAATGGTGCTGTGAATGGCAAGACACCCAACACTATCTGATAGGCACATAAAGTTTGTTATTTATTGTGTATCTTAATCATATAATTCCTGTACTTGAAACAACACTTGTTTGTATTTTCATTAACACAAACAAGTGTTGTTTCTAGTGTAAGATAAGACGAATCTGAAAGCTACCAATGGTGTAGTTTTTGACAGTAGGGTGATGTGACGTGTTGTAATGTGATTTCTTACAATGTGCCATGTCTTGTAATTCGACACACTAAAATATGACTTGTATAATTTTGCCTGTAGTTCATTTATCCAACATTTTCATTTTTCATGGCATTGTCAAACAACTGCCTGAAACTCTCAAAATGTTAAAATATGTATGGCTTTACTCCTCTACACACTGGCCGACTGGTCATAACCTCAAGAGATTTAGCCATAACACTTTGATAGACAAGTTAAATAACCCACAGCTGCAGTTGCACAGAAAAGGAAATCTTTTGGATTTCTACATGAAAAAATTATTTAATGCAGGCTTTGAATTTGGTGACAGCTAAAACAACCAATTGCAGTGACAATGCCCTTGCAATTGTCTACTAGGACCCAAAATGAACAGCACTTAGCAAAATTTTATATAAACCTTCAAGTTTGCTCAATTAGTGTGTTTGCTAAGGCCTTTCTTTCTACAGGACAGTGACGAATTGCCTGACTAGTATACTAAGTCTTGTTCATTTGATGCTGACATTACTTAAAACTGTACAAGAGCACTGGTCCTATGTGGATCACTACTATCGTGCTCTTATAATAATTAAAGCTTAGCTTGTGATACTTTTAATGAAGTTGAATAATGTGAATATTCTAAAAACATACAATTATTTTAAACTCACAGACCATCCACAGTATGCGCAATTCCCTGACATACAGAGAATATCAGTTCTCTGACATACAGAGAATATCAGTTCTCTGACATTGAGAGAACAGCTATGAATATATCTATGACCTGCATTTCTGACCAATAACATGTTTGATCTGACTATTCAACTTCTAGTGATACTGATCTAGTCACCCAAATGTTAAAAACTCAATCAAACAAACTGAAAGTGCTGCGCCTAGAAACAATGTAAGATCACGACAAGAGCAGCTGTGTGCCATACAGTAACAGTTACAACACGAATCACACCGAACCTACTTGTAATGATTTCACCAAAACCAAATAATATATTTGCACAAAAGAGACAGCATATCATAAAGAATATTAGATAGATCTGTTCTACATGATTCCAACTTTTGAAAAATACCAAAAATGTCCAGTCATGCATGCGTTTATTTTTTAATTCTACATTTATTGAAAATATTTTTTTCAATAATTGTTTAGTCAAAAAGTATTGTTCTTGGTACCCAAACTGATATTAACACATTAAATATAACTAAACGATGTACCTGGTACTACTCTTTTGGCAAGGACTATACTACCTAGCATGGGCAACTCTAGCAGATGATACCCTATCGTCAATGTGCAAGTACACTGAATGTCTTATCAGGAAGTGATCCTGCTCAGAACCAATAAAGACCCGATTTACGCGTGGAAAAGTAAGCGATATCACCTGGCATCGCTGGGCTTCTGTCTACAGAGATTTGGACTTTTTGTGCACCTGCTGACTACAGCCTTTGGCTGACCATTGTAACAGGAGAACAGCCAAATCTGATAGCATACACTGGCTGCCTCAACATTCTCATACCAACAATGCCATTATCAACAACCAAAGAAGAGATTATGTGTGTCTGCCACTCTGCATACATTGCAACAGCATTGTCACATCCAATGACACACGACTAGATTGCATCCTTGACAGTGAGAAATCTGAATTGGTAATTATAACATCAACTTCACTTGCACTGAAAGGCTTTTGCCATAATGTATAATATGGCTTTAAAAGAGAAAGATCTACTCACATGTAGAGCATAACTCCATCGGTAGTGATGATTCGTTCCCCTGAAAAGAAAAACAAGATGAATTAATATAACAATAATTACAATATAGCAATTAATAAAAATTGTGTTCTTGGCTGTTGTCGCTAATCAATATGTCAAACAAGCAGTAATTTGTTGTGGTACAAAATACCAGCTTGCAATATAGTGAAATGCTGATTCTCCAATCGCAATGGGTATTTTACCAGGTTATGCGTTGATTTACTTGTTTCACTTGAAGAATAGCCATCATAAAATGCAACAACACAGAGTAATGCAGGCAAGAGTATTTTTAATGGAGTCTAAAGTGAACAGAATGGAGTAATTTTCAAAATAATGGAGTAGGTCTTATAATTACATCTTCATCATAAATGTTATCACTTCAATTATATTAATAATAATACTGACTCCTTATGTGCTAGTATCTTCAAAAATCAAGCTCAATGGCACAACACATTCAAATGACTAACCAGTCTTATTATCGTACACAATGCACAAGTTCTCAATAGATTAATGGAGCTGCCAGGAAACTACCAGAAGGAGAATAGGCACTATCAGAAAGATAGGTTACTAGATGCCGGCAAAATTTAATTATATTTCTTTTTAATTTAACAAAATTAACACTAACAAGAAGTTCACTGCACAGAGTTGGCTTGGCAACTGAGGAAGTTCCAACATGTGTCTTCACTTGAGGAATGGAAGGAAGATTATAACTGGTCAACTACAGTTGTCTGGGATTTCTTGCCAGCGTGAGCGTCACACGTAGCCAGGTAGATATACTGACTTAGATGAAAGGGCTTGGTACGCAACTATTAAAATTTTGAAAGAATTGTGATATCGCACAGTAAGTCGATGTGCACAGTATTTTAGAAGCGGCACTTAGTGAGAAAAACGAAGAGAATGCGTTTACTGTACAATTTTGGACAATGTCAAGATACATTCTGGTATGTACAATGAGACATGTTTATCAGACTTGGGATTGTGGGATCAGAATCAAGAAGACAGTGGAACACAGAACTTCTAAAGTTGAAGTTTTGTTATATCCTTGTTTACAATAAAGGAGTGAATGACAGTGTTTGAATTTGCTGCTTACAAGAGCTATTGCGACAGTATCAGTGACGGAAAGTGAGATAAACCGACGATACATATTAGTTATTTGTTTTTAATATATACACAATCGTCTAAATTTAAACCTGGTTATATAAATACACTTATTATAAATAATCAATTGATATTATTATTAAGTAATGTCATGTATTCTAATGAACAATTCTGGTTTCGATGAAACAGCATCACCATATTCTACCATACATAAGATAGCAAATGACATCAGTTGCCACTCAGTGGTGACTCAAACAAGACATGTCACTTGTGATGTGCCACAGGGTTCATTTATCACACAATACACAGTGTGGCCTGTCAACACATGCGCCAAGTCCATTCATACGTCTAGCACTGCACACAGGTAACAGCCAAAGATGAAGGTGTTAACGCTGCCTATCTGTTCACACACAACCCCGCCTCCCCTAAACACCATCTTACACTGACACAGATTACAGTGTCCTTGTGCTCTCTTGCTAATTTATTTTCAACTAGCACGCATACACACCACAGCTTGGAACACATGTACGCCATGATATACTCTAATTGTCACCAGTGTAGGTTAATTGCCTTGCACTAGGGCTGTCATTAACGTGTCTAGCCCGCCTGGAAGGAGGGCACAGTCAACACTAAAACAAAATAAGCTATTTTTAAATTGACAGCATAAGACCACATGTAAGTTACTGTGTTCAGTCTAGAACTAGAACAGCCATGGCGGCCATCAATATCTTACAAACACTACACAGTGACTCAGTGAGTGGTACAAATTACATTTCACACTATCATTCAGGTTTACTAGGAATCTTTTAAGCTCTTCTTGTCGACATGCTGTTTTGATACAACCCATATTTTAATGTTATGCCCAATTGCTGTATTTTACACCTACGTTGGTTTGAGTGAATAGCACTATCAGTATTGTAGAAATGCTATCTGTGCTTAAGTATCCAGATTCCATTAGTGATTATTTCTATGTTGCTATTTGAAGGGTCCACCATCTGAAGTCGTGTACAACTAATCCACTAATACCTCTGGTGTATTGTACAGCTTAGTGGAAAGCCATGGGTGAGCTTCAAAGACATGACTAATTGCTTATCATTTCAATTATACAGTAAAATCTGCACGTTTTTTCTTTCTGTCTTTCTTCATGGTATTGTGTGAACTACAGCAATGAAGGAATCATTCCACAGGTATTCCTAAGAACAATGCGTTGCTCTAAATATGATGGGTGAGTGTTTAGTGTGAATTGAAACACAGGTGAGACAAACTTTGGCTACATGGGAAGATACCCTGGACAGAAGAACCAAAGGAATGACTAATATGTTACTGAATCCTTGCAGACTGTGTCACTCTCTGGGTAAAGACTGCCACTTCAGTACCAAGAAAGGATGTTGGAGGTAAGGACAGGATGTTTAACCTATTGGCCAGGCAACATTAAATCGCCCCAGTCCAAGTGCACAAGAGGGCAACTAACATGATTCCAGACTGCATAATATTTTAGTTACAAAAACTGCATGGCAAAGTAAAAATAAAATTAAAAACTGTCAAAATGAAATACTCAGAAATTAGGTTCTCTTCTATTTTTGTAGTACAAAAGTAGAAGAAAACATATTTTGGTTATGGTACTAACTGGGTGTTGTAGTGTATTTTTACAACATGATCTTATGTAAAAAGTCTTATGTTTTATAACCAGTTTGATTTATTAACTTATAACACCCTGACGATAAACAACCATCAAGGATGGTCGCTTTTATCCCGAGGCCAGAACTGATGAACCATTTACGCCAAGACACCAGTGAACGTATACGGCCACTAGTGGCAGTGCGGCTCTTCTCTAGTACTGGGTATTGATTTTTGCCCACAACGGTAGAATGACCTATGTGACTTCTCTCTAATTGCCACAGTGTGTCGTCTGCTCTAACAAACCACTCCAGACAATGTTCTGTACGAGGGCTTCAAAAACCACTTTCATTTATTAATTTACAATAAACTGTCTGTTACAAAAAAATATATTGAAAAGGGTAACTCCAACACAATTTATGTAAAACATATACACAATTATACAGTGACACATAGATAAATCATAGAAAATATGCACAATTTGTCTAATGTATGATAACAGCCATTACAAAACTATTAATCCATTACATTTCTAGGAAGGCCAAACAGATAGCATATTTAATAATACTTATGTTTTATTTTCTATTAAAATTATATTAAATTAGCACATACTAATTATAATCAGTAGTTTTATTGGAGGGCACAGTGACTAATTGGCATTTTATCTGGTTATTCTGTAAATATAAAAACGTAGTTATCTGGTTATTGAGATGACCAGGAAGTTAGAAACACAACCAAATTGTGTGAGTGCAGCAACAAGACTCAACATTAGTGGTTTTAGGCAAGATGGAGCAGTGTTCCAGCTAGGTCTTGAAAAGGACAGGGTGCATTTGGCAGATGGAGGGCACTTTTATGCGTGAACGACATTTTTGAGGGCACATCACTGAAATACGTTGTTTTTTACTTAACTCTGGTATTTAGTTAATTTTCATGAAATGAACCTTGTGGCAGTATCATAATGACCGATTACAGCTAGCTAAGTAACTCAGTGTTGCCCAGGGGAAATGCAGTCATATGTACCAGACGTCCCAAACCCAGCTGAAATGTATTCACATACTTATATTGGCAACCATTTGTCACTGACATAGTTGTTACAAAATCAGGTCATGCATGATGTATTATAGTAACATCACATAGTCAAATGAACATTAGTAGGTTACAATGTGTTTTATTGGTAACGCAACTACTGTAGTGTGTGCAACTCCATTCCAACAATTCCATAATCATTTATCCTTTAAAAATAGCTAAGTAACATGTTGACGCAGAGTGGTAGTCTCTTCTCTGAGACGTTGAGGTCCACATACCTCTTTCTGTCTTCATTCGCCAATTTGCAACGCAATCAAAACAGATGGTTAATTATAATTACTTATCTATATCCACTATACTCTTCTGCTGACCAGGGACGAATTCGATGAGCCACTCTCCAGGTGGGACCACTGTTTCATTGGGAAATGTCAATTTAACATCCTATAACTGGCTATAGTAGAAACTTAGTGGTCAACTGCAGCACTTGTTTGTTGTTTCATGAAAAAGTATAAGCTAGTGGACATTTATTATTAATGGCTTTACTTGTCAGTTAACATCCAATATAGCAAATAAAACCCTTGTCACTTTGTAATAGTTGTTATTATATTGTATAACACAGTGTGTGTGTGTGTATATATATACATATATTGGTAAATGTTCTACAATATTTAACATGTATTTGTGAGTTTCCAATTATTGTGTTGATGAAAGTTTTCCATTAAACGTGGCATACTGACATTTACAGAATGCATAATAATAACATTAACTCATATAGTACTGTACAGGTATTCAGAAATAAATAATTTAGAGACAATTTCTCAGTTTGAATACAACATCGCTGTATAAATAGCACAAACATCACTGTTTATTATAATATAGATAGGCCTTCATATTGTATCCTTTTAGCACTTATTTTATTTAAACAGTTTACATTTTCCTAGGTCTAGATAAATTACCAAAAAACAAACGTTTGTCATGCAGTACAACAGAAAAGGTTTCCCCATAACTAGTACAAGTGGATCACATAGAAATTTACTTTCCAGTACTTGGAAGTGCAGCCAACTCCCTTGCTACAATGTTTTTAACTACTTCATATTGTCAACAACATCAGTTGATTACATCACCCAATAATAGAGCCAATAGAACAGGCTGTATCTGGGTGGTCTAGAAGGGCTCCTACTTTATTACCCTTGTTAGGTTTTTAAAATATTGAATGGGTATGAAAATATTGACAGAAATATTTTTTTCACGGTCAAGGAAGAGAGAAGGACTAGAGGACATGGAGTTGCATTAGCAAAGAAGCAGTGTAGACTAGATATTAGAAAATTTTCATTTTCCCAAAGAATAGTAAACGAATGGAACAAATTATCAGCTGATTGTGTAGGTGCTAGAAGTGTTAATATGTTTAAAAATAAAATTGACATATACCTAAGACGGGCAGGGTATACTTAGATAGATAGGTTGGACTCTCGATAAGCCAAACGGCTTCCTTGTCCACCTGCCATCTAGAGTTGATTCTCTAGGTGGCAATCTTGTTAAATCTTGTCCCACATGGAAGTCTTTGAAGTGGTTAATTGGATACAATTGTTTCAAGCCAATGGGAAGCCAGCATTGAGCTGTCTCAGACAATTTAACCCCACTGGCAATTGCACCAGGCTACTGCTGAAGGACAGGGCACTAATAAAAGGCACAGGGCGCAAGACAAAAGGCACAGGGCGCATGTAAATGAGGGCAGGGCTTTGCTCCCTTGGGAAATGGCCTAGCTGGAACAGCTGTGGAGTGATATCTACTTTCATTCCACTGAGCCAGCCCAGTGATCAGAATGCAGCTGATATCAATACAGTGCATGATATTTTATTCTATATTTGATCAGAATATAAATTAGATCACTGTTTGAGCTAGGACGCAATTTTGCGATATTTTCATGCGTTTTAATCAAATATGGCATATGCAGGTTTTTGTTGATGTTCACGACGTTGACAAGACAGTGAGATGTTCAGCTGCATGATGCCATGATTGATTTAGTAGCGCTGTTTCATCTTAAAATCAACTTCGAACTAGTCACCCATATCAGAGAGAAGGGCATATCGTACAGTGCCACTGGTACTGTGGCCATTATTAAACTCTTGCGATCTTTGCGGTACACTACAGTGACTACAGACTCTTGAGGCCATGTCTTTTGTTTTGATGGTTGGCATGTTGTGAGTCCTAAATGTATGTTTAGAATTAGATGGAATTTAGGTTTTTTGGTGCACACTGTATCTGACAAATGTGAAGTGTAATTTGTGTGTCTGCCGAGATAATAAAATTCTGTTTGACTAATTAAAATATGAAATCACTTGTAATTCAGTTACTGTTTTTTGTGTGACTTATTACGTTTTGTAATCATTATTATTAGTACTTAAATCATAAACATTTTATCGTAACTTATTAGGCTGTCCTTTCAGGCACTCTGTGTTAGACTGTCCACTACATTTTTATTTTGGGTGCTTACTTGCTTGAAATGATGTGAAATATTTGTTACTGACATTTAGCTAATTAAATAGCAACAACAACCAGTAATGTTCTCTCTACATACACTGACGCACGTATATATTTGAAGCAAACATGCACACATACATTTCACAATCATATTATATATAAAATATAATGTATACATATATACATGTACACACACACATATATACATATGTGTATATGTATATAATATATATATATTGTATACATAACATAATTGTGTGTGACTCGCTGTGCATGTTAGATTGTTAGAGTTTGTTGATAATTTTTTTTATAAAAAGATCTAAAATCACCCTTTTCAAGAGGGGAGACATAATATCTTCTAAATTTCAAATCCTAGCTCAAACTGAGCTCCTAGCTTTGTTTTTTTGCAATCTAAGTCGCTAATTTAACACTATTTTATATTGGTAGTATTACTATTAATAGGAAATGTATCTTGCAAAACAGTTATTTTAATGTGGTTGTAGTTTAAATACACCCTGAGAACACACTGATATTACTTTGGCATGTATGATGGATTATGCAATATGGTAGCTCAAAATTGAAATTATGTAAATATAATAAGTTGCAAAATGCTTGTTTTCCATCATTAGAGAACATTTCCTGAAACAATATGACGGATGTTTTAGAGAATGGACAACTAAGTACTAATTTTCCAGTTGTACTGGTTGTAAACAGCCAAACGGACCATTAGTAATAAGTAGTAGCAATTTCACTTGTCCTGTGTCAAAAGCAGTCATCGCAGGCTGACAGATAGGTGGAATTTCGAGCTTTGATGCTTGAAGAGTATCAGTAGACAAATCAAATGGTGCAAAACAATAGCAATGCCAACTGATACAATATTATGTCATAAATATTACAAATGGTCACATAATCAGTCAGTGGGTTATCAGTTTTGTTATTATATGTGTTCTGTATTACTTAAATTGATTCACATATATCATTGATTAACAACAAGCAGTACAGTGAGATGATATTCTTGATAATAATAATTAATATGTTATTCCGTTACAAATACTGGAGCGGTGGGAGTTGGCATTGGCAACGCAGCTTCCCAAATTGTGTATCATACGGACGGTCCGACATAGTTCCAGTTGTATACCGTACATATATGGCATATAATAAATA
The DNA here is from genome assembly GCA_964017155.1 of Oasisia sp. SBJ-2009. Taxonomy (NCBI): domain Eukaryota; kingdom Metazoa; phylum Annelida; class Polychaeta; order Sabellida; family Siboglinidae; genus Oasisia; species Oasisia sp. SBJ-2009. The sequence continues at coordinate 45,277,452 of OZ024856.1, forward strand.
TAGTTCAAACTAACAGCTGAAAAACAATGGCGATGGAGGGACGTTAATTTGTGTGACAGTGACAGCGACACAAACGAGACTCCGTAAATTCGTAATGCAACACGATAATGCACGGATATTGCTGTTTTTGCAGAGTGACAGGCCAAAATCACCACCAAATGCTACAACAACCCCTACAAACACAGACATACGATCAATATCACTATGTTACATATTTATTGTCCTTGCACAAGCAACCGTGCATACATGTGTGAACGTTGCATTTGACTTACCATTTCGGATTTCTAATCTAAAAACACTACACACAGCAACACTTCTGTTTCGTCGTCCTTCCACATCCGGGGGTTTCTTCCTCTAAATATGGCAATATGCGCAGAACCGGAAGTCCTATCGTGGGTGAACACGCAACTTCCTTTTTGCCGGCGCAATGGCTGGGGTGGGTGGCCAACGTTTGGTGTTTGTTATCCTGCAATTATCACAGTCATCTCATATTGAAAAATCTTTAATTTAACATTTTGAAGTCACATATATATATTTCCATAACATGTTCACCTTATTATTGTTTTCCTGCAGACGCTGTACACTTACCCTGAGAGCTTTCGTGCCTACAAGGCACAGATTGCTGCCCAATACAGTGGGTCGAAACTAGATGTACCAGAATTCAAGCTTGGCGTGACGAATAAAACAGATGACTTCCTGAAAAAGTTTCCTCTGGGAAAGGTGCGCCTGTCAAGTACTTTGAGATAAGGTAGTTTTATGAAACCTGTCAAGTGATGGGGCATTGACGGCATAGTTGTTTATAGATGTTTAGTATACTGTAATGACGTGTAGTTTTCACTAACACAAACGGTAATAACATTTTTACTTTTAGAAATAATTGTACAAAGTCGCGATTTTAGTAATCAAAAACACATTACTTCAATGGCATGCAAACAAGGTATCAAATAAGTTATTTTAGTGAAATACATATGTAATAAAACTAATATTCGTAAGATGAGATCACTTTGTCAAGTTTGTGTGGTAGACAGAAGTACTCGGATTGTATGACTACATAGTACATGAACGTCAGTAAAAAAATCTGATTCTGATCCATCTGAATTTGCTGCGCTATCTGTGGACATCTCTTGCATGATAACATTGGCTGCTGTCAGACTCTTCGATAATCTGGATCTCACCATCTAAATGCTGGGATGAGACTTATTTTCTACTTTTTATTTTGTATATTTTACTACTTAGTGGTTGTAAGCGCCCCCTAGTGGTGATGTTAGTGGTGAATGTTGCAAACCCTCTTTTAAGACCACCCCACTCTGATTTGGGGGGGGGGTCTTAAAATAAATGAGGGGTTCCACTGTATAAATCAACTGGCATGCCATTCTGGGAATACGGAAGTAAAAACAGAACAGTTCAACAAGTACGTTGACTCCATAGTCAGTTTATCCAGTCTTTCCATTAATCAAAAGTAATTTTTTTTATGTGGTTGAAAGGTCACTTGTCACCTCTGTCATTATTTTCACAGGTTCCAGCTTATGAAAGCAAGGATGGTGTACTTCTATTTGAAAGCAATGCAATTGCATATTACCGTAAGTTCAAAAAGTTATGTCATGAAAGTCTAATTCTCGTCTCATGTATATTTCTATGTGCAATGACATGTGTATTAAAAATAATAATTTCGATGGATATGAATACAAACCGTTAAATGTCTTGTAGAGAACTGTTAAAATACAGCAGACTGTGATTCAAAATGTTCAATGTCCCACATTTTATTCAACAACAAAAAAACATCATAGCTATTTCTTGCTATAAACATGTTTACATGCTGCTATTCCTTTCTGTTTCTCAGGGAATGGGTTAAGACACCCATCACAATGCACCATTTGGAAGGTAGTGTAAACAAAATAATTCTATGTAGCCATGCCATGCCCTGGGTCCAAATGGTGTCACAACAGTAGAGCGCAGTGGCTCAGGGGTAGACCTCCGGACTCTCGACTAAGAGGACCCGGGTTCGAATCCTGTGCTGCGGTGTTAAAACCTTGGGCAAGTTTTTTCACTCTACATTGCTCCAGTTCACTCAGCTGTATAAATGAGTACCTGGCAATAGACAGTGGTGGATAGGTGTACGCGCAGCCTTTCGCACATTAATTGTAGCATGTGGCTGGATGCTTCCCAGAGAAGTTGAGATGGTATTTGATTGAACAGGTCTGCCGGGGAAGTAATGTGTAAAAGCGCTTTGAGCAGTCCTATGGACTGGATACTGCGCTATATAAAAAACCTACCTTTACTTTACATGCCTTCGGTGTTCACTCAGCCCGTCCTACCACCTCGCCCATATTTTTACTCAGTGGGGGGACATGGGAGTTTATACTTTGTTGACGATGGATTTGGAGATGTTTTATGAATTTTTTGTGTTCTTGGTGTAGTCGCAACGGATGCGATGCGCGGCGCCAACAAGGCAGATGCTGCTGCGGTACAGCAGTGGATCAGCTTTGGGGACAGCGAGATTGTGCCAGGGTCCTGCACGTGGGTCTACCCGTGTCTCGGCATAATGCAGTATAACAAGCAGAACACGGAGCGTGCAAAGACTGAGATCAAGCGAGCGCTTGGCGTGCTCAACGACGTCCTTCTGACACGCACTTACCTTGTGGGAGAGCGCATATCCCTTGCCGATATCTGCCTATGCTGCAACCTGCTTGCCCTTTACCAGATGGTGAGCGTAGTAGGATTCATTCCACACAGAAGATTGTTTTGTTGGAAGTTGGTGAATCTTATATGCAGTATGTTTTGCTGTTTTAGATTTAGTCGCAGTCTGTTGGTTGAATTTATTTTTACACTTATTTCACAGTTGTTTTGAGCTGTGTGTCGTCCTCCCACAAAGGCATGCTTGTATACTTGTGTTACAATCATGTAAGAACCGGAGGTAGATCAAAGCTACTGTCTTTCGGTCGTCTCACGTTCAGTGTGGTGTACTGGAGGGTGGTTCTACAAGTTTGTAATACTGATCATCAGCTGAGTGATCAGACCCAGGACTAAAATGAAAATGTTATGCTATATGTTACGTGTCTATGTGAGTTAACATGTATATGTAACATGTATATCAACATTTTTATCCTGTATAAAACCGTGGATGTATAAGTAACCAACACCTACCCAAACCCCATCTACTCATAGGAAATAACCCCAATGTTACGCCACCTGGTTTGCACTATTCTTACAACATTTTGGTTGAAGTTTGACTACCATATCCGTTGTGCGGAAGTTTGTTATTTTAGTTATGTTGTGAAACTTATGATTGCACTGTTTCAAAAAACCTCATCCTCCCACAAAGGCATGCTTGTATACTTGTGTTACAATCATGTAAGAACCGGAGGTAGATCAAAGCTACTGTCTTTCGGTCGTCTCACGATCAGTGTGGTGTACTGGAGGGTGGTTCTACAAGTTTGTAACACTGATCATCAGCTGAGTGATCAGACTCGTACCCAGGACTAAAATGAAAATGTTATGCTATATGTTACGTGTCTATGTGAGTTAACATGTGTCTGTAGTATCTATCAAAATTTGGATTGGCAACATTTTTATCCTGTATAAAACCGTGGATGTATAAGTAACCAACACCTACCCAAACCCCATCTACTCATATAGGAAATAACCCCAATGTTACGCCACCTGGTTTGCACTATTCTTACAAAATTTTGGTTGAAGTTTGACTACCATATCCGTTGTGCGGAAGTTTATTTTAGTTATGTTGTGAAAATTGCACTGTCTCAAAAAACTGTTGGAATTGACACTAACCCTTATCCTCCTTCAAAGACATGTCTGTATTTGCTGCAGCTGTGTAACAAATGGAGGTACACTAAACAGCACAACCATCTGTCAGTGTCAAGGTCGACACATTTTTGGCATTTTGGTTGTGAAACAAGTCTGCATATAGTTTCTTACATTGTGCTTTGATTTAGAACTAGCACTGTGGTTCACTGTCATTGTTTGTCTGTAGGTTCTGGAGCCAGAGTTCCGTCAGCCATACGGTAACGTCAATCGGTGGTTCACGACACTTGTCAACCAGCCACAGTTCAAGGCAGTCATTGGTGAAGTCAAGTTGTGTGAAAAGATGGCACAGTTTGATGGTAAGTTGCTGAATAATTGAAAAAAATACAGTTGACAAAATGGCCCGTGTTTCTTCTATCAGAATGGAAATAAGTTTTGCTATTGGATTGTATAGAGAATAGGTGTTCTATTGCTATTAAAAATCTTGGTCAATCTGCTTCCTTTCCTTGACAACCCTTTGGCTATATTAAATGTGAGCCTTGGTGAAGTTACAAGGATGTAGACTGCCACAGATACATGATGATACTATGGTGGTTCATATTCTCAATTATTTTTTAGCAAAGAAATACCAGGATCTGCACGGGCAGAGCAAACCAGAAAAGAAGAAGCCGGAGAAGAAGGCAGAGAAGCCAAAGGTATGACTGTTCTACATATATATTGAATATAATGATGAGAAGCTCGCTGTGTAGTATTTATGTATAGACTAAAGGAATAGCATTTGTTTTACACATTTGATATTGATTTGCTTACCAGTAAAACAAAATGTGCAACACATCCAACTTTGTAATATTATCTTGTGGATGTGATGTTAACGTCACTGTTATTGCCCTGCTTGCAAACAGCACAAGAAGGACAAGAAAAAGGTACATAAACATTGATAGTACAGTCCATCTGTATGTTTCTTATTTGGTTTGTAAAGTTGCTGAGCATGTTAGTATTGTCCAGATTACGAAGCCTTTGCACAAGGATAAACACGTTGATGGCATATGTAATCTACTGTATATTTCAGTTACATGCACGTGTCAATCTTGTTCTGTAATAGGTTTTAATTTATTTCTGGCGTTTAGTAACTTGTGCCAGTATTTTCAGTTGCCTGTTTTGGATGAGTAATTTGTTATTGTTTGTAGAAAAAATTGGTGGTCATTTCCCAGGCGTTCTACTGTATTGCCATGTATAGACATTGACATTTTCTGCTTATATTTGCACCTAAAATATGTTATCTGCATGTTTTAGTGCCGCTTGTATGTCATAATTCATGATATATTTTTATCTAGATCGTGTATATTTTTCCTTGCGTAGATTCAGTGACAGATTTTTCGCAGTCGAGTTTAAAAACCACGTGATACAGTTGCTGCCCATATTTGGAAGATTTTACTATGTCCTGATGAATGAATTTACGCATCCATTCATAAAGTCGACACCCCCACACATTCGGTATCAAAAGAAAGCTCTGAGTGGCCAATCTGCCAAAAATAAACCAATCAGAATCGTGATTTCAAATGTGGCGCCGTCGACCCCCACGGAACCAAAGTTGAAGACAAAATGGCGGCCAGTGAGCAACAGTTTATCCGCTTCGCGACTTTCCTTTGGATTATCTCAAGTTTCTGCGTTGATATTTTGACAAAATGCTTGATATTATTCATAAACAAGGTTATTATATTAGTTCATGTAGTTAGATTGACTTTGGAGGCGTTTTTGGGGTGAAAATTCACCAAATTAGCAGCGCGTCATTTCTCCGGCCGGGCGCTTGGGTTGCAACGGTAACGAGCGCGGCCGCAATCGGCCGCCTTGAATCAAAGTATTTTTGTTTCGGAAAAAATCATAAATATTATAGTTCTCAACGGATTTGTTTCATTTTTGTTTTATTTCGCAGCTAATATATGAATCTACATTTGTCTAAATGGTGAAGTATATTCGTCCACACGATCATTTTCTGGCAGCAGGGTGAAATGGGTGTTTATTTTTTTAGTTCAAATACAAATATCCGCATGATTTTAATTTGTTCTACAGATATTATAATTTTATTATAATAGAGCAACCTTTTAGTGTTAAAATGATGCATCATTCATATTTTTATGACCAATATTAGCGAAGTTATGATTTTTATTGGAACAGTATGCCACAGAGGATTTTTCTTGGTCACCTGCAGGGTTAAATAGCTGTGAGATGATGCTTTGTTTAACAAGTGTAGTGTGGAGTATTACTAAAATAAAATTTTTTTTAATCAAAGCTTGATTCTTCACCCGTCTAGTGTATTTTGTGTAAAGATGTAATTTACAGCAACACGTATGAGCTTACACCTTGACATTATTGATCTGTCAGCAGGAGAAGCCTAAACCAGCAGCAGCAGCAGACGAACTCCCAGCAGAGAAACCATCCAAGGACCCATTTGCTGCACTGCCGGAAGGGTAAGTAAAGGTGTGCCCAGTGACTCGGGCTATGTCGTCCTCCCACAAAGGCATGCTTGTATACTTGTGTTACAATCATGTAAGAACCGGAGGTAGATCAAAGCTACTGTCTTCTGGTTGTCTCACGTTCAGTGTGGCATACGAGAGGATGGTACAACAAGTGGCCATTTATCTGTATGATTTCCTAGATAGCAAATACAGGTTGGTTTTACAGATGGCTACTTCATCTATGTTTAATTTTCTAGATGGAAAAGCGTGTATGTTTATTATCCATGTAATGCGTACCAGTGTGCTGCAAGTACTGCAAGTAGCTATATCTATTTTTCTGTAATGTTCTTGTGTGTTATAAAGTATAATGTTGTTACAATTAGGTAATTTCTTTTACATATTTGCCTTTTGGTAAAGTAGCTTATTCAAATAGGATATTTTTGGAGAGGTAAATGTCTAATAATAATCAATATAGACATAAATAATTGTAGTAGTCTATTCAACAATTATGTTCTTGCATTCAACAATTATGTTCTTGTCTTTTGAAAGCATTCAACAATTAGTTCTCTCCTCTCTTGTAGCACATTTGTGATGGACGACTGGAAGAAGGTCTACTCAAACAATGACACAAAAACTGTAGCCATGCCATATTTCTGGAAGAACTTTGACAAAGAGAACTACTCTATATGGTATTCCGAGTACAAGTATCCTGAGGATCTGAAGATGGTCTTCATGAGCTGTAATCTCATATCCGGTAAGAAAATAAAAAAGTATAAATTATATTTTCACTTCGACAAAGATGATCAAATCCTTTTTTTGTCTTCTTGTTTATATAAATAATTAATAACATTGTTTGAACTGTCCTGTTATTTTCTGTTGTGATCTCATTGCAGGCTCGAATTAGCATGCACTCATTGATGCTAATGTATAAATGAAAGTACCCTTTGTATAAATAATTATTATAAATATCAGTAAACTGTAAATAAATAATAAGATTGTAAAGAAGTCAAAATATTGATTCCTGTTCTGCTTCAGGAATGTTCCAGCGGCTGGATCGTATGCGGAAGCATGCCTTTGGCAGTGCCATTGTATTTGGAGAAAACAATAAAAGCACCATCTCTGGCGTATGGATCTGGAAGGGACATGACTTGGCCTTTGAGGTACGTATTGTGTGCCTCGTTGTTGCTGACAATGCAATGACACCTTACAACAAACAAGAACTGCTGACACTTGTTGGTTTCACAGGACATTGGTCAAGCATTAGTTTTACGTATGTTGTGTATTAAGATTGACTCACCATATTGGTTTCATCCAACTGTGTTGTGTTTTAACTATTTTCTTTCAATTTGGCCAAATAATATTTCGACCCCTCTTGTTGACAGAATATTCTGAACCGTTTACGCATATAATGAACTGTGATCCTGTCATGTTACAAATTGAATTCCATCCAAAGATCACATAATTTTTTAACTCAGATTTGCAATATCTGATTATTTTTTATTGCTAATGTTCTATGACAAAAAAAATGGTTCCTGTTTTACAGCTTTCACCAGATCTACAAATTGACTACGAATCCTACGACTGGAAAAAGCTAGATGCAGACAGCCCAAAAACGAAAAAAATGGTTGAAGAATACTTCGAATGGGAAGGCGAATTTGGTGGCAAGAAGTTCAACCAGGGAAAGATATTCAAGTAATTGAACTACATCTGCAGTGTGCCTGATACGCGTGAAGTTGAAATTATTTAAGAACTTATTTAATAGTAACCTGAAGCCCTCTCATAACACCCTTTCAACATCTCAAGTAAGAGACCTTGGTATAATGCTGGAACTTCCTGACATTTTCCTTACCGTGGTTTTTAAATAGTATTTTGACAAGCCATGATCATTAATAAGTGTGTACATTACAGATTGACGTGCAGTATTGTGCAAAATAAAACATGTTGACTAATATCATGTCTTGTTTTTTAATTTCTCGCTCAGTACACCTGTGAAATATCAACAGGATATGTATGGTGCATTGAAAGGTTAGGGGCAGTTGGTCAATTATCCAGCACCATCCTCTTAATGTTTGGAGTTAATGCATCTAATTGTGGTGCTAGCTTTCACTACCCATACCCTTGGGGAAAAATCTTAACATCACCCAATTAATATGAAATTCCCCAGAAGTTTGGTCAGCCTTTGGTGATATAGTTGTGGGTATTTTTAGCCATACACTGCTCTCGTGTTACGTCCAACGTTTTAGGATGGAGGTCATTGTATTTGGATTCAAATTGGGGCATATATTTTCACCATTCTTTGTGAGGATGGGGCACATTTATGCTGCCCATCAGGTTTGCTAATATTGCATAATGGATTCCCTCTGATAGTTCAAAAAGTAATTCAAATTCAAAAAGTACAAACACTTAATTGTTTTGCCAATGTGTCCAATTCCCAAGTATTTGAATACTAAAACACCCCACCACTAAATTGTCCATAACCAGTCTCTTTCTTAATGTACATGGTTGTTACATGTTTAGTATTATATAGATGCATGAAACAGTCCAGCAATCAGTCAGTAAATCTTACTACCACAATGACCAGTAAAATTATTGGTTGGCAAAAGTTTTGTTTTCCATAAAACCACCCTCATAAGATTATTTTTATTCGTGTAAACTTGATATTTTACAGGATAGGTCAATTTTTTAGTTAATTATTTCACAAAGAATCTGCATCCTGGTCCACTGGAGTCTTCTAAATGGGGAAGCAGCAAATTGGATTTTTTAGTCTGCATCCAACACATTTTAATAAAACAATTGATGAAGTTTATTGTTTTTATTGTAACTTCAGATCTGGCTACTGCCAACTTAATAACATTCTACAATTCACAACCATATCTGCTATGTCGTAACACTAATAAAAATGCTCCTAAATCAGTCAGAAACATTCCAGTATGCTTGACACAATATTACATGAGCAAAATCTCGCACCATCACCAAGGTGTGAAAGAGTGAACTTTCACTGATGCACATTTCATTATACAGTTTTTTCACTTCAAATTTATGCTATACAACATATTAATTTCATCCTCCTAAGAAAGAAATTCTCTATCTATTCTCTTTATCTAGCATGGACAGATATAGTAGATAATGCATAGAGCCTACAGAATTAGACAAATACAATATTCCTTCAAGGCTTTCACAGTTGTTAGCATCCCGAAAACCTGAGACCTGCCATCAAGGTGTTGCTGCCCCAAGACCCACTGTGGGGGCAACTGGTGCCAGGCTTCTCCTGCCTACCCGGTGGACGTTGACGCAGTCACTGAAGAAACAAGAAATTAAAATTGACAGGCAGGTGTCAGTGACAATCTACTGGTCATCGCAAGAGAACTCGTTTAGATCTGTAACACATGAAACAAAATAGTGTAATAAGCATGTTCCATTGTATAAACTAGACATTCAAAGATGTACAAGCCTGCATCATTTAAGAAACTACACCAGACTGACAACGAATGAAGCAACTAAAACGTACCAACAGAACAACATGCTAGAATGGCAACAACAATGCATACAGAATGTATGACATCAATACAGGAAACTTCTCGTTCACATGCACACTACTGAAGTACATGCTGGTTACAACACACTGTAGCACTATTTCAACGGGTTGCACTGACGCGATTTGAGGTCAACACACACCAATATAGCAGAACATTTTGCGTAGTTAACAATAAGCCTTTAATCCATCATGGCCACAACACAAACAACAGATGCAGGACCGTAAGACAACCATGTTAGACAAACTTAAGAAAATTAACAAAAACACATGCATGACTTGTAAACAGCAACAAGTTGAATCATTGAGTTGTAAACAACAACATCGAGTCCTTGAGTTGTAAACAACAACAATCGAGTCCTTGAGTTGTAAACAACAACAGTTGTGTCCTTGAGATGCAAACAGCAACGGTTACTGGGGGAATGATTTCCTAGATTTAGTAACAACAGGACATATTACGACAGACCAGCGGCAGGGCCGAGCGCTGACACACGTAAGCAGACTTAGTAATGGAGGTGTTCACCGCCAGATTCTATGACTTCCTGTTCTCGCATCGGCGTCTCGTATGGAGCGGGAAGGACAACGCGGCCTGGCTCGATGTTCCAGATCTCACGCGCGTACTGCTCAATGGTGCGGTCGCTTGAGAATTTGCCCGCCGACGCAATGTTCATCAGTGCCATGCGCAGCCATGTTTCCTGGTCCTGTAACAACACACACAATCATACCACTGGCATATTTTATTTTTAGACACGATTATGGTTAGACCTTAGTAACAAAACAACTATAGTGCGTGTAACTCTTGCGCGCGAAAACGAGGCTGGGGGCAGGAAGTCCATATTAATTAACATATCGGACTTTGTTTTGTTTTTGGTTGAAATAATCGAACTGTTCCCAACTAGCATATTTCAGTTATATTGTCCGAAGGATTATTACAAGCAGAAGCAGTGGAACACTGCCGGTGACAACGATCACGGAAATCATTAATTTTAATCGATTATTATGATGGTTGCCATGGCATTAGCGGCAAGTACTTGTGTTTGGCGATCTTGACTAATAATGAAGAGTGCCATTTTTCGCACAGTACAACCTGTTTGTTATGATTATGTGCATTTAGACAACTTGTCAGATATAAGTGCTTATCGAAACCACAACATACAGCAATGTAAAATGCAAATCCCGTAAAAGACACATAATATATTATGGCCTAAAATCGTATATATTATCTGCACTACGTAAATCACTATATGTCTATGATAGTGTGCTCAATATTAAATCGGACATTTAAGATAAGAAAGGTATAACACAAGATATTTATGACCTGATTTTCATCAATCGGAAGATACAACTGTCATCCATCGTTAGAATATTATTCTTGTGTCCAGTCCCCAATCAGCTCCAGTCGCGCGGAGTCTCGCCATGTATTGTGACCCACTTACAGGCCCTATTGGTGTATAGTGTTAGACCAAACTGAACATTCTGTGTTTGTTCAGTAATTTTCAAATAAACTAACTCTGAATAAACATATGTCATTGTCATCGACTGGAATTAGGCAGATTTTGAAAATGAATTAATCTGCACACCGGTGGGAAGATTGTTATCATGTGAAACACGATAATGACTACACAAGTATCATTGGTTGTTTTTATAAACTTACATTGTGGGGCATATTCTGCTAGTCTGACAAACAACCTGCCCCACATATGGCTTAGAATATTGTTGAAAAGTTAGTTTATTACATAGTAACATCTTCACCAGTGTCTCCACTGTTAGGGCAGTCATATGAGTTGTCAGGTATGGCTGCAGTTTGTTTAAAGGTGTCTTGTTTATTCGACTTTTGATTTAAATTTGTTGGTGAAAAAGCAAATCTATATCTGTGATGTAGTCTTGACTATGACACGCCGGCTCGTTTGTGCAGCATGTTTACGTGGCTTTAACAAAATCATTGGAAAATTTAAAATCAAACAATTCTCACAAATGGAATTTTCATGTGAATGAGCGATACCATTAGGTATATGTCTATGTGACGCTATCAAAAACACACTGCAGATATCACACTTCACATTTGGGCATCAAATGACTGGATTTATAATGAGCAAATCAGTCGAGGAAGACATTTTTACCTCAAATGTCTTGTTCACTCTGTCTTGACATTTCATGTACGATTCGTAGTCGGCTAACAGCATGAATCTGGTGAAAAGACAAGGAACACTATAATGTAGAGCAACATTTTGTGAAATGTAAATAAATACAACAGGGGGCAGAGAGTGGAAATAAAGCATTTTTAGACTTTTTTAATAAAAAATACTATCATGTTAATTATTACACACCATCTTAAATGGCTTAATGTGTAGAAATATCACTAGTTTACACTGTTTACTTTTATGAGATGGTTTGTTTCAAAAAGCCAATGCTGAATTTTTTTAAAGATATTTTAATATTTAGTACCAACTATTAATGCCAACAGAGCTTGTACAAAAAAGTAAAAAACCTCTATGAAAGTTGCTACATTGCTGCTGCATTACAGAACAGTTGCTACGACATCTGCTTCTGTGGCAGATACTTATTAGTGTTATAATACATACTTGTAATATATATATATATATATATATATATATATACTGTATATCAGCACATAATATATATATATCTAATATATATATATGTATATATATATCACAAGCTGTGAATTATCTAGTGATAAGCAGACATACCAACATGTGCAGCTTACCTGTCACTGTACATGAGAGAGTTTGAGATATCTTTGAAAAGATTGGGCTGGCTGGGACTGAAATAGCCGCCTGCTATTTGGTCAATGGCTAGCTTCAGTTCCGGGAACTTCTCATAGTAGTCGAGTGGTTTGTAACTGTACAACAAAACACCCAAAGCAGTCACTCACATGTCAAGTCACACAAGTGATACACTGTCAGACATAAGATCATCGTTCATTGCAAAACATTCATTTTGATGAAGCCAAGTGATTGTCTTCGAGATTCTAACTTCTGAAAATGTCAGCACAAAAACGACCTAATCTGAATCTGTAAATATATTTTACTGAGAACCAATTATAAGTACTAGGGGCTTGGCTGTTAATTTCTAAGTAAAGTGCATTTGAATGAACACATGAATTAAAACTCCACACAAGTTTAAGGTTGCATCCCAGTGTTGGTGTCACATATTTTCTACTCGTTTACACTGTTCCAACACATTCATTAGCTGTCTATGGTACACCAAACCCAGTGCATATAACACCAGACATGTGCTGATAAGTCTCGCCCCAACAACATACCCTTTCTTGCCCAAGGCATTCACTTCGTCTACGGTCATGCCAAAGATGAAGATATTTTCTGCTCCCATCTCCTCACGCATCTCCACATTTGCTCCGTCCAGTGTGCCAATGGTCAAGGCTCCATTCAGCTGTCACACAAACACATACCAGGCTCACTCTTAAGGCTACTTCAGGTGTAGCTAAAGTGGTAGTAGCAACATTGTTATGTACACAATTTAAAAAAACACAGCCTGAGAGGAAGCTTGCCATTAATATCACTTCCTACAAAATATGTTGTTAATTTAGCATAATATTACATGCACATATTTCATTCATATAATAGGCACACCTTCTGAAACTTTATAAAAGTACTTGGAATGCACAATGGTTCGGTAGATATATTATATTTGGTTGCGCCGAGAAAATTTAAATTAAACAAATCATTGGTCATTTGGTTTGTCATACATGAAAGGTAATTCATATGGCAAATTATGTGTTTATTCAACCAAAGTTAAAACAGCTGTGAACGAAAACTGTTCATTGAAGGTTCGACCATACCTTTTCTTGCCAGTTTATGGAAAATACATGCTGACCAGCTGAACAAAAATTAAATGCTGCTGTGATACTGCTAAAAAGTGATGTTTTACTATCCTGCAGTTGTAACGTGTGTGCTAAAGTAATAAGTTAATAAAATAAATATGACAAATAGATAAATACATGTACAATTAACTGTACATCAAGTGTACATTAAAACGATGATTAAATTAAAATAAATAGAAAAATTAATTATTTGTACATTAAATTTCATGGTCATATGCAATGTAAAGGATTACAACACTGTGAGCTAAAATAGTAAGTTAATAAAATATTATAATAAATAGATCAATAAAATTATTAGTACATTAAATAAAAAAAACAGGCAGTCCATGATTAACACTAACAAATATACTATAATGACAATTAGAGGTTATGTACATACCATGAACTTCATGTTGCCAGTGCCCGAAGCCTCAGTTCCCGCAGTAGAGATCTGTTCGCTCAGATCAGCTGCTGGGATGATCCTCTCAGCCATTGACACGCGGTAGTTCTCCAGGAACACGATCCGCAGGCGCTTACCAATGATTGGATCCGTGTTGATCACATTAGCCACCGCGTTGAACAGTTTGATGATCAACTTAGCCATGTGGTACCCCGGCGCTGCCTGCAACCACGTTCATATACATCAGTCATGTTCACACAGGTTCACACACATCAACAATGTTCACACAGGAGAGTGCAAATCACACATTACCTGTCAACTGTAAAGATTAAAGTGTGTTTGATTCCTGTGCTGATAAGTAAACACATGACAGTATATATGGAAAGCCAACATTGCACCATTAAAGAGCATTAAAAACAAATGGTGCTTAATATTGTAATCTACTGGGAAAACATTGGAAAATATGCCACTTTTTATTTAAATAAGTTTTTATTGACATTTAAAATAAAATCTGACATTCAATTTGCATCTTAGTTGCGTATGTATCTTAGTGTTCCTTTAGTTTCACCTAGGGTTTCACCTAGGGTTTCCCGGTGGATTGGGGATCTTGGATGTAAACGGAACTGTGAATAAACTTGCATCTGTGCTATTTTTGGCACTATGCAAAGCAACAATACAGCTGGCTATATATAGTAACATTGCAGCTTGGCATTGTATAACAACACCGTAGCTATTCATGGGAATAAAGTAATCTTTTCTTTGATTTTGATGCGGGTTTAAGAAGAAATTATTCACGATTTTTCTGTCTATGCAATGCTATATATATATATATATATAATGCGTATGACGTGACAGTGTTGTCCCTGATGCTGTGTTACCTTGCCACCCATCAAGACAGTGCGTGCCACGAATGGCATGCTGGGGTTGGCCTTGAGTCGGTTGTAGATGGTGATGATGTGCAGGATGTTGAGCAGCTGTCGCTTGTACTCGTGAATTCGCTTCACCTGCATGTCAAAGATGGACGTCGGGTCGACTGTCAGGTTGTACGTCTTCTGGATGAAGGCGGCCAGTCGCAGCTTGTTCTCCTGTTGACACATGACACACCAACGTCACCCACCACACCACACACCAACGTCACCCACCACACCACACACCAACGTCACCCACCACACCACACACCAACATCACCCACCACACCACACACCAACATCACCCACCACGCCACACACCAACATCACCCACCACACCACACACCAACGTCACCCACCACACCACACACCAACGTCACCCACCACACCACACACCAACGTCACCCACCACACCACACACCAACGTCACCCACCACACCACACACCAACGTCACCCACCACGCCACACACCAACGTCACCCACCACACCACACACCAACATCACCCACCACACCACACACCAACGTCACCCACCACACCACACACCAACATCACCCACCACACCACACACCAACGTCACCCACCACACCACACACCAACGTCACCCACCACACCACACACCAACGTCACCCACCACGCCACACACCAACGTCACCCACCACACCACACACCAACATCACCCACCACACCACACACCAACACCAACATCACCCACCACGCAAGTCACGCTTTCCACAGACGTTTGCAGTTTAGTCTTTATTATTATTATATAATGTAATTCTAGTCTAGTTTTCACGGAGTTATATAAGATACGTGCACTGTAAATACAGATGTTTATGTATAGGCAATATAAAAAATATTTATGCTAAATGAAATAAAAAATTTAAGTTATTTGGACTATAATTTATTATTGTAATTTTTGTGACATTTTCAAAACTGCAGATGTCAGGTGTCAGGTGTGAGCTGTAGAAGGGAAGAGACTCACCTGTTTCACCTTCTGTAGCTGGCCCAGGAAGTTCCTGTCATTCTTGAACTGAGCCAACTGACGCAGCTCATCCAGGTGAGTGATCCACGTGTTGCCAATTTTCTACAAGACGCCACTTCATTTGATGAGGTGTTCACATTACGGTTTAAAAGAATGGGTCTGAAAATATGCAATTTCTTACTAATTACTCACAACTGACTGTGAATCTTGTCTTAGTTACTTGCTCTATTTACCCATTTATGTGCACATTATTTGCACACTGTAGCAGGGCAGGGCAGGGCAGGGCGGGCGGGCGGGCGGGCGGGCGGGCGGGCGGGCGGGCGGGCGGGCGGGCGGGCGGGCGGGCGGGCGGGCGGGCGGGCGGGCGGGCGTGCGTGCGTGCGTGCAGTGCAGTGCAGTGCAGTGCAGTGCAGTGCAGTGCAGTGCAGTGCAGTGCAGTGCAGTGCAGTGCAGTGCAGTGCAGTGCAGTGCAGTGCAGTGCAGTGCAGTGCAGTGCAGTGCAGTGCAGTGCAGTGCAGTGCAGTGCAGTGCAGTGCAGTGCAGTGCAGTGCAGTGCAGTGCAGTGCAGTGCAGTGCAGTGCAGTGCAGTGCAGTGCAGTGCAGTGCAGTGCAGTGCAGTGCAGTGCAGTTTTTAGTGCCTATATAGAAGATTGTTTTGTGGCCTGTAGATGTTGTATCATAGCTCATATGACATGTATTTTATAATATATTTATTTATTAGCTTATATTTATATATGTATTTATGTATTTATTTTATATTGTTAGTGCCTTTGAGCAGACACACAGTGCTTTATAAATGTTTCCAAATAAATAATAAATAAATCCCAGGCTTTATCAAAATGTCTTGAATGTTTTGCATTTATTATTATGGCCTGGGAGGCTGTCGACCCCTGTTTATTTTACCTACAACAATTCATAATTACATTTTATAATTACATTTCTGTTATTTTTTATGCAATTACTTGGCAGTTTGCTGCACAGCGGTACTAATGTAATATTTTGTATCAACATTGCTTTATGTATATTTTATTGGGTCAATAAACACTTCCGATTCCGATTCACAGTCAGTGGCGATTCAGTCAATCCAGGAACTCTTACACCTGCCTATGTAGTCTCGTTCAACCGACTGTCAGTCGGCTGTGGAACTACACCAAGA
This sequence comes from Oasisia sp. SBJ-2009, assembly GCA_964017155.1. NCBI lineage: Eukaryota > Metazoa > Annelida > Polychaeta > Sabellida > Siboglinidae > Oasisia > Oasisia sp. SBJ-2009. Next base: position 45,294,492 of record OZ024856.1, read on the forward strand.
AGACAGTCTGGTGAGTCTGTCGGCTTTTGATATATCCCGTGTGATCTATACAATGCTGCCACCTCACGGCCACCGGTTAATCCTGTCATAAATGTTAATTGTATTTCTATTTATTTTGCGTTAATATGTTTAATTTTGAATAATTTTATAATACAGCATTATTTTATAAAAAAGTATCCTTATTTAATTTGTGTGTTATTCATGTGGGGCTAAACAATGCTGCCACCACACGGATACTGGTTAATCCTGCCGTAATTCTTATTTTATAAACAACTGTAAATTTGATTTTTGTGTGTTAATATAAGTTCAATTTTGAATACTTTCCATAGGATATCATTATCTTGTAAACGTATCTCGTTATTTAAATTTTATTTCATAGTTGGCCTGAGAGCCAATCAGCATCTCTACCCTAATCTGGGGTAAGGCCGCCCTGGAACAAATGCAGAACGTCTCTTTCCCCAGGCAGAGTTGAGAGGCTTAAATATGCTGCCACCTAACGGAGCCTGGGTAACCGAGACTACTGGGGGTAGTACTGCCCATGCTACTGACCTCGGCAATGACGTCCGACAGACTTGGGTTGCACAGCAGCAGCCAGCGGCGGGGAGTGATACCGTTCGTCTTGTTCTGGAACTTCTCTGGCCACAACTCGTAGAAATCCTTGAAGCTGTGCAGTGAACGAAGCAGACATATTAACGAAAATCACTCTCAACTCGAACCGTCACAACAAGTTACGTGGCTGCATTTATATCAACACTCACGTGGTGTCCTTGATTATCTGCGAATGAATGGCCGCGACGCCATTCACTGCGTGACTGCCCACGATGGCGAGGTGTGCCATGTTGATGCATTTCTCCGGGGTCTCTTCGACGAGAGACATGCGACGGATGCGCTCAGGATCCTTAGGCCACTTGGCTGTCACCAGCTACAGGTGTAGAAACCCACAATCAGTGACACAATCATCAAGTCCTGGTCACAGATCACATGCTCAGGTAAGGTGTGCTGGTATTGTAATGGCTGACTGCAGCTACCTGAGCAAGAAGGATAGTAAACTTACCAAACTAGTATATAGATACACTGTATATCTATATTAACAGAATTCATTTTATTTCATCAGTGCTTCCTTCTTTTATAAATTATGCGTGGCTGGGTGACATGTTAATGTTATGATACATGATGTGTGATATTACTTACATTATTTTCTATGGTGTTATTGACTTTATTCATGTGATTACTCCCACACATGCTTGGCTGTTCTTAGAAAATGACATTCATGAATACAGTGCATGTGTGATTAGAATGGTCTCTCTGACCCTTTCAAAAATGATACATTGTCCTAAATGCTAATTGTGACTAATATATTGTATTTACTAGGTCAAATAAATACTCTAGAGACATGCAAGAGGCATACCTCTGCCTCAGTAAGAGAAGACAATTCAACAGACATTCAAGAGGTGTACCTTTGCCTCAGTGAGAGAAGACAATTCAACAGACATTCAAGAGGTGTACCTTTGCCTCAGTAAGAGAAGACAATTCAACAGACATTCAAGAGGTGTACCTTTGCCTCAGTAAGAGAAGACAACACAAGAGACATTCAAGAGGTGTACCTTTGCCTCAGTAAGAGAAGACAATTCAACAGACATTCAAGAGGTGTACCTTTGCCTCAGTAAGAGAAGACAATTCAACAGACATTCAAGAGGTGTACCTTTGCCTCAGTAAGAGAAGACAACACAAGAGACATTCAAGAGGTGTACCTTTGCCTCAGTAAGAGAAGACAATTCAACAGACATTCAAGAGGTGTACCTTTGCCTCAGTAAGAGAAGACAATTCAACAGACATTCAAGAGGTGTACCTTTGCCTCAGTAAGAGAAGACAATTCAACAGACATTCAACAGGTGTACCTTTGCCTCAGTAAGAGAAGACAATTCAACAGACATTCAAGAGGTGTACCTTTGCCTCAGTAAGAGAAGACAACACAAGAGACATTCAAGAGGTGTACCTTTGCCTCAGTAAGAGAAGACAATTCAACAGACATTCAAGAGGTGTACCTTTGCCTCAGTAAGAGAAGACAATTCAACAGACATTCAAGAGGTGTACCTTTGCCTCAGTAAGAGAAGACAACACAAGAGACATTCAAGAGGTGTACCTTTGCCTCAGTAAGAGAAGACAATTCAACAGACATTCAAGAGGTGTACCTTTGCCTCAGTAAGAGAAGACAATTCAACAGACATTCAAGAGGTGTACCTTTGCCTCAGTAAGAGAAGACAATTCAACAGACATTCAACAGGTGTACCTTTGCCTCAGTAAGAGAAGACAATTCAACAGACATTCAAGAGGTGTACCTTTGCCTCAGTAAGAGAAGACAACTCAAGAGACAAGCAAGAGGTGCACCTTTGCCTCAGTAAGAGAAGACAATTCAACAGACATTCAAGAGGTGTACCTTTGCCTCAGTAAGAGAAGACAACTCAAGAGACATTCAAGAGGTGTACCTTTGCCTCAATAAGAGAAGACAATTCAACAGACATTCAAGAGGTGTACCTTTGCCTCAGTAAGAGATGACAACTCAAGAGACAAGCAAGAGGTGTACCTTTGCCCCAGTAAGAGACGACAACTCAAGAGACATGTAAGAGGTGTACCTTTGCCCCAGTAAGAGAAGACAACTCAAGAGACATGTAAGAGGTGTACCTTTGCCTCAGCAAGAGATGACAATTCAAGAGACAAGCAAGAGGTGTACCTTTGCCTCAGTAAGAGACGACAACTCAGGAGATGTGTGTGTAAGAGGTGTACCTTTGCCTCAGTAAGAGAAGACAACTCAAGAGATGTGTGTGTAAGAGGTGTACCTTTGCCTCAGTAAGAGAAGACAACTCAGGAGATGTGTGTGTAAGAGGTGTACCTTTGCCTCAGTAAGAGACGACAACTCAGGAGATGTGTGTGTAAGAGGTGTACCTTTGCCTCAGTAAGAGAAGACAACTCAAGAGATGTGTGTGTAAGAGGTGTACCTTTGCCCCAGTAAGAGAAGACAACTCAAGAGATGTGTGTGTAAGAGGTGTACCTTTGCCTCAGTAAGAGAAGACAACTCAAGAGATATGTGTGTAAGAGGTGTACCTTGAGGAAGCGGGAGTTGATCTCGTAGATGATCTCGAGGTGCCTGGGCAGGAGGTGTCCGAGCAGGGAACACGGCCAGCGCTCGAGGGCCTCTGGCAGCACGGTGTGGTTGGTGTAGGCACACGTCTTATTTGTGATCATCCATGCCTGACACAGTCCAACCAACAGTCACCTCATGATCACTTACGATAAAGATTAGTAATATTTTATTCACAATAACCTTCTGAAATATAGAATTTTATTTTATTCAGTTTCATGGTTGTAACACATTGATGTACATATACATTTTGTCATGGTTGTAAGACATTAGTATATATTATATTATACATTTTGAAGAAATGCTAAACCAAATAAGCGCTTCTAAACACACTGAGAGAGAGTTGCACTTTCTTATTTCAAAATAAAACCAAATGACACAAACTACACCGAACAGTACAAGAGCAGTGGTGTACGTGGTCACAGGAGCGAGTTGCTCGTTGAAACTGGCTGCCACAACTGCGGAAAGCACTTCTAACAATAATAGTAAAGTCGAAAATTACTGTGCCTAATAACTCGAAAATTTAATGAGAACAATCTAACAAATTAATATGATTAGTTCCATAACTAATATTTTATTATTACACTTCAGAACATTTGACAGTTTATCGGTCAACAACAACAGCAAACACAATGATAGTTATTACTGTACATAGTATAATTTGCTGGATCCAAACAATTTAGATTGCATTATTATGAATAAAATGTGCTGTAAAATAAGAATGAACACATTTACAATCTTTGCACGTATGTATATTATGTATATTCATATGTGCGTGCAACTGAACATGCATACTTAAATACAAATGTTGAAACATATTTTTTGTGTGGAAAGATACTTTAATTCAGTATAAAACAGATGTTATTTTGCAACACATTGAAGTTTAGATGACAGTTTTAGTGGTACTGTTGGAAACTACTACTAATATATACTACTCCAAATTTGCTAAGGATCACACAATGTTTGTAGTGGAACAATCTTGAAATGGCAGCCATCCAGAGACTCATTGGAAGCATGAAACGCCGTTGCCAGGCTGTGATTGCATCACGTGGGTCACACACAAGCTACTGACAGTTGTTACTGCTGGTAATTGAACTGATTGGGACATTGTCATGACTTGGAATAACATTCTGAAACCTCCATTTTGAGGGTCTGGAGAAAACCTCCATTTTTAGGGGTCTGCTTCTTTGATGACAGAACGCATGTTACGTATTGTTCACATCTGATATGTAGCAACGAAATTCAGGATATAAACATGTCCTCGAATATATGCTGTTTTTAGTTTTGTGTGATACACATGCCGTAAAATATAATACCGCCCTCAATAGTGATCCCTAGCAAAATGTGAGCAGTATAAAGTACAAGCCCTACAGGCAGCCACACATAGACAGGACCAGTTGTATGTGTTACATGCATACTAGAAGGCCGACTGTTACAGTCAGTACCATCTAGATATATCTGTAATGTCAGCATGCATGACAGTCTGTTAATCTGTTGTCTGTTTATTTGGTTTCCACAAAATAACTCTGAATACAGACTGTACTTTTGTGTGTTTGACTTTAACTAAAAATACAAGCACTAAGCTAAGGGATTGCATAGTTTTTTACTTACACAAGTAAAACAAGTCCGAAAGAAGACAGGACGGAATATTTCACACAACCATTAATAATAGCGCATATAGAACAGGACTTTTTTTCCCATAATAGACAAAAAACAGAACTGTATGTAAAAAGAAAACTTGATTGGGTGAATAGGCATGTCTCCCAAACACATTGATTATGCTTGACTGAAATGTAAATTTCTTAGTATCATAAGCAAGTTATTACATTTTACTTATGATTATAAGAAACATAAATGTTAGCTTATAGTACCATTTATGTTGCTAGGATAAGTACTGGCGGAGAATTATAACAAAATAAATTAACAACAAATCGCAACAAGAATGGTAGCAAACTAAAAACAAACCTCAATATATAACTGATCTATCCTTAACGCGTTTTGGCCTACCCGATCGAAAGTCATTTTTTCAACATCCAGAAAAAAACGCATCAGTTCCACGACAGTCATTGATGGGTGGGTGTCGTTAAGTTGTATGGCCACCTGTAGGACACTGCACAAACTACACATGCACAGAGAAAGTGGCTTAAAAGACAGACAGCGCACACAGCAAGAGGTACCTAGTCAGTGAAGCGCCACCAGCAAGTGCGTTACAGAGACAGGCAGTGCATTGGTGCCGAGGCATGCAGTGCATTAGTCTACATGCAGACACTCCACAGACACGTGTCAGCCTGCATAAGACATTCCTACCTCGTCCCACGCGAAATTCTCAATATCTACTAAGAGGCGCATCAGTTCTGCGATGGCAAGGGAGGGGTGAGTATCGTTTAATTGCAGCGCCACCTGAACGAATCATGTCAAATGAGATACAGTCTATGTCAAATACGCCCAAACAAGATACAGTCTATGTCAAATACGCCCAAACAAGATATTGTTTATAGTGAATATATTGTTCATGGCTCCAAGAATGGTTTATTGTAATATAATCAACTTACTTTGGAGCTTAAAGTCGAAGCTGAGTACGACGTTTCGACCCGTCATCTACGGAATCGGAGGCAACACATGTGACACCAGTACATGATCAAGGCCCGTACATGACGGGTCAATACGTCGTACTCAGCTTCGACTTTATGCTCCAAAGTAAGTTAATTATAATACAATAAGATATTGTTTACATAAAACTTGCCAGAAATATCACCGCTGAAAGTATGAAGATTGGGTGAGTATTTAACTACTGTGACCGTTTAATAGTAAATAGTTTTTTTTTTACATATTTTATAATTATATCAATATATAAATATATAATTATATATTCGGAATATTCCAGACATTACATGTTCCGTCCATAACAGTTGGACAAAGCAAAATAATTGTTTCCCTTCTACCTAGGAAAACAACGTGGCATACACGTATGAATTCCCAATTGGTGTGACATTAAAATTATATTGCAATCACAGTGATATCTAGTTCTCTGTTGCAAGTTTATGATTCTCTGCAAGACAGAATTATTGCACTGAACACATTTGTGTAATCCTTTCCTTTTTTCACATTTAGCTCCACACAAAGTTGTTATTTCTCACTGACACTTTCTTACACACATATATGACATGGCAAAAACACAATCTCATGTTACATACACACAGTAATTACATTAGAAACAATACCAAATCCTAAGACAACAAGATGAAAAACAAACGAATGAATAATCTGAATAATTAATTCTTCCGTTTAACAAAGTATTTATTTATCCTGTCACTGACTGACATTGATGACATGCTGCAAACCAAATCTAGCTATGTTCAGTTTACAAAATTATTTATTGAAACAGTAAATAACAACTAGTGCCCCTTTAGTTACCTTGTCGGGGAAGGCATCAAACGACTTGCGGACGGGATCGCGACTGCCAAACTTGGATGACTTGTAGCGTCGCAGGATGTCCTGAAGGGTGGCTGCCACCAGGAAGTATTCCTGCTTCAGGCGTAGCTCTTTGCCAATGAACACCTGACAACATCACACAATTACTACCCCCAGGCAGCAGTGCCACAAGGACAAGGGAAAACAGTTATATCAGCTAAGATTTCCACAAGTTTTTGTATAAACGTGTATCATTTTTTTTATTTATTTGATGATTTTATAACCATTATATATGTGTAAGGTAAATTTATCATTCATTTTATGATGAGAACATGGTTATATTGCAGCAATGATGAGCATGCATTGATCAATACAACTTTAATTGATGAAAAACAAACAAAGCAATATTTCTTTTCAGTAAATATTCATACAGAACCTGTCTATAAAGCATACTACCATTGGTGCTTATATAGTTAAAATCAATTGCCGTAATAGCACCATTTGTCAGCGTGAATTGTTGGATGCAAAGTAAAATTCAAAACAGTTTTGAAATCTGAAAGATGTCATTCTGTATAGACAGAGTTTATCAATTATACCCAACAACTGAACTCTTGATTTTTCCCTGCGAATTGTAAGCAATTGTAACTGTGTTCCGAACATCATAGCAGAAAGGCATACCATCTTAAATTAGCTATAAATTACTTAAAAATAAATATATACTACAGCTACTTCCTCTAAATATTCGGTGGTCCCTTGCTGACTTTGGCATGACTATTTATATAAAAGAACTGTAGAAGTACATGATTATGCAGCTAGTACTAGGTACATACGTTGTCATTGGGGTAGAGCACTCTAGAGATGTTCTCGGCCAAGTTGCGGTCACACACAGCCTGGATGTAGTCTCCACTGTTAACTAAGAACAAACACAACATCACTGACACACACAGCTACATCTGTGTATAGAGAACAGCTCAGACACACGTCTATCAGGACATGTATTGCTGTAATATAGAGAATGCCATGTCTCATTACAATTATACATATATATATATATATATATATATATATATATATATATAAATAAAGTTATTGGATTGACTATATATATATATATATATATATATATATATATATATATATATATATATATATATATATATATATATATATAGTCAATCCAATAACTTTATTCCAGACTTAACAGGGGCAAATACATCTAGCATATATGTTGTTCATATAATGACATTAGGCAGACAATAATTTATGTACAATGGGCATTCTGACTTAATGCTGTATTCATTAGTTTCGGTCAAGCATCCACTTATAAAAGATTGTGCCTGTATTTATGTATCCTGGAAGTGAATATATATACATATATATATATATATATATACACACATGCAATTATAGTATATATTATATACATCACATAAAAAACAATATGTAAGTTACTGACCATTGTGGTCTGAGACACTTACAGAAATGCAGGTGGAAGCTAGATGGAGCTTTTGCTGACCACAGTCTCAAAGTGTTCACACAGTTGTTGCCATAGCCAGGCACTGGGTTGTCAAATGGCATGGCCAGCACCACCTGACAACAACACAGTACACTTAATCATCTCTCTCATACACAGTACCGTGGTATCAAGATCACGTACAGCTACAACAATTGCCCAAACATGAGAATATACCATTTAGCGAATATGTGACCATGATTTGATGAACGTGGAGCCACAACATATTTTAAATAATTTTTGAAACATAGATATTTTTTTGTCCACTTGGTGCTGTCATATTACGGTCAAGCTGCACTTGGCTTGACTAGCTCCTACCTACACTGTGAGTTTTTTGATAAAAATCACTGTATGGACAAGATGCAATAACAACCACATGTTTATGCAAGCAGCAAAAAAAGGATGTAATTGTTGAAGTACTAGGCAGCAGCTGGCAGCTGATAACACATTTGCTAATTAATTATGATGAATTATTCCACTGGTGGTCACATGACACACCACATGATCAAAATGGACACATTTAGCATGTACTACAATAAGTGATCTTGTTGACTGACATTATTTGGCTGGCTTAGATATAGAAAGGTGCTGAATGTTGACACTGGTACATTTATGACTGCTGTTGCTTTGGCTGAAACTCAAATAATGGATTATGTCGCAGTCATTTATAACTATTGTATCACGCAGTGTCGTATGTGAACTTGTAAGGTTTGCAAGAAACCAGCCAGAGTATTAGAAGTGGTCAGTACCAGTCAAACTGTCCCATACTGGTCTCTACAGGTCATTACTGGCAACTTACAGCCATTGCCAGTTCTTTCAGTCAAGAAAACAACAGTTTCCCAGTAGTTTTAATCAAGAATACTTGAGCAAGTACTCATATTTGGAAAGATGACAAGAGACAATAGTGAATCGGTGGGGAGTGGTGGTCGCATGGTAGAGTGTCGGACTGTCAATCGAGGGGACGGTGGATCAATCCCACCTGTCGCCATTTTGAAACTTAGGCAATTTCGTTCACCCCACATTTGCCTGTGTCTTTCGGAAGAGGCACTAAAAGCCGGTGGTCCCTTCTATCTGGTGTCTATGCCAGGGGAAGTAAAAAATCCCACACAGGGGGTAAATGTGTAATCTGTAGTGGACTCACAAATTCTCGTTGGACTTTAAAATGCCTTGCAAAGTATCTGGGAGAAAGAGAAAGAATCATACCTGAGTGTCAACCCAGTGAGATCCTTTTTCATTCGTGTCCACACGTCCGTAGAAGTTGACCGGGATGGTGTACTCGGGCCGGGCCTTCTCCCACGGGCTGCCGTAACGCAGCCAGTCGTCCGGCTCCTCCACCTACAACCCAAGGCTGGTGAAGTCTCTTTCTGAATCTCTCTCACCCTTGTAGTCGTGGGATAACTGTGTCAGTTGTCAGTAACAGTATTCAGTGGAGAGCACAATGTCATGGCTGATCACAACTGTTGCAATACATTTTATATATTCTTCTTTTAAGCATACAGTATGATCAGCAAACATTAGCAACTAGCTGAATGACCCAGCGATGCTTGGGAGGAAAAGTTAGTCTAAAACTTCTGAAGATTGTGATTCTTGAAATCCCATCCCTACAGGGCTGGACGTACAGAAACTGTCCAGATAAAACCACCTCTATGCTAATGATATCTGCCCTGGGTTTGAATCAATCACAGGCAGCACTTCACTGGAATGTGACCAAACCTCAAAAGTGTTTGCATTGAAATCTAACAAAAGTATTTTTGGCACTTCCACCCCAAACCCAACGCAAATGCTTGCAGACTACCGTCATTGCCTGTTTAATTACTATTTTATGATTTTTATGTACAGGCCACAAGACATTGTTCTATCTTTTTACTGGTCTCTGGCCTAGTTGAAACAAACTTGCCTTCAGTCTATACTGAAGTTATTTATGTGTGTCCCACAAATAGATCATGTTCACGGTCAAGGGCAAGACACAGAAAATGGCTACGGTGTAACAGGCAAGGTTGTGAATGTTTCCGCTTTTGCAATTTTTTAATATTCATAATTCAGTTCAATAACATGAAACAACTGAAAATTGCTTACTCATCCTGTGACATAGATTGTTGTCATTGTCGGTTGTGGTTAAAAAGGAGTACGTACTTATTGCATGTATGATTAATAGAATGAATATGATATAAATATATATATATATATATATATATATATATATATATATTATTTCTATGGGATATGTTAAATATAATATACACATTATATAATATAGGCTTGCATATATGCAACAAAGTGAAGACAAATAACCCCAAGTTGGATATGAGTCTAACTAGTTATTTGACTAGACATGCTGCCTTATCCCACATAAGGTATAAATGTTAACTTAAGAAGCCGATACACACAACACAATTTTGTAAGTACAAGCTGTATTTATATCTTTATTGCACAAGTTATTATTTAATTATCACAAGCTACTTAATTAACAAATACATGTACAATAACAGCAAGAGGGTACGAGTGTTTTCTGGGTAGTAATATGTTGAGAATATTGTGTCTGTGATGTAGTGCTCAGGACCATGGCGAGGACAATATGACATTCACTGGCCCAGAACAAGTCATTAGGCAGTCCCATCAGACAACAATAGCTCCAGTCAAGTAAGGCTATAAGTTACAGTGTCACGTGTCTGGTCCTTACTACACATGTATTTTGTCTAAGACCTTGAAACGTGACATGTCACAATAAAAAATGAGAGGTCATTTTCCAAATTTGCGTTTTTATTTTTTTTAAATGTGGTGCATGAAAAAGCATTTATTTTATTTTAAATGTTGAAACTTAGTTGTGTTAATAAAAAATAAATAGTAATTTTGTTAACTTGTAAATGCTAAAAACTCATCATGATGACCTTACAGAAAAATGTCAAAGTATAGTATAAAAGTTACCTGTGCAACAAGCAGGTAGCTTACTCCTGAATCAGATCTAATTCCCCATTTTTCAATATTACCCTGTGCGCACACCTAGAGCACTGTGGTGATTTCTGAAAACTATGCAGATTTTTAGAACCTGCATAGTTTTCAGAAATCACCACAGTGCTCGAGATGTGTGCACAGCGTAATATTGAAAAATGGGGAATTAGATCTGATTCAGGAGTAAACTACTTGCTTGCCTTATAGAACCATTTCTGAGAACAAAGTGAGTGTACCTGCCAGCCATCATCAATGACCTGGGTGAAGATTCCGTAGTCGTATCTGATGCCGTAGCCATAGGCAGCCAGACCAAGAGTGGCCATAGAGTCAAGGAAGCAGGCAGCAAGACGACCAAGTCCTCCATTGCCCAGTCCTGCGTCCTGCTCTATGTCCTCCAACTCCTCAATGTCCAGGCCCAGCTGGACACAAGGACAGGACACATGGACGATGAGAATGACAAATGACTGTTTTTATGAAGTTTTCCGAAATTTTAACAGAGCTTTCAAATCAAATGTTCTATACATAAAAATGGTCAGCTCAAGACTTTATTGAAATATTACTTAGACTTTGTGTGTGATATACTTACACACTGACATACATTAACATGATAATATAAATTAATTACCTACACACAGAGATCATTTTAGAACATCAGTATGATTAAATCCAATTTTATAATCAGTAACCATTTCAAGGTTTCGATACATTTATATGGAAATGGACCAACGATTATAATTTTACTGGTGCAAGGTTGAACATTTTAAGATGTAAGATATACTTCCACTAAAAGTTCTCAGTTACACAGCACTTTACTCATTAATAATGTCATAAACATTTTTGTTCATAAACACAGTGTTGATTTATGTGACCTGACCACATAGCATCCTCCTGTATACGAGATGTTCACTGTTGATAAACATCCTGCAACATGATGTATGTGTGTGTGTTTATGAGTGTGCAGGGTTCAAAATTACGCTTATCCATTATAGATAGCCCATGACAACCAGATTATCAAGTGAAATAGCTACTATAGTATAGGTATTTGTTGCCGCTGGGACAACTTACTGTTTACAGCCAGGACAACCAGAAATATCATAGAAATGTAGGTTTTGCAATTGGACAATTAAGTGAATTGTTGTAGACAAGTGAACATTTGGTTCTACCTCTCCGTAGAGAGATAAAGAGAGATAGAGAGAAATATAGATAGAGAGAGACCACCGCTCTAGATACAGGCATGCCACTCTATACCACATTTACCCAAAGAACACAGGTAACTTGAGGTGAACAAAACTGACCTCACGAAAAGTTGGGAAATAGCAGCAGATGGAATGGAACCACTGTCCCCTCAAGCGACAGGCCGACACCCACAGCCCCCCTGCTCTACCAAGCACCCTCTGTTCCCCACTCAACAGTTGATAAATATCTCAGGGCTAATTAGGGGTATCCCTACAGTTTGAGAAAGTCCCTGAGTAAATATATCACTGGCTAGTGTCTATCGTCTACCACCAGCAGACAACCACTGGCACACAGTGACAGCCGGCCCAGGTGACCTTAAATCACATGTCACCACCAGTTGACAACTTGATATGTAGCAACCACTAGAGGGTAGCAGAACCTTACAACATCACATTAGAGGGAATGTTGCTGTGCCTGCCCCAGAGCCGCCATTGACCCTGCAGCACAACCCACACACCTGGTATAAGGCTTCATCCACAGCACTCTGAATGCCGAGGTTCACCATAGTGTTAGTGAGGGACCGTCCCATGTAGAACTCCAGTGACAGGTAGTAGACTCTCTGAAACAAAAAACATACTCAGTACATACTTACTAACTATATATAGAAGGTACACCACAATAAAGTAGAATTATAGTTTTACAGGTCAGTGATAGATGTATACATTCTAAAATATTTACAGAGACTATTTAATTGCTTTTAAAATACTTTTCCAAATAACAATTTTTTTTCAATTTGGTTAAAAACTCATAAGTACAGCTTCATACAGACTGTTAATGCATAACATTTTATGTAAAACGTGTCAAGAATCATGCATTTAAGATATAGTTTATATTAATTTATGCCAATTTTCCATGCCAAAACTATCCCTATGGAATTTTCCAGTGAGTCCCTATGTGCCATACAGCAAGCTGCAGTCGGCACACCTACCGACGATATAGAATTTCATATACATGTACCGGGTATACCATAAACAACCTTCTCTCGATGTTGTGGCTGGCAAACACTGGCAAGGAATTTTATTGATGTTTTTGTCCAGCAGTTGCCATATAAATTACCACTTTTGGGTTTTCACTAAACAAAAGCAAACCAAACAAACCAGACTAATTAAAGCACTGTATAGACGCAAAATAATGTGAAACAAAACCACTTTAAATGTGAACCTAAATATTTTACCATTTGGTATCATTTTTAATTATTAATTACTTGATTACCTATATATATATATATATATATATATATATATATATATATATATATATATATATATAATTATTATTGCAAATGTATTAACTATATTACTAAGTAGTACCGTGCTGTTATTACTTACTCATGCCAAAAGCCTGCATATTGTTGTTAATTTGTCCAATAATTAACTCAAGAACAGGTATCAACAAGTATCACAGAATTTTGGCACAGTTGTTCATTGTGAAATATTGCCTGATAGTTATTATTATGTCACATGCTGGCAATAGTAGCAGTGAACTGCTGCGTAACTTTCCTGTGTTTGGCACTTCTTAGCTCCTTCTTTGTGTTCTATGTGCAAATGTTTGTGTAATTCATGTTAACACATCACATATACAGCCTGTATGTGCTAGTATTTGCAGAGACCCATCAACATCATCTGGTCAGGAAAACTCTTTGTGGATCGGTAGATATTATTGGACAGGTAAAAAATTAAGGAGCAAAAAAGGTCATCCAAAATCACAGATATTGTCAGTTATGGCTTGACAATGGGTGTCACATAAATTCGTGTTTGTAGTTCATTTCAGGTCATAAAGCACATCTCAACTGGCTTGTATATGTGTGAGTTAAAGGCAAAACAAAGTTAACTGTTTCGTGGCATACACCTAATAGAGTTAATATAAAGTAACAATTTCCACATATACTCAATTGTTTTACGCCAGCGGTTTACCAGAAAAATATTTTTTAACACCCAGCCATCCAAATACTACGCGCTACTCCATCTTAGACGAAGAATGACGTCACGACGGTGATCGAGGCGCTCTCCACGCAGATTCACTGCATGGGGTTTGGCTGTTGTCATGAAATGGCTGCAACTCGGCAACGCGCGTAACATGCTGATGACGGTAAATATAAAGTTGTCTATTATTGTTATCGTTGAAATCATCCCATCAACTGATGATACATGACTACATGTCTACTTCAAAACATTTCTCCTCAAAATGGACCGAGCAAAGTGAACTGTACTTGGACTGGACTGGAGGGATTCCAAACAGTACGCCCGCAAATGTGAATCAATTTCTTCAATACTACCGGTTGTTTCAACTATTATTGCAACCGTATGCCGAACAGTAAGGCATAATTACTAAAGTTTACCATAGATTTAACCACAGATTTAGATACACGTCTATAAGCAGCTGCTAGATGTCACGCCAATTGAACGAACTGTCGAAGACTCGAAGTTGTTGACCCTTAACAACGTCGCAGGTTAAGGGTCAGACATAGAATGCCGCGCGCTGAATGGCCAAGTCAATTTAACCCTTCATTTACTGGCGGCGTCTAGACCATCATGGATTTCGTTAGAATTTTAGACTTTAAAGTCACATTCTGAGTAAACCGCTGACGTTAAAAAATTGAGTATATGTGGAAATTGTTACTTTATATTAACTCTATTAGGTGTATGCCACGAAACAGTTAACTTTTTTGTGCCTTTAACATCCATGTGTCCACCAAAATAATTGTGACTGACATTGACAAAAATTGAGTTGGTAGAAGAAATAACGATTCACCCTTAAAAATCAGAGCCTGACAAAGTGACAATCCAGGTTTTGTTTGACAGTTCATGAGTTACACAATGAATCAGTGAGGCTCCCAGAAATCTGGGAAACTGACATGTTTATGTATGTGCATGTCTGCTCACTTTTGAACACACACACACACATATATATATATATATATATATATATATATATATATATATATTTGGGCAATTCCACGGTAATAGAATTACAATTCACAATATTTTTTTGTTTAAAATGGTTATATTTTCCCATTCAGCATGTATCTACAAAAGAAACTTCACACTACACCCTATAAGTACCAGTGGTACTTGTTAAGAAATGTAAAATAATTACAAAATTATGGCTGTTTTAATTTTGGTAACGGAATTACTCAGAGAATTTGAATATCAGTTTTTATTAAATGTCATGACATATCGTCTGAAATCTGCAATCTACCAGGGCCAACAACTAGCATTAATAAATACACATATAACATGACATTGTATTGGATAGAATTTTACTCATGATATATGTACTGTTTTTTATAGTGAACTGGTTTTGATCGGTAACGGAATTACATGCAATAGTAATGGAATTACGAGTCTGACTATTTTTGGAATAAAACATCTAATAATAATTGATGCTCATTTTTTCTTTTCTGCAAGATTACAGAACACCATAACTTCATGTTCTACTAAAAATAACAATTGTACTGGCCAAAAATTGTACACACAGTACAGCGATGTATTTCACATTTAACTCAAAATCAGTCGAAAGCAGTTATTGAACTCCAGTCCATCTGTGGGTCAGGGAGGATGTTAATGTCACAATCTTTATCAGTAGAGGCAGTCAATATAGCTTCAACATCAGGCCACATAAATTTACATAGTTCAACACACTTCAAGTAATTTGTCACCTTAGTTTAAAAAAAACGGGAAGACACTTATTTTGCTTTTTTTATACAACCATCCACTTTAAGTCCAGACATTTTGGCAAAGTCTTTTCTGTATTTTCAACTTTGATTACCCATGCTGTTGTCTTCTTTGTTATCCTCATTATTTCAGTGTTTTAATTTTGAAGAAGTTCCTCGTGGATTATTATTTGACATGGTTTTGTCAAACAGTCACAAACAATGTAATCGACTACCCTCTGACTCTTTGCAACTGCTTAATGTTGGGAATTAGACTAATCTCATTCCAGTCATATGAGCTTTATCATTTTTAATTCAACCATGGCTTAGTTGATGCATCCATGTAAAATATTCTGACAGGTCCTGGCAGCAACTTTGTTAAACTTATTGGATGTGATCACGCGATATCACTCCAGAGAACAATTGGAGTCATAGTCTTGGACAATAAACCTTAGCCATGTAAAGATGGTAAAGAAATACTGTGTAGAATTTCTTTGAACGTCCATGAACACATTCTGCAACTGATCTTCGATAGATAATCTGGCCTAGCTTGTAGATTTATATGGATCACTGCTGCCATGCCGTGTAGTATCACGTTTTTTACAGATAGTACATGTTACAAATAGTGCATGTTTCTGAATCCATGGACAGTTTTCATAAAGTCCAAAGATTCCATTCATATTTAACTGAAACATTGTCCCAGTGCCTGTGCTGACCTCTAATGTACTTAGGTCCCATTATTAGTTTCTTATTATGATTTATAGTGCAAGAGAAAAAAACTTGTAATTCTGTTATTGTAATTCCGTTACCAAAATGTAATTCCGTTACCATGATTCCCGCAAGATGAGAAAAGACACACATAAATTGTGTACTCTCACCTATTCGTGGGTTGTGTACTCTCACCTATTCGTGGGTGTATCTAATAAGATAATTTCAAGTAACTGTTAATTTTGATCACTTGTTGGCTCTCAGGAAAACTTTATGTACTTTTTATGTAACGGAATTACATAATAAATATATATGAAAATGTGTGACTACCCATATCAAAATACAGCTTATGCAGTACAAGTTGCTTTCTGAATTTTGAACACGTACAGTATGAACTTTGAAAATCTATAAAACAAAGGTAAATTAGTTAAGAGTTAATGGTAAGATGGGAGGGGTTTCTGTTGGCCCTTGTTTTTCCATTAGTTTGACTGCTAAGAATTCACTCCATTAGAAACGCAATTAAAAAAAATTGTGAACTGACGTCACAATTTTTTAGCAGTCTGGGTCTCCAATATGGAATTGCCCATATATATATACTGCCAGTAGCTACACTAGTATCTAGAAAAACCTAAATTTTGTTGTCCTAATTTTTAGTGACATACACCAGGGGGCAGTTTCATAAAGCAGCATAACTTTACACACAATTAGGTAGTGTACTTGGCCACTGGCCATAGGTAGCTAACAGCAACTAGTCCATTTAGCTTAAAGCTGGTATCATGATACCAATTTAGCATCCACATAACTAAAGCGATGTAGAACTGACCTAATTAGGTCACAGACACCATTTGTATACAAAATGCCAAACTATATAATGGATATCCAATGTAAAAATAAGTATGTGGCAGTGGGTGTGATAGGAGCAACGTCGAACATGGGAAATATCCCATAAATTTTAAAGTGCAGAAAGTTACACATACTAAATTCCAGGTGCATCTAAGTGCAACTACAGAGCAGATTCGTGAAACACAACTAGCGTAACTTTATAACTTCTTAGGTTTTCTACAAGTTATCACCCACTATGACATCATAAGTAAATTCCATGAAACCGGCCCCAAGAGTCAATCTTCCATGGTTTCCATATACTGTGATATTGGTGAAAAAAATTCCCAATAACAGATATGTTGATACAGAGCTATTAGATAGGAGCTGGAGCACCATCCCTCCCCCCACCCGATGGGACCAAATGCGCATAGATCTCGCTCAATCTCAGACATCTCATTGTTTAGTAGGGTATTTGTTTTAAATTTTGATCCCATCTGTGTGAGGACGCAGTGTGTTCAAGAGCCCCAGCTCGGATGTATTAGCTCTGGTTGATCTTTAGGAGATTTTGCCTTGGGGGTCAATCAGTGACTGGGTGACTGGGAGTGTGACTAATTCACTATATGTCTGTAATGTTTAGCGTAATTAATAGATTTAGTGTACTATAATATATAGGTGTCTATTACAATAATATGATAGGAATATATATATATTATACATAATTAATATTAATATCTATGTATACATGTATATATGAATATGTATATGTATATGTATATATATATATATATATATATATATATATATATATATATATATATATATATATATATATATATTTATTTATATATATATAATTATATGGAAATATAACCAAGCTACTGATCATTTATACTGTCCATAATAAGATAAGAAATTAGCTACTCAAATATCGTAATCAAAGCCACACAGACAGATTTTGCTATACCCAAACAGTAAGCCAAAGCCAAAGCTTTGCCAAAGGTCATGGCCATCTAGGGGCGGGTACAAACAAACTTCCTTATTTCAAAACGTGTTGGGTAACAAAATCACTACTCACCTTAGGGTCTTTTTCGTAATAGTACTGCTGAGTTCGGATCCATCGCCCAACCAACTGGTCACGGACAGTATTCGCGAGAGCAAAATAATAATCTCTGTCAGTCGCAACATTTCTGTCCTTCACCAGTGTGTAATGAAGATGTCGGTTAAACGTTTTCTTCAAGTTTGTAACATCAGCAACTTGGGCTATGCCTCTCACACTTATTTGACGGCGGCGGTCGTGGTCAGTCTGTGGCTTCGCCATCCTGCAAGTGACAGTCTCTGCAAAATGAATGTATTTTGCAGATTTTCTCGACAGGACTTGCGTCGACGATCCTCTGCGTTCCTTCTGGCTCAGCGTTTGACAGCTGCTGCAAAGCGCATGCGCACGAAATATCCAAACGACCTTGACATTTTGGCACTTGGTCCACAAAATGGCTAAAGCCAAAAGTAAACACGTGGAGGAAGAGAAAGATGTCCAAAAGCCCCACAACCAGGATTTTACAATTACTGATGTGCTTGCTTTAGGGGGAACTAAAGTGAGTATACCCGGATGTCCGTCATCGTACAATTTGTGCAAATTGTGTTATGGACCATAGTGCAAAAACTATCTGAATGAGCGATAATGTACTAAATGTGTGATGGAAAAATATTTATCTCGAATTTAAAGAAGACATGCGTTTATACACAACGATTTAGGAATTCCGTAAAAAGAGCCATTGTCATAGAATTGTGTATAGTGGCGTTTCGAAAACTGGTATTGGCATTGCTGGCATCAGACCAGTATCCTTGATCTGTCAGCAGTCCCTCAGCGGCTCAGGCTGGAATGTGGTCAGAATCACTGAGAATGCCCCACTGCCTGAATGCCCCAGTCGCGATGCCCCTACTGCCTAGTCGCAATGCCCCAATCTCAAAGTCGCAATGCCCCAACCACAAAGTCGCAATGCCCCCATTTTGGAACACTGTAGTCGCAATGCCCCACTTTTGGACGGAATGCCCCACTTTCTTGGTAGTCGGGTTTTAATATATATATATATTATATATATATTAAAAACCCAACTACCAAGAAAGTGGGGCATTCCGTATTTTATATTAATATATACGGAGAAATATACGGAGACAAAACATAAATTCAGTTATACTTTCAATAATGTTCAGATAATCAACGAAACATTTTTTATTCATTATACATTTACTTATGTAATGTCTATTACTGTATTATATATTATATACATAAGTTTGACAATAATAAAATGTTCTGTTTTAACATGTTTTGATAATAATAAAATCACTGGAGCATTCCGACTAAAAGTGGGGCATTACGACTTCGCGGTTGGAGCATTGTGACTTCGCGGTTGGGGCATTGTGACTTCGCGTTTGGGGCATTGCGACTAGGTTTGGGGCATTCCGGTCATGGGGCATTCAGGCAGTGGGGCATAGCGATTATAATTCCTCAGGCTCAGTTAAAAATTGTGGAACCCAAAAATTGAGAAATATTCCCAGATAACTGTATAATTAATGTTTTTTAAAAAGGACAGGGATTCGCAATTCCAAACCAAAGACTAAACACTAACAGTGAGTAGGTACTCCAAACCGACTATGGCTATGGCCATGCCCTATATGCATTATGCAGTCAACAGTCACCGTGTGG
The DNA here is from genome assembly GCA_964017155.1 of Oasisia sp. SBJ-2009. Taxonomy (NCBI): domain Eukaryota; kingdom Metazoa; phylum Annelida; class Polychaeta; order Sabellida; family Siboglinidae; genus Oasisia; species Oasisia sp. SBJ-2009. The sequence continues at coordinate 45,314,626 of OZ024856.1, forward strand.
ATTGGCCTACTACTTGTGCATCGTTTTGCCATCATCCATTCGCTTCATGTACATTGCTGTTTAATAAAATGATATACTTAAAACAGTCTGATGTAATTATCTTTGCATATGTTTGCGTTTTATTGCTGGTGATCATGGATAAGTAATTAAAAATAATTGATGTGACGTACTGTCCGCTACACTGCTCGGCGAATGTAAAAACTGTCCACCATGTTCTTGAATGCATGGCATTTTGAAACGACTGGTGATTTGCATGTTGGCCAAATATTAAATATATATTTCAATGACATGACAGAAGAGATTTCAAGCCTCATTTTGAATGTAAACTTGGCGGCTAAAATTATGAAATCCTTATCACTGTAATGAGAATAAAAAGTTCTGTGTGATTATGATATAATCCAGCATGAAGGTCACATTTCAAAAATCAGTTTGGAGTAGCTACTAACACTAAGATCATATGTTCAGTGCCTTGTGAATTACGCCACATGTCACAGTCTTTCTCGCTGTTAAATAGTAATTGTATCTTCCCTCGTTACAGGCTGACTTTGAACTTCTGGAGAATGTGGAAGAGGCTGATGATGAGGCAGTGGATCACAAGGAAGACTTTGAGGCTGAGCCCGTCAAACGAGATGAGGTGTGTGTGGCTCTTGTACCTCTAGTACAATGTACTTAGTCAGTGCTATAATGGAGAGTGCTGAACTGTAGAACAAATGGACCAGTTATCAGACAGTTAATGGGATTAAGAGACAGATCAGTGACGTCAGCAATACATCAGTATTAGTTGCCTGAAGACACCAAAGTGTAGAATTGAAGAGATGATGCTAAGCCTTCTTATATTGTTTTATTGACACTGTTAGTAAGACAAAGTGTCCAGTATACGATATTGTCCAACATAGGGACAATTACTATGTAATGATATGTATGCTAGATTGCTAGCGATGTTGACATCTGCGTTTACATTTTGGCCGAGTGTCACCCAGTATAGAGAGATTCATTGAGCGAACAAAAATATTAACATACATTATATTTATACTGATTGATTTGTTTTAATATACAGTATTTTGAATTATAATTTACAGTGTAGATACCAACTGTGGCATTTTAAATTATGTGTATGAACTATAAAATTATATATTATTTACACTTATATCTGTGTACACCCGTACATTTTAATATGTCTAACATTTTGTAATGTATAAAATAAATTTCCATGATTTCAGAACATTGTTATTATTAACCAATTTTACAGATAATATTAATTACCCCCGGTAGTTGCAAACAATAATTTTCTTTCAGTGGTTTGTAAAACATATTTTGTTTTTTTTCAGGTTGCTGCTCTCATTAAAGAGTTAGGTTTTGAAAAGATTTATTCTGAAGAAAGGTGAGTTTTCACTAGCAAAAGCATAAACTGGTTCTGATCTCACATCCGAGTCTAAAACCTTCTAGACAATTTCTAGCAAAAACATTGTTTTTACCCTCTATAAAAGCCAGTAGTATGTATCATTGTGTATTTGTGTCAGTATTTAATAACATTAGAATCCAACAGCATGGATGTAGACGTCACAGAGACCAGTAGTTACAATTAATGAAAATTTGGCAAATATGTAATGATCATTACATATCTGTAAAAGTAATAAGATTGTAAAAAGATTTTTTTGGAGTGTCTAAAATTGTATACATGTATGTATGGGTGTAATTTCATGAACATTATTAACAGCTCTTTAACCCGATTTTGGACTTTAAAATCAATATTGGTCCTTACCAGTGATCTTGAGTACCTGAAAAGTGTCAACCACGTGACACTCCAGTGGGACATTGTCACCGGTGTGTCATGGAAATTGTGTCCTTGGTAAGATGGCAATGGATATTTGCTTTTTGAAAAACATTCAGTTTTTTAACTGATTTTGTTTAGTGATGAATGTTCTGTAAGAGCTCCTTATCATAGTGAAATGGTCTCCAGGTATGAGGAAATAACCTTTTATGCAAGCACCAACATGATTCAAAAGTAGTCATGAAAGATGGCCAAACTAATGACGTTTATTGATTACAAAATTGTTAAAAAGAAAGAGAAATGTGGGCTCTACTCCCCAAGGTCAGGCTTGTGACTGACCCTCGGTCACCTGTCTCTCTAGTGACAGAGCCCACATTTCAACATACAACTTATAGTTGAATCACTGCCATGGTTATAAAACCATGTCACCTTTCAACATACATATAATATTATCATTACTGCTGTGGTTATATAAAACATTGTCATTAGTAAGTATTATAATGTACTAATCAATCACACCATTAGCTCTAACCTACACTAACCAGATAGTTATTTTACATATAATTATTTAGCCTACACCTAGAAGTGGGGCCATTACGCCAATGGTCACCGAGCCACATGTGACCTCCCCACAATTACTACTATGTAATGAAAGCACTTTTAGTGTGGCAACATTCCTTGTAGTGAACCGGAACCACCGAGACGAGTGAAGTTGGCAGTGGCGCCCTCTACAGGAGATGAGCCGCCGCAGCAGTTGCCGTCCGCCCCGGTGGAGAACACGACGGTGAAGAGGACGAGGAACAAGTACAAGCCTCTTGTTGCTGGCGATGCACCGAAGTCTGCTTCGCTGTCCGCCAGTTCGGAGGACTTCCTAGCCACCTACACACCCAGGACCTACCTGCTGTGTAAGCCAGGTGGCAAATGGATGGACCAGGAGGTGGGTTATGTTTACCACAGCAGTTAGTAGTCAGTCTGGGGACTAGTTCACTAAGATAAAGCGCTCTTAAGGAAAATTCGTCCTTACACAAAATGCGTTGTGGACCCAGCGAACGAGGAACCATTTCTGAACCAGTTGGCATGTGTCATACTAGTTCATAATTGGTACCGCTCCACCAGTACAGGTTTTCATGTGTATTCACGTGAATACACGTGTTCTGCCTGTTGTCACGAGTTTTGAATGAGTTTGACATGAGTCATACTGGGTCAGAATTGGTACGGTTTCACTGGTACATGTCATCACATGAAAAACTCGTGATTACATGGTAAACACGCGTCGACACACCAAATTTGTTCACGGAATCCGGTGAATTCGTGTACGGAAACACGTGAAATCGTGAATTGAGCCAGTTGAACTTGTGAATTCACTTACAGAACATGTAAAATCATGGGTCGTTGTTTGCTGGGAAATTAAATGGCTTTTTTTAATGCAAATATCCAACCAACTAGTGACAATTTCCTATTAATTTCCTATCATGGTGTTGACAGGTTTCAGATATTCGAGATCAGAAATTATTTTGATGTGCAAAATTGGGTTTACGAGTTCTTAAGAACGTAAGTGGAATGGTCTCCTGGTGACACTTTGCAAACTGTATCATGGAGTGATTGAACGAAGCAGTGGCAGAATGTCAGAGATAAATCGAACAATGTTTGTTTTATTTAATATATTGTTCATGGCTCCAAGAATGGTTTATTGTAGTATCATTTAACTTACTTTGGAGCTTAATTGTCAAAGATGAGTACAGTGTACGATGTTTCGACCCGTCATCTACGGGCCTTGTTCACGTACTGGTGTCACGTGTTTTGCCTCATTGTACTAATCTTTGACAATTAAGCTCCAAAGTAAGTTAAATTATACTACAACAATGTTTGTTTTGTTGATCGTAGACACGTCCAGTTATTAACAGGCATCAATGGTTATGGAGAATTGGTGGGAGTCGGGTCAAATTTGGGAATCCACATAACAATTTGGGAGTTTGCACTTTAAAAAAAATCAGATTGTAACATTTAAGTAAGTTAAGTAAAAATTCTGCTTTATTTATGTACTTTGTAATACCACAAGCTGACACATCCATGTTACGTATAGTCGGTGTAGACCATAATCAAAGATGGCTTCGTTCATGTCAGATCTGAAAGTAGCATACTGTGCCATGTTTTTTGAAGTAAAGAGTAAAGCGCTTTGAACAGTCCTGATGACTGGATACTGCGCTATATAAGAACTTACCTTTACCTTTTTTATCTTCAAAGTAATAGATGCCAATGTGATCGCTTGTTACTGACCAAAGACAATACAAGATGGCGCCATATACACCAGTTAATGGGTTGTTGACATTGGCTACGTCAACACTGGATTTATCTCCCAAAAAATGAAAGCTTGATTAGTTTTATTTTATAACTGCCAGACATTATGCATTTGTAAATCGCACCATCTGTATGTCTAACTTCTGTTGTACAGTTTACAAATGACCCGACCATATACGAGCTTCCTTCAGTGGCGGCCATTGCCAAGATAAAGACGTTTGCCTCAAAACTTTACGAAGATGAGGTTGCTCTGTATACAAAACGTACGTATCGTACTTGTATATATATTTTATTTTCACATCCTTGTCGCATAGTTCCAGTATTGCAGCGTATATATCTGATGGGACCTGATGGTTCAGAAATTTTAAGTTCATTTAGGCAGTATGGAAATATATATTGTTATTTTTTATTATATTACCGTAAATATAATTGTATTTACAAATGTAACACTGGAGCATCTGCCGCAGATGTGTGATGTGCAAAATTATTATCTGTATAATGATATCTGAAAATATAAAATGTTATGAGTTTCGTGAAACAACAAGCCACAGCGTTATGTATCATGCTAAATGCTTACATGCAGTTCAATGGTCCATTATTGGTGTGAATCCGGGTTTGGTCTTAATTCACATTTTGGAATTAAATAAAAATTAAATTTAAATAGTGAGTTGGTTGTTCTGTAACATGCAGTTGAATATGTTTGGGTTGGCTCAGTGATGTGACTACGCAGTCAGATTGGTGTCAACCCTTACTATATCTATCCAATGACAGGTAGCAGAGGTAGTTTAATTGAAAGACCTGGTTTACATTACATATTATATTAAAAAAAACTTTTGTTTTGGTATTTTGTAAAAAAAAATGTTATGATATTAATAATTGTCATGTTTTCCCAACAGAACAAGGGAAACATTCCAACTCGGCACTAAACTGGCGCAAGACAGTCCTTAGTTCTGGAACACTTTCCGACAAGATGGCCGCCCTCACCCTGAAGATCCAGGACTCTCACATTCACAACCTCAGTGGGGTGGACACCCTGGTGGCCATGGTGGGCAGCAAGGGGCGACGCGAAGCACTTATTGCATTAGGTACAAAATGGAAGTTTTTTTCATTTAGGGTTATATTTTTACCCGATTTGTTCAGCTGTGTTTATATGTCTCGTGGGGGTAATGCCGTTGCGTTATTATAGTTTGCACATAATCATATCATAATGCTTATGCTTATAACTTGATGAGGTTGGTTTTAATTTACTGATTAGTAAACAAAACATTTGGTGCATGTGATGTATGAAACTTGTTCTAATAAAGCAGACAGTCCCGACTAACATAATTATATCTGACTAAAACATATGGCATTTTTACTATGTCTGCATATAATTTAATTATGGTAATATATATATATATAATAATTTTTTTATCCCCATAATTGTAATGTTTAAAATTAAATCAATTTTCGTCAACATCTTCACATTTGTGACCCCTCACATAAAAACCAACGGACATTGCAGTGAATACCTGCTGGTCTCATTTTCATCATTAGAAGAGACTTCCTCAGAATTGTTACAGCTATCACTATCTTTAACATGATCATAAAATAGTTGTATATTCCACTGAAATCGTTTTTTCATCCCCAAAAAATGTTTCCCCACTGTGTCGCCAATTTGATTTTTTTCTTCAAATTTTGGGCCTTCATAGCAATACTTATTTAGTGCTGTTATGTACACATTACTTTATCTGTTTTGGCTAAAAAAAAAGAGTATTGAAGAGATGAACCAAAAAATAAAATAAATTGCATGATTAATGATTAAGGTCGGCATGGCACTAATTCCTATTCACTGCATTATGGTCATATTCTGAATCAGCAGGTTTTAAATAGAATAGACATCAACCAAAAAGTTAATAAAGTAAAAGAAATTGGCATGATTAAAATTGGCCATGGTCCAGATTAACATTCACTGTGTTATGGTTGGTTGGCTTTGATGTGAGGTGTCACATTTATCCAAAATATTTAAACACTAGTTTAATCGACCGGGAATGTGTCATGTGAGTGACTTACCACCAATGCCCTGGTGTGTTACAGACACGCTGCGGGATCTGTTTCTCACTGAACTGATGCCAGACAGAAAACTAAGGACATTTCAACAGGTGAGTCTTGGTCCCAATACAAGTCCATTTCTGTGTACATGTCTGTCGTCATCGTTGTCGTGTTGTTGGTGTGAGACAAGAGTGGACAGGCTGGGATGTCTTTTCGCAGCAACTTCTGAGGGTCAGGTTTGTTTGTCCGTCGTCTGGCCATTTGTCTGTCTATCTGACCGCATATTTGTCTATGTGGCTGCATGTCTGTATATCTGACCATATATCTGTCTATCTGACTGCATGTCTGTATATCTGACCATATATCTGTCTATCTGACTGCATGTCTGTATATCTGACCGTATGTCTGACTGTATGTCTGTCTGTCTGACCATATGTCTGTCTATCTGACCATATTTTTGCCTATCTGACCGTCTGTCTATCTATCAGACCGCATGTCTGTCTGTCTGTCTGTCTGACCACATGTCTGTCTATCAGGCTATGTCTGTTTATCTGACTGTATGTCTGTCTACCTGACCGTATGTCTATCTGACCATATGTCTCTATCTGACCATATGTCTGACTGTCTGTCTGTCTACCTGACTGTATGTCTGTCTACCTGACTGTATGTCTGTCTACCTGACTGTATGTCTGTCTACCTGACCGTATGTCTGTCTATCTGACTGTATGTCTGTCTACCTGACTGTATGTCTGTCTACCTGACTGTATGTCTGTCTACCTGACCGTATGTCTGTCTACCTGACCATATGTCTGTCTACCTGACTGTATGTCTGTCTACCTGACCGTATGTCTGTCTACCTGACCATATGTCTGTCTACCTGACTGTATGTCTGTCTACCTGACCGTATGTCTGTCTATCTGACTGTATGTCTGTCTACCTGACTGTATGTCTGTCTACCTGACTGTATGTCTGTCTACCTGACCGTATGTCTGTCTACCTGACTGTATGTCTGTCTACCTGACCGTATGTCTGTCTACCTGACCATATGTCTGTCTACCTGACTGTATGTCTGTCTACCTGACCGTATGTCTGTCTATCTGACTGTATGTCTGTCTACCTGACTGTATGTCTGTCTACCTGACCGTATGTCTGTCTATCTGACTGTATGTCTGTTTACCTGACTGTATGTCTGTCTACCTGACCGTATGTCTGTCTACCTGACCATATGTCTGTCTACCTGACTGTATGTCTGTCTACCTGACTGTATGTCTGTCTACCTGACCGTATGTCTGTCTATCTGACTGTATGTCTGTCTACCTGACTGTATGTCTGACTGTATGTCTGTCTACCTGACTGTATGTCTGTCTACCTGACTGTATGTCTGTCTACCTGACCGTATGTCTGTCTATCTGACCGTATGTCTGTCTACCTGACTGTATGTCTGTCTATCTGACCGTATGTCTGTCTACCTGACTGTATGTCTGTCTATCTGACTGTATGTCTGTCTACCTGACTGTATGTCTGTCTACCTGACCGTATGTCTGTCTATCTGACCATATGTCTGTCTACCTGACTGTATGTCTGTCTATCTGACCATATGTCTGTCTACCTGACTGTATGTCTGTCTATCTGACCATATGTCTGTCTACCTGACTGTATGTCTGTCTATCTGACCATATGTCTGTCTACCTGACTGTATGTCTGTCTACCTGACTGTATGTCTGTCTACCTGACTGTATGTCTGTCTACCTGACTGTATGTCTGTCTACCTGACCGTATGTCTGTCTACCTGACTGTATGTCTGTCTATCTGACTGTATGTCTGTCTACCTGACTGTATGTCTGTCTACCTGACCATATGTCTGTCTACCTGACTGTATGTCTGTCTATCTGACCGTCTGTCTGTCAGTCTGTTTATCAGACTAGATATCTGTCTATCTGACCGTATGTCTGCCTATCTGACCGTCTGTCTGTCTATCTTACCGTCTGTCTGTCTATCAAGCTATGTCTGTCTATCTGACCATTCGACTCTTCGTCCATGAGTCTGTCTGACTCTGTCTGTCTCTCCTTCTGTCTTACTATTGGTCTGTTTGACTGACCATCGGTCTGTGTGACCATCGGTCTGTGTGACCATCGGTCTGTGTGACCATTTGTCTGTCTGACCGTCCGTCTGTCTGTCCGCAGCATCCACTTGGTGACCTGACGACACTTGCGAGTGGCAACAGAGAGAGTCGAGACAAACGCCTCCTCTTGTGGTACTTTGAAGGTGAACTCAAGGACAGATATGATCGCTACATAAAGGCAATAGAGGTAAGACGAAAACAGTTTCATTTTACATCATATAATTTTTATCACAATTTCCTAAAATAATTTAAGTGGATATAGCATTGAGACGTATCTTAAATATAATTGATAAACATCATTGTTATTTTCAAAAAAACAGATCTCATTGAGGAATTGTTCTCATATAAAATATGCAAGCATGTCAAATTGTGTTGACAGTAAAAAAATTAACTTATGTTTTCCAAGAATGTTTAATGTCGGTGGATATTTGTTAAAGATGTTAAAAACATGTTTCTATTTTTCTCAGACGATGTCACATGACACAGTTGCTGCTTCAAAACAGAAGGCACTGGGTGAGTGGACAGTCATTGTCATGTGATATCACGTGATGACATCATAGCCAATAATGTGAGCAATAATGGATACCTGGCTCAACGCAGTTTCCTAATACCAGAAAGACAGCTAACTGAATCATATTTACATGGCAGGGAAGCTTGAAAATACCGTATATATTTTCATTTGTAATTTTTATTTATATGTGATATATTAGTGTAATTTCTTTAGATTGTCAATACGCTGCATTTTCTGGCTCTTTTTAACCAACATCATTCGGGATTATTTTGTCACAACATCACAGTCTGTAGGCTTGTATTATAGTGTCATACTATGCTAATGATATAACATTAATTTCAGCCACCGTATTTGAATTGTTGGCCAACAAGCCGGAACAAGAAAAGGTGAGAATATGTTTGTGTTTGGCAGCGTTTTCTTTTTTCTTTTTATGAAGTTTCACCAAACAATGATTACATTTTGATTACGTATCAACTTTTCACTGGCTGACACCAACAAATCTAATTCCTGTTGAATGTTTTCTCAGACATGCCACATGATACGGATTACCCGTATCCGATACGGATTTTGGCGGTTTGTTAAGTGATACGGATGTACTCCGTTTTGATACAGATTTTAACTAAATTTATGGATACATTATTTTTAACCACATTATGCCTTGTATCAGTTGTATGCGTGACAAAACTATACTGCATAATGGAATAATTGTTTACTGTTAGTGGCTAAGTAAATTGATTCGAAATGAACGAACTAGACCACCGATTAGTTTATTGTAGCACGTAGTAGACGCCGTGCTGGTAAATTTTAGTTCTGAAAACTGCGACAGGTGGCTCAACGGGTGGGAACGGGGCACGTGACGGTTATGAAAAATAGTCCAGGAAATGGAGCTCGATGCCGAGTTCAAAGAAATCGCCTGCATTTCTGATTTCAAAAATGTTGATGCTTGCATGTGAAACTTCGATATACACGCGAACTGCTGAAATAAATTGTCATTATTTGATGACACTGTTCCCGTTTTGCGGTACGCAGTTAAAACGTGCTGAAGTGGAGTAAAAATTCGATAAGTTATCTTCCAGTTAACTGGCCCCAATAATAGAAAAAAACGTGGAAAACCCTTTTTGAAAAGGCCGTAATAACTTAGGCCAGTTAACTAGAAGATCTGATTAATGATACAGATTGATACGGATTCTTACAAAATTTTAGGTCAAAAATACGGATTGCCATCTCAAAAATGTGGCATGTATGTTTTCTATCAGTTGTCACCAGTTTCCCAGCATCCAAAAATTATTCCCGGCAAGATGATGGGCACCAAATGTTTACTGGTTTCTAGGCTGCAAATGTTGAATGTTTCAAGGCAGCAAATGTTGAATGTTGTCCTGCACTTTGCTGTTGCAAATGTTGACTGTCTCCCGCACTACTTTGCTGCTTCAGCTCCTCCTATCCATGATGGTCAACAAGCTGGGCGACCCCGACTACAAGACCGCGTCCAAGGCCGTCCACCAGCTCAACAGGCTCGGTGAGTTGTTTTGTTTGTGTGTCTTGTACCAGAGTGGACGTCTCTTTTAAATCACATCTTGTCGTCCTCTGAAACAACTGCTGTACCACATTCATATCTTTTATTACTTCGAAATGACAAACTGAAATAGTGAAGTATATTCGTAAGAATGTAACTTTATTTAGTCTGCGTGGTTCCAATGGAAATTATGCACAGCCATGTAAATAATGCCAGAAAGTTGTGTTAGACTGACAGTATCAGCGGTGTTAATTAAACTGGATATAGAAGGCAATATATTTTTTCTTTTTATATATTTAAAATGGGGTCGTATTTCATATTTTGAAACTTGATTGAATGTCCGGTCCGGGTCGGTCGGTTAGATAAGTAATTGATTGCTTTGGTTTGCTGAGTGAATTATATATTTAATTATTTTCCTGGCAAGTTGGCTAGCTTGAATGATTGGCTGGCTGGAAGGATTGGTTGGCTAGCTGGCTGGAATGATTGGCTGAATGGCTGGAATGATTGGCTGGTTGGAATGATTGGCTGAATGGCTGGAATGATTGGCTGGTTGGGATGATTGGCTGGCTGGAATGATTGGCTGAATGGCTGGAATGATTGGCTGGTTGGGATGATTGGCTGGCTGGAATGATTGGTTGGCTGGAATGATTGGTTGGCTGGAATGATTGGTTGGCTGACTGGAATGATTGGCTGGCTGCATTGGCTGGCTGGCTGGCTGGCTGGGGCTGGAATGATTGAACTGTTGATGTTTGTCTGACTGTGATGTGTTGTCAGTGGAGAGACACCCCAACATGAAGGCGGTGGTGGTGTTGGAAGTGGAGCGTCTCCTCTACAGACCAAACATCTCTGTCAAGGCTCAGTGAGTCACCATTATCACGTCTTTATGTTGCACTCCTAAAACATGATTCTACTCATTGTTACTGGAGCTGGATACGTTTTCTGTTGTGTTTCTGGGATTATTTCATTTCTGAAACCATTTTGCCGATTATAAATAACTGCAATTCTGAATGGCTTGACAGGTTTTTAATTATGTTTGACGCACACAGTAATATTGCTGCTGTATTTAAAAAAATGCAAGGCTTTGAATACGTGAATATTTCCAACGTCAGGGACCATTTCACTAACATTCTTAATTAGCCGAAATTTTCTTTTTAAAATGTGTGTTGCTTCATAGCAGTAACCATGGCGAGAGGACACAGGAAATACCTGTGCTGGTCTGTCACAGAAAGAAATAGTGATACAGCATTTTGCATTTTGAAAACGTTCCTTAAATTGAATAGTGGGCTCCGTTAATAAAATAATAATAATTTTTATTTGTAAAGCGCCGCATATCCGGATTTTTTTGGCATAAAATACATTGTAACATATACATATTAAAAATATTCATAATCAGTTTAAACTTTTACGTAAAGACGTAATGTTAAATGATAATAACTAGATAATTAAATAAAGCTTCTGAAAATTTTAGTTCATAAGCTAAACTTATCGGCAATAAATAGATAAAATAATAAATATATAATAAAATAATTGCAAAACGCAAAATTGCAAAATTATAATTACAGTTAAAATTAATTCATCGTTAAACGAAGGGTTTTCGTGAACTTACAAACAGGGTCCGTACGGGGCCTTGAAAGTCTTGAAAAGCCTTGAATTTGATTGGATCAAATTCAAGGCCTTGAAATCCTTGAATTTTATAAAGTAATCTTGAAAAGTCTTGAATTTAATTGTGGTCAATAAAATAGTGTTTTTACTCAATTGTTGTAACGAATAACAGCCAGAAAAGGAAAAGCTTATGCACAAATATAAATCGTGTGCACATTGGGCAATCAGCATTTCATTGTGGTCGGCGCCATTGTTTTCTTAGTTTAGTAAAAATGTTAATGTTAACTATATTTACTGCGCTTAAAAGTACATATGTTGTTAAGACAGTCTTGAATTTCTTTTTCAAATAGCCTTGGAAAGTCTTGAATAGCCTTGAATTTCAAATGGCCAGATGTGTACGAACCCTGCACAAAACAACAGATCCCCTGATCTGGAGTGTTGCCTCTGTCCAGATTTTTAAATATGTTTGACACACTCAGTAATATGCTGTATTTAAAAAAATGCAAGGCTTTGAATACTTGAATATTTCCAACGTCAGGGACCATTTCACTAATGTTCGTAATTGGCCGAAATTTGTCTTTGAAAATTTGTGTTGTTTCAAAGCAGTAACCATGGATAGGGGACACAACTGGTCTGTCACAGAAAGGAATAGTGATACAGCATTTTGCATAGTGGGCTCTATTAAACAAAGGGTTTTCGTGAACTCACAAAACAATAGATGCCTGATCCCGAGTGTTGTCTCTGTCCAGGTACTACGCCATCTGCTTCCTGAACCAGCTCCAGCTCAGTCAGCAGATGTCTGACCTCGCAGCCCGACTCATCACGATCTACTTCTCCTTCTTCAAGGTGTTTGTGAAGAAGGGCGAGGTCGACAGTAAGATGTTAAGCGCCCTCCTCACGGGGGTCAACAGGGCGTACCCCTTCGCTAAAGGTAAACGCAGTGTCAGCGTACGTGTACTTACGCGATATTTCAGCACACTGTTTTTATGGCATAGTGGGTTTTTATTAATGCAAACATATTGTATTTGTTGAATAGCTGTGGAGTAGACGCTAGAACAGAAAGTTATTGGGATCTGATTCCAGGTTTAAAATCACTAAAAAGTCAAATTGGCATTGTATAATGTGTGTGTGTGTGTGTGTGTGTGTGTGTGTGTGTGTGTGTGTGTGTGTGTGTGTGTGTGTGTGTGTGTGTATATATATAAATATATGTATGTATATATGTATATATATATATATATACTGATACATAATTGATACCAGAATTTGTTGTACTCCTCTTTTTTATTAACCTTCAAGAGGAAGCGAGTCTATCCTGTTTCTCTCTCCTTCCATGGAGAAAGTGTATTTCTCCTCACTTTTGGTCACCTTTGGGGAGAAAGTGGTTTTCTCCTATCTTTCCAGGAGAAAGCGACAGGTAACAAGATTTATCTGGGAACGACTAATAATAGTAGTATTGACAGTAGGGCTTCAGCACTGTCACCATGTCACAGTGTGTGTATCTGTTGCATTTGCAGCTGACAAAATCAAGATCTCGGAGCAGCTGGACACGCTGTATAAGACCGTGCATGTGGTGACCTTCAACGTCAGTGTCCAGACCCTCATGCTGCTGTACCAGGTGATGGACACCAGGTAGGAACCAACTCTCACTGCCTCACAAGTAGCTGTCTACAGCTAGTCATTTCTTCTTCTCTCAGGGACTGGGCAGGGCCCTTTGCATGAATGTTTTAAAGTCCAACGAGAATTTGTGAGGCCACTGCAGGTTACTCATTTACCCCTGTGTGGGATCTTTTACTTCCCCTGGCCTAGACACCAGATAGAAGGAACCACCGGCTTTTTATGTCTCTTCCGAAAGACACAGGCAAATGTGGGGTGAGTAAAATTGCCTAAGTTTCGAAACGGCGGTAGGTGGGATTGAACCACCGTCCCCTCGATTGACAGTCTGGCGCTCTACCACACGACCACCACTGCCTCATTTCTAGTGCTCTGTAATGTTCTGTTAACTAAAATCGTCTGTATGTGTTATGGTTACATTGTTGTGAGGTCTTATTCAAATATTCAGCATTTTGTGCTGAGCATTATCGCCAAGCCGACCTTTCTGTGCTGGCTCTGAGGGTGGTCACTGCTAGGGTGCTTGTCATCCTCAGTGATTCTTTTATGTCCTAAGTTGAGATGGAATGCTTTCTCTCAAGTCATGAAGAATACACAGTGGCCAATGTTGACTGTCTGGTTGTTACACCAAATATACCATGATTGCTCATGTGGCCCATCTCTCTGTGTGTATTGACCTCAAGATTCTGGTATGTCAGGTATATGTGCTAACCTTGTCAGTGAAACTACACTATTATTACGTGCGAACTGCTGAAATAAATTGCCATTATTTTATGACACTCTTTTGCGGTACGCAGTTTAAACGTGCCTCTGTACTTGGGTTGATTGGGGCGTTCTGGCCATGATATAGGTTAACTATGTGAACCTTGTTGTTACAATGGTGTTCTGAATGGCATCAGTATCCATGTGTTTAATTACATTGGAGGTTTGGAATCACAAATGGACAGACAAATCAGTAAGCTGAGATGCTTCTAAAATTATGATGGTGGAATAAACCACACGGATAAGTTAGGTAAGAACATTGACACAGTGGGTAGTAACTCAGGCCAGTAGAACGTAGCCAAAGCTATAAATACATCGTCTCAGATTTCCAGAATTGTGTTTATAGTTGGTGGATCGTCACCGTGTTCTCCATTCTTACTGTGACAACATTATCGCCAAGCCGACCTTGCTGGCTCTAAGGGTGGTCACTGCCAGGCTCTTCTTCTCCGATCTTACAGTGATAACATCTCTGACTGCTACTATGTGACCGTGTTCTCCGTTCTTACAGTGACAACATCTCCGACCGCTACTACGTGGCGCTGTACCGTAAGCTCGGTGACCCGGAACTGAAGCGGTCGGCACGTCAGTCGATGTTCCTCAACCTGCTCTTCAAGAGCATGAAGAAGGACGTGTGTGAGCGCCGCGTGTGTGCCTTCATCAAGCGTCTGCTACAAGTGTGCGGCTACCAGCCTCCGCCGTTCATATGTGCCGCCCTCATTCTGCTCTCAGAGGTCAGGGTTGGGAAATGCATGTATTATGTGACTTATATTATTTTAAGAATTCAAAATTAATTTGATATATGTACACACCATTATTTTTATAAAAATTATTTATACGGATTGTGGAGAATATCCGTGAGATTACAACAGTCCAGATCAATCAATCAGCTTTAGTCCTGGACAAACGTAGGCACAGCAAATTGTGTTAATCATACATTTTTTAAATGTAGATGATATACTAAACAAGGATATTCTGAGTTTCAAAAATATACATTGTGATAGATGTACGAAGATATAGATGGTTCATTTATCGCAGTGTCTTAAGTTTGATTGATCCGTTTAGTTTCATTGACAAGCATCTTGCAAGAATCATTCACAAAAGTAGATAAAAGCTCGCAATAAAACCATTCTTATTTAGAAACATAACGTATTTTAATCCCTTCTGTAAAACATGCTCATAGTTCAGAAATCCTGTTTTTGCTCTGAATTTGGTCACTCCCAAATCATAGGAAGTGCATTTATTCCTTTCAGCAGAGAGCTCACCGTACTACTTTCCTTTGTTAGGACAAATTTCATATAATAAAAGTGTAGTTTTTCATTTCCAAATTATGAACTAACCTTTTGTTTATTAACTAGTTTTTATTTGTAATTACACAGATGTGATGTGAATGACAAAAAACCTGGCGTAACGTGTCTTACACTTTGTTATTTAGTTACACAGGTCCGCGTGACAGATCTGTTTATTAGAGTCTCCCCTGACTAAAACATAATGCAATTATTGTAGTATAATTTAACTTACTTTGGAACTTAATGTCAAAGATGAGTACCGCGTTTCGACCCGTCATCTACAGGCCTAATTCACGTATTGGTGTCACGTGTGTTGCCTCAGATTTCGGCGGGATAATTTGGTTGTAGATGGCAGGCAGATGGTATCCCTGATCTCTGTTCATGGTAGGGGCTCTTTGTTTGATATATGTATAGACTCCTTCACTTTTCTCTTGTGCCAGTTGGAAATCACGGGTCAGTACTTTAGTGTTCTTCAAGGACACTGACTGTCCTGTGGCCCGACAATGATCTACTCCTGTTAGTTTATCCATTTAACAATAAATTCAATATGCGAGTATGTTCTCTTACATTTGAAGGCCCCTGTTACTCTTTGATTGCAGCTGCTGAAGGCGAGGACCAACCTACTGAAAGTGCATCACCAGGCAGAGGTGAGTGCCTCCAGGGGCTGGGCACAGATCATATTAGCATTTCACACCAGCAGCCTTTCCAGGGTTGTATGCACTGGAATCAGAATCTACAGATTTTACTTAAAACTTCTGAACACATCAGTTAATTGATTTTGTGATAACTATATACCTTGTTCTTCTTGGACATTCCATTCTGTCTTTGCTCCATGTAATTTTTGATATATCTATATCACACATTTATTATATTATTATTTATTATATTTATATCAATTTATATATATATATATATATATATATATATATTTATATAGATATAATTAGATGTATAATTAGATCTGTATATATATATATAAATATAGATATAATTATATATACACTATATATGTATATATATATATACACATACATATTCAGGTTTTTTTATAATGATTTTATATTATCTTGAAGAATTGTATGTATATATATATATATATATATATATATATATATATACACATACAATTCTTCAAGATAACAATTTAAAATCATTATAAAAAAACCTGAATAAAATAGTAATACAATAAATGAGTTAATAAAGTAATTATGGAAATCAATATAACGTCACGTTTCCCACAAAGGGTTTAATTTCATGAGTCCTGCCTCGGTGCCCACAGGGTTTGGACGATGATGAGGAGGAGCATTTTGTGGATGCGAAAGATGAGGATGGGGAGGAGGAGGCCTCGGAGAAAGAGACTCCGGTAGAGACGGCAGCGAGTGCACAGGGACACACCACAGCGCCCTCTTGGGTGCACCGGAGGAACCTCGGAGGTAACGTGAATGAACAAGAAAAAAATCACAATTCAGACAATGGACCCGGCATATGTAGATTGTGCAGTGTCTTCATTTGTTCTGTGATAGCAAATAGAAAGAATTACACGCCATAACTGTTTGATTTATATTCAAATTTGTGTGTGTACAATTTTAATTGAAATACAAAACCAAGAGTTTCATGACAAAGCAAACACCTATTTGGTTGATATGTGTGGCATTTCAGAATACAAATTCCAATAAAGATTTTGGCGTTAGGTAATAGTCACATATTTTTACTATTAATAACCTATTCCAGTTATATGTATGTGTGTGTGTATATATATATATATATACACATACACATTTTTGCAAATATATATATTCACATTTCCATGTGACACTGAAGATGCCATCTAATGTTTCAATCAGAAAATGGATTTATTCTGTTATATATTGACAGCCTTCAAAAGTAGATTGTGATTGAAAATAGATTCGTTCGACCTGTTTACTATTACTGCCTTTTGTCAGACATGACAACCTTGACATGAATACACCTATGAGCATTGTCATAAAGCTCCATGACATCTTATGAAAAATTGAGAATTGTACCGCAACAAAAATTTAGTGATTTGACATACATGGTAAATATATGTATTTTATAAATATATATATATATATATATATATATATATATATATATATTAATCAATTATACTCCGGGCCACTCAATAAGACATTCTAAAGAAAACTCATGTAAAAACAGAATTAAAGTGTTAATAAATTACATTCATGAGAAAACTGAAAATCCGTGAACTTTTGTGTATAAAACTCACGGGTAATCCGTTAGACTAGACAGGTCTGCCTGTTTTGTGCCTCAAACGTTTTCTACAATGTTTCTGGCAGATAAGTCGTTGACGGGGGCGTACGACCCCCTCCATCGGAACCCCCTCTACTGCAACGCCGACCGCGAGTGCGTGTTGGAACTGCGCAAACTCACTCAACATTACCACCCGTCAGTGTCCCTGTTTGCTCACTCCCTGCTCAAGGTAAGATTGAGTCCAAACTCACCCAACATTACCACCCGTCAGTGTCCCTGTTTGCTCACTCCCTGCTCAAGGTAAGATTGAGTCCAAACTCACCCAACATTACCACCCGTCAGTGTCCCTGTTTGCTCACTCCCTGCTCAAGGTAAGATTGAGTCCAAACTCACCCAACATTACCACCCGTCAGTGTCCCTGTTTGCTCACTCCCTGCTCAAGGTAAGATTGAGTCCAAACTCACCCAACATTACCACCCGTCAGTGTCCCTGTTTGCTCACTCCCTGCTCAAGGTAAGATTCTGTTTGCCCACTCCCTGCTCAAGGTAAGATTGAGTCCAAACTCACTCAACATTACCACCCGTCAGTTTCCCTGTTTGCCCACTCCATGCTCAAGGTAAGATTGAGTCCAGGAGATTCAAGTGTCAACATTTCATGTTCAGTCAGCTTTTGAAATTATTCCACAATACTTTTATGAATGAAAGATTTCAGTGCAAATTATTTGAATGTGATCTTCAAATTTGTATACTGCTCCCTCAGTTTGAATTTTTGGGTTGTCAGTTGGCGTGTACAAGACTTTTATGTGGATGTTTCTTGTCACTGTGTAATAGGTAACTGAGCTAACTATAATACTGCAAGTACTTGATATATGGCTTCCTTGTAATTGCGATGAAGAAATACACCATTAACGACATGTAACAAAAAACACTAACAATAATGACGTGTGTTGTTTACGTTCCCCCACAGGGAGAGAAGATGTCGTATGGTGGCGATCCACTTCAAGACTTCACACTCATTCACTTTCTTAATCGGTTTGTGTATCGTAATCCAAAGAAATCAATGAAAGGTCAGTGGAATAATAAGTAAATGATAGACAAGCACACACCACGTTTATACTCACTTCACTCATGCACGCACGCTCTCACTCACACAGACATTACTAAGAGTTTATATACCTGTACACTATTGTATTACACATGATAGATTGAAGCGTTAAAGATGAATTGCCCATAAAGGGAAAATGTGTTAACGTTGATTAGAAGGTTAAAACATACTTGTCTGATATGGAGCCTTTTGATACGTTAAGTTTTCAACGTTTTTGTTAATTTCCTTCAGTTCAGTTCTGACTGTTTTCTTTGTGTTCTGCCTCACTTAACAAAGTGTTTACTGATTGTGTTGACAGAAGCGAGTAGTTCTGACGTGCTAAGTCACAAAAAGTTGACACCAAAAGGTGTCCAAAGCATCCCCATCAACGACGAGAAATATCTTGAGATGGGGGAGAAAAGTATTCCTGTTGACGAGAAGTTCTTCTACAGGTATGTTGTGTGCTTTCATTTGTCATGGGTTCTTTCCACATGTTCAGTGGTTAACCTTCTGCATTGTGTCCAGCAGGTGATTGATATATATAATCAATATTTATTATTCATGGTATCTGATGAATGTATTCAGTAAATTTCACAAATAAATGCCAGTTTGAATGCTCCCATTTATTGCACTATGCACAAACTTGCATGATCCCGGATAACACTTGTAATCCTATTTTATATGTGTGTGTTATAATTCCCGAGGTCAGAATTGAAGAATATATAAATATGTATCAAAATAACTAGCCTGTTCCTTGTAGGTATTTTGTACAGAAGGCATCAAAGACGAAAAAGAAGGATAAAACTGAAGATGATGACGATGCAGAAAGTGATGCTGAAAGCATCAGTGATACAGAGTTTGACAGTTTTCTTGGTGGGTAATTTTGTCAGATTACAATTGTATCATTAAAGAAACTACAAAATTGTGTAAGATGGTATATGATAGTACATGTAGGTATATCCTATTTACACGGATAATCGTTATAGTTTACTTTACAGGTTCTTTGGTACATACATTTTACCCATCAAACTTGACAATTAATAAAATCCAATAGGAATATTATTATGGATTTGTTGCTGTAGAAATTATGTGAAAAGGTATTTGTAATTCTTCATTCAAGTTAAGAAGTTATTCATTCCTGACATGTCTGAATTTTATGTTGCATTCTGGTCAAGTATTAAACAAGAGATACTCTAGAGGTGACATGTCTGTCATGTTTGCGGTATTTACCAAGTTTTCTCTGCATAATTTGCTATTTTGTTGTTTCAACTCAATAATGATATGAGAACTGTATATTTGTTTCTATGCAGATGATTACGAGAAACAGATTGATGGTGCTGATGCAGTGAAGTTTGATTTTGCTGGGTATGTGACATTCTAAGTATATTTAATAAAACAGCGTTTGTCTTACTTATTCACTTGGTGCTCCTTAAAATAAAGAAATAATAACACCTATTGCTTGAATCCATATTATGTTACATCCTGCTATACAGTTCCATGTCCACCAAGCCAAAGAAAAATAAATGAAAGAACTTCCACACTTGGTGCTATGTCACTGGAATCTTTTGAATATATATATATTTCTGGCACTTTGATATATTTATGATGTCTAATCTGTACATGTTATCATCATATCACCGTCATTTAGCCAAAGAAATCACAATTTATTCATTAAAATAAAATCAGTATTCTAATATACAAGAATATATATCCATTATATTTGTCTGTGATGTGATGGTGTCTATGACAGTAGTGTGGTCACTGACACTCTTGTGGTCATTCACAGACATTCACAGACTGTGACAGTATGTGATAGTATCTGTGACAATAATGTGTTCACTGACAGAGTGTGATAGTATGTGATGGTATCTATGACAACAGTTGACAGAGTCTGTGACAGTAAGTGATGATGTCTATGACAACAGTTGACAGAGTCTGTGACAGTAAGTGATGATGTCTATGACAACAGTTGACAGAGTCTGTGACAGTAAGTGATGATGTCTATGACAACAGTTGACAGAGTCTGTGACAGTAAGTGATGATGTCTATGACAACAGTTGACAGAGTCTGTGACAGTAAGTGATGATGTCTATGACAACAGTTGACAGAGTCTGCGACAGTAAGTGATGATGTCTATGACAACAGTTGACAGAGTCTGTGACAGTAAGTGATGGTGTCTATGACAACAGTTGACAGAGTCTGCGACAGTAAGTGATGATGTCTATGACAACAGTTGACAGAGTCTGCGACAGTAAGTGATGATGTCTATGACAACAGTTGACAGAGTCTGTGACAGTAAGTGATGGTGTCTATGACAACAGTTGACAGAGTCTGCGACAGTAAGTGATGATGTCTATGACAACAGTTGACAGAGTCTGCGACAGTAAGTGATGATGTCTATGACAACAGTTGACAGAGTCTGTGACAGTAAGTGATGGTGTCTATGACAACAGTTGACAGAGTCTGCGACAGTAAGTGATGATGTCTATGCCTGTTGCTGCACAGGGAATTCTCAAAGCAGAGAGCAAGAAAGTCAAAGAAAGGCAGAGAGAAGGAAGAGGAGGAGGAGGAGGAGGATGAACTGATGGAGGGCCTCTCTGAAGAGGAAATGGGATTCAGTGATGACGACAATTTCAAGGATGCCTTTGCAGATGAAGAAGACGATGATGAAGAGGTTGATTTTGACGAGGATGATGATGATGATCAAGAGGTGGACTTTGATGAGGAAGCTGTGGCCTTTTCTGATGATGACGAAGGTGAGTAGAAGTGTTACTGATGCCACACGGTCAACTGATTGTGTGTGTTAACTGTGTTTCATTTGAGGATGACTTAAAGACTTGCAAGGGTAACCTGTACATAACGATTAATACATTGTTTACACTAAAACAGGTTATTTATTATAAAAATGTATTAACATTATTGCTTAATACGTATCTTATTTCTACGAATATATAAGCCTATAAATGTTTGCATGTATTTAAAAAAAAACAGTTATGTAGATGTTTAAAAACCAATTCAGTGGAATTATATTATTTTTAATTGTAAGGATTTTGATAAGTTCTTTCCATGTACAGATGACTTGGAAGAGGCAGACTTTACACCAACAAGAAAGAAAGGCAAGAGAAGTCACGACTTTGATGACGACATCTTCCTGGGTCCTGCGTCAAGTGGCAAGAGACAGAAGGCCAAGAGGTAGGCAGCTATTTGTCATAGCTACAGGCATTTTGATGACATGGCTACATTTTTTGTGAAGATGTTACCACTAGAACAAAGTATGTATAAATCATGACACCGTACAAGTAAGTATTCAGCCATGCTGCATTTAATGGACAAATGTTGTGCAAGTACAAATATCAGTCAGGTACTCAATCAGGTAATGGCACAGTGACTGGAGCTTTGGCCTTTCGACTAAGACAACCCAAGTTCAAATGCTGTGCTTGAGCAATTTTTTTCACACTGTTGCTCAAGCTCACCCAGCTTTATGAATGAGTACCTGGCTATAGACAGTGGCATTACTTGCAGCAAGGCTGGATGCTCCCCAGAGAAGTCAAGATGGTGTTTAATTGAACAGGTGTGCCAGGGAGCAATCCTGGGGCTGTGTACTGGGTGCGGTGTGCTGTATAAGAACTGACCTGTTTTATACATTAATGCAGCCGAATGACCTGGAACAACATTGAGCAAAACAGTTTGTCTGAGGTTCAAACATGGAGTCCCAGGCTGGATCTGTAGTGACAAAACCACGGCACTCCTGTATGTTTAGGTTATCGTATCGTTAGAATGAAAATTGTTAATTAATCCTATCATTGGGATGAAAATTGTGTTTCTGAACATTGTGAGGTTATGTGCTGTAGCCTGTAGCGCAACGTTAGTCGGTCATGTCCTGGTGCCTGGTGTGTGTCAACTCAACCGTTGTGTTTACTTTCAGTGGCGGGGATTCAGACCTGTTTGCTGCAGCAGAAGAGGTGAGTCATTGGGGGGTGTATCATTAGGGGGGGTATCATTAGGGGGGTATACATTAGAGATATATACTGTATACCAGCATACCACGCAACCATTTATATGTAGTTTTGTATATGGTTTGGAAAAACCAGTATTCTATACACTATTATGTTAAATTGCTAATGGACAAGCTCTTTAGAATGTTCCATAACCATCTAAGCATCATAATTTTTACAAAAATCCGGGGTTTCTCTGTTCAAAAAGCTCATCCAGAAGAATAGATGGTGCAAGTTGATCAGTGGCGTTGTCCTATCACGCCACAGTGTGGTGCCACGGTTACATAACCATTGTACATGTTTCCTGGACTTAACAGGCAAAACACCTCTATGAAATATACCGCATACCATGTAGAGCCAAGCAGTACACAGCTCTTGCAATTAGGGGGAGGCAGACATAGAAAGACTTCATTATTTTTCTCTTGACATTTTTCTAACGTTTTTATTTCACAGAGTACGGCAGCTAGATAACGTTTAATGTATCTCAGACTAGACATGACAGTTGTGACACTAATAGTATTGAATAGCTGAATGTCAATCATCTCTTATATAATAATAATACATAATGTTATATAAATGTCACGAGCTGTTTATACAAACCAAAATTTCTGATTTTACAATTTTTTTAAATTTATATCTGTACATCATAATGAGACGTTTTGTGCCAGACATTTAAATCGGCCCTGTCACTGTGTATACACGGTACAGTGTTGACATCTGTTGTCACATTTCAGTTCTCCCACTTGATTGACGACAACACAGGGTCAAAGTTTGACATGATCGGTAGTGGAGCAGTGTCAAACAAAGAAAATGCACGTGAGTATTCTCTCTCTACTGGCATTTATAACAAATGTTGTTCTTGTGTTATACTTGTACTGAGGCTTGCCTTCTACCATGGAAGCTGTATTAACCCCAAACAGATCGAAGTTAGGGTAATGTTGTCCCAAGATCTGCGTGGAAGAACTGGGAACACCTGCGAGTGTGGATACAAAAAGATGGTCATAAATAAAATAATTGACTTATATAAATTATTTACGCATCTGTTTACAATAAATATACAGAACAAACTGTTAACTATGGTGCCTTGCATAAATGTTTGCATTAGAATCTTAAATTAATGTTAACTGCTACTGGCAGCTGTGAACTGCATTTGAACTGGCACTTAATCAGATTATGTAACACAAATAAACATATTTGAACTTATTGCAGTATAATTAACTTACTTTGGAGCTTTATGTCGAAGATGAGTACGACGTTTCGACCTGTCATCTATGGACCTTGTTCACCTACTGGTGTCACGTGTGTGGCCTCACATTTCGACAGATTTTCTTCTTCTACAATTAAGCTCCAAAGTTAAATTATACTACAATAAACCATTCTTGGAGCCATGAACAATATATTCACTATATTTGAACTTGTTTCGTGCAGACGTGAAGCAACTACTGTGGGAAGAACAGAGGGACAAGTGGCTGCACGACAAGGACTGGCGGTCCAACAAGAGGTCAAAGGGCATCCAAAAACACAACAAACCAGGCGGGAAGTTCAAGCCCAACAAATACAAGCCAAACAAACCCAAGCAGAAGAAACGCCAGAAATAGAATTCACGCGGCTGCCTGTGTGTGTGTCCTGGGACTGGTCCTTTTAAGAGACGAACTTGTTTTAAATTACACCAAAATTGTACAATAAACATATGGACAGGGGTGGAACATGTTGACATTACTCCAATGTTCAATTTAATGTTCATTTACTTTGTGCCATCGTCAGTATTTGACTATTGTCCAATCCAAGATTGTGTCTCCCGACTTGCGGTTTGGGAATTTAAACAGTGATGACATCGCTGTGGAATTATATATTTAATGATAATCTGTGGGGCATCCTTGTTGTGATAAATGCTGCTATATATAACATATATAATAAATACTTGTAAAACCAATGTCTTCCGGATTCAAACTATATAAAAACAAATCGGATGAAACTGAAGTGTTGTATAAACTACAATTTAATTGCTATAAACTGTACAGATCTATTTCTAAAAACAAGGTTATTTCACATAGATATGATGCAATCTCCCATGGAGTTTAGCATCCTTACTGCAGTGTCGGACTGACTTATGAAGAAGTGTTCATCAAATCACTCAACGTAACAAAACAGGTACCAGGTAATCTTGTACTGGAACAACTGAAGAGTTATAACAAAACTTCCAGTGAGTAACTAATTGTCTCGAGAGAACATAACTAACAGAAGGTGTACCATATATACACACCTTGTAACAACAGGTGTAACATATATACACATATTGTAACAGGTGTACCATATATACACACCTTGTACAAATGACAATGTAACAAAAACACATCAAAATGAAACAATCATATCTTGCACCTTCAGAACAATCTTCTGTTGGTTTTTACATTTTTGATGGCATATTAACTCTATCAAATTGAAATGGACCATAAAATGTTCCCGATACACGCCCACATATCATGCATACACTGAATGGTTCTTTTTGCTAATAATGTAGATGTAAATATTTTTTATAAATAGTAATATATACCAGTGACATCATCTAAGCCAGTGTAAACCAAACTGCATCACTGATACAAATGCAACATTCACAACCATCAACATGACAGAGCCCACAGAACAATAATTTGCAAAGCAACGTTTGTTTTTAGGTCGAATCGTCAATGGTAATATGGAACCGTCTGTATTTATATCGCAACTCAATACACAAAGCTGTTTTCATTAGATTGCTGATACACATGCCTATGAAGTAGTGACAGCATCTCATCAACACTAGAGAAGCTGCTGTAGCACAATGTGTGTACGCAAGGATCCAGCTACTTTGCTATTAAGTAGGATACCAACTGAAAACGAGCTGATACATAGCTGTCATATGAATTTCTATCGGAACTAACAGATTGTTTTGTCGACTATAACTTCAGATTTGAAAGCTCAATTACGCTAACCATTTTATGTGTATATTCCATTAATTGGACAATAACTTTACGTATACCTATGACATTTTAGTAACTTGTTAAGTAAGTGTATTCAAATCTATGCTAAGGAGAAGGAATACTGCCTGCTTGTAGACATTTTATTTTAATCATGGAAGAATGTATACTTTTCAAATAGGGGTTCTCTTCCTTGTAGAAATAACTGCTGGTTGCTTATAGCGTCAACTCCTCAGGCGCACATTTTGCCAGCTTTATGATTACAATGTGACTGCTAAGTGCCATCATGTGCCCAACTATACAGACTACATGTTTGTGTCCTTCCACAAATCATACATCGAAAAGTGTAATCCAAGTGTCGGTACTGACATGTTTAACAATATCATTAAGTGGTGTTCCCACGGTGCAAAACAAACCATACTTCCCTGTGACAGGACTGTATTCTAACTTGCTAACATTCTGTACACTACTCGATTACAAAAACGACGCTATCGCGCTTACATTTTCCCGGTCATTAAAAACGTTCCGATTGACGTTTCTGCGCATGTGCAATAAATGTAAAATCATCAATGTCCAGCGAAACGACAACGGATTTTCGGTATAAACGCCATGGGCTGTTTGTTAACTCTCCTGTGATGATTACTGTGAAGAGTTTCTTAAAATGTCGTTCAATGCAATAAAATATTACATTTTTTATAAATCACTGTCACGGATTATGGCGCACTACAGTCACGTGATTTATGCTTGCTATCAAAATATGCCTCATAACTTGTTTGCCTCATGTTAATTTGCGACAAATAACTTCGTTGAGAGGTTATATACATCCTAACAAACAACCGTGGTATTTATGCCACAAATACTTTGTCCTTTCGCTGCACATTGATGATTTTAGAGTTATTGCGCATGTGCAGAAACGTCAATCGGAACATTTATAATGCCAGAAAAATATATATAAGCGCCACAACGCCAAAGTAAAATCTACACCTATTTCAAACAGGTGCGTTTTCAAACGCGGCAAAATCATACGAGAAACGTAACATGAATCCCCGGAACTGGGACGTCATCCGTCGTATCAAATGTGAATCATTAAAGCTGTCCTCGACCCTTGGTGGCACGGTCAACGTGCATCACAGTTAGTGCTCTAGCGTGAAATAGTACAAGGAATGTGTGTCTACTCGATGAACCCCTGCGAGGTGACGTGTGACATGACGTGGTGACATCAGGTGTCGTAGTCGTCATCATCCGTCGATGGTCGTCCCACGGTGGCGCTCGCAGTGGACAAATGGGCGACAGGAAGGGCGGGGGCGGTGGACGGGTGGGTTGGTCGAGGGTGTGGTGGGACTCGACCCCTGTCGGCTGCCGTCGTCAGATCACTGCAACACGGAGTAAATAATCTGTTTTACTTTTTTACATCATTGACTAATGGACACCATATTTGCTTTGATTATATCCTATCTACTCAATGTAATTTGTTTTCCAATTTACTTCTTTACTAGACAATGTCAAATTATATGTGGTAGGCATTATATAGATCAACAAATCAGTTCTGTGTGATTGAAATACAAACGTTAACTTAAATTACAATTATTTATGACAAGCCTTTTAAAGAGTACAGAGTAGTATGCAGTAAGGGTAAGGATGGAACAAATGTAGAATTTCATTTAAATTGAATCGAATATCTTCGAAATTTGGAATACAAATTGAATATTCAGTGGCTTTAAATTCAATTTTAGAATACTGAACGTCAAGATTTCTTGCCAGGACGCTGCGTTATCCCATGATGGCCTTAAACACAAGCCTGTGCCGGAGTCGTCCACATCAATCTTTTTTGTTTACTTTCTGTCCTAACCATGAAAATGAGTTCTTACAGCCACCAAACTTATCCTCACATATCTTATATATGCTAGGTTATAAAATAATTTACATTCCTGTAAAGAATAAAATTAAGAAAACAAACTCATGCAAAACTTTACAAGATCTACGGCGACTACACAGACATCAATGCTTACAGTAACTTCGGTAATGTATCCATAAGCGTTGCTAAATAAATGACCACAAATTCCAGATTTATGCTAATCCTAATTTAAGTAACCATAATCCTAACTAAGTCTAAGCTAATTTCAACTACCTTAGGGTAATCCTAAACTTACCCGAAATCCTTAACCTAAACCTTAACCCAACACTGCTAACAAAAGACCCCTCAACACAATACCGATGTTATGGTAAGCTACACCACCGACAACACCGCCTTGCCGGGGCGTTTTACACGAGTTTGTTTTGTGAAGTTTATTTGTTTAAGTAATGTTAGTGATTTTATTTTGTAACATAGTGTGTATACATATACAGATATGTGAGGAGTAGTTTGGTGGTCGTAGTCTTTTTCATAGTTAAGTCAGAAAGTAAAAGATCACACGGGACAGATTTTGCGGCGGAGGTCATGACCTGGAACTTCGAGCGATATTCGTGCGGTATCTGTGCATTATATTTCAAATCTCTACATTCCCAACAATGTCCATTATAGACATGGTTTATTGTGAAATATCAACATATATAATATATTACGATGAAACAATGAAAAATATATAAAGCGCCACTCACGTTGGATGAACTCCAGATACCGGCGGCATGGCATGACGACTCGGTAATACCGGCCTTGGGTATACCGGCGGTAGTCCTGGCATCATACTAGCACCGGAGAATGGCACAGCCGTCGAATACGGCGAATAACTACAGAATGGCACTGCTGGTGGCATCGACCCCACAGACGCAGATGGCATGTTGGCATAGCCCGGTATCCTAACGTCGGTACCACCACATGCCAACGAAGTACCGGGGTACTGCATCGACTTGTCGCCGCCGGCAAACGGCACGTGGGGGTAGGCGGACGGCAACGTGCTCTTGTTTATAGACAAGTCAATCGGACACGATGGGTCAATGTAGTCCACCTTGCTCACACCAGATGGTGCACTGTAGTCCACCTTGCTCACACCAGATGGCGCACTGTAGTCCGCCTTGCTCACACCAGATGGCGCACTGACAGCCATGGCAGGAGGGGGAGGGGCCTCGTTGTCTGTTTCCGTTGCTTCACACGTGTCACTTCCTCCGCAATCTGTGTCCGCGTCCTGCAATAACAACACAAAAGTCACATCTAGAAACAATCAGTTGACATCCTATATAAGTATATACTGTGGGCCATCAAGTTTTGCCTTACTAATAATAATGTATTGTTAAATGAGATACCAGATGAATCTTATCGATCACAGATCAGTTCTCGATCAAAAAAAATGTCTTTGTTTTTTGTCATGCATGAAACATTTGGGGGCCAAATTTTAACAATATAGACAACTACGTCTGACTAGTTCATATATGCAGCAGTAATTTTCTTAACTTGATAAGATGTTGTGATGCTATCAGACGATCTTTCAGTTCAGACAACCAAAATATGTGCCCGATACTGAACAGAATTTTTTTTTACAGTTTCCATGATGAAAATGATGCAGGTATGGTCAGGTATCATGTTTAATGTGCTTGAACTTACTTCTGTCATTGAATCAGACTCAGTTGATGAAGGATGTTGCTCAATCTTCTTTTTCCTTCCTCGTCGTTTCTTCGGCGCACCCGTCTCATCATCAACTGGTTTTCGTTGCCTAAAAACATTATTTTATGATATGATATCTGGAACTTATTCACATCAAAGTAAATGCCGGATGGCTTCTATTTTTTAATGATTGGTAGAACATTTCTGTTCACAGCGTATTCACAATACTAACTAAATCATGCACAATGTTATAAAACAATATCAGTGAGATTATTCCATCTCAGGTACCAAAAAAAGCAGAAATAAAGATTGTTGTGGGTCTTTCTATCAATAATAATAAATAACTTCCATGGCACCGATATCCTCGGAAACCAAGCTCGGTGGTACAACAAAACAATTTAATAAGGTGGAACTTGTAGTGATACAGTAGTGCTATGTACATTTTATAGTAAGTTTATCTTTAAAAGTATTGTCTGCAATATTATAGTGCAGGCAACAGAGTTGAACAGACATATACAAGCTTGTCTATGAGTCCTCGGATGAGTGTCACGCCAACCCATAATGCTCTGTCCACAAGAAGCAGTAAATAATTTAGCAATGTCCTATACTACATGCAGACAATTTACTGTTGTACTACCCTCTGGTAGTCACCATGAAGACTTCTATGTACAAACTATCGGGTGTACTCAACTTCACACATGAAATTAGGGAAGACAGTTGTGTTCAATGCAAGAGATTTATGTATAATTGTGTGAAGATTGTTATCTTGTGTCATGTGACATATGTTGACATGAACTCTGACCTCCGTTGCTTCGGCTGGGTCAGGTCACTGGTTGTGGCTGTCACAGTGTCCCCATTTTGCTCAGCCTGCTGGATGTCAGGTACGTCAGTGACGAGGTCTTTCAGGAAGTCAAATGTCGTCTCTGATAGTATTATGCTCTTTCTAAAAACATACAGTAATTACATAACCAACCAATGTGACTTTCTTAGACTTTACCAGTAAATTCATCAAATGTTGTGACCGAATTATGTTGTATTGAAAAAATTCCATTAATATATATATATATATATATATATATATTATGGAAATAATTCCTTGAGATGCACTGTTGACAAATATAAAATGTTGCGTTACAAAATTTGTTGTGTGCAATTTGTCATCTTTGGGCTACATCTGTTAATTAATGTATACTGGATGTTGTTTCCTGGACAAATACTTGGCATGTAATATGTTCTCATTATTGATTGCTACATTCAGTATAATAAGAAACTTTTAAATCTGCAAATGGGTTCTGAAAAACAGCTCCTTTTGACAATATAACAATGTTCTTCTAACTTCTTACACATAACTGAAAGGTTTAAATGTGATTATCTTTGGAGTTAGCATATTCTTGACATGGAATTCTTACATGTGAGAAGTTGTCAGTGTCTTTGCTTTTCTGGCAGTGGTCACTTCATTAGTTTTGGACAGCAGTGATTCGATGAACAATTCCAGTGCTCTCGCTACAATTGTGTTAAGTTGAACAAGTCAAATGCAATATTACCAACCTTTTTTTTAGTGGATATATAAACATAAACATGACAACAAAATGACAGCTATTAATGTAACTGCCTCAGATGTCATTATCATAAGTCATGCCGAAATTGCTTCCACTACAGTCAGCAACATAGTATGTATATCTTATTCATAGATACCATCTTCATTGCCTAGATTAAGATTTTGTAGTATTAGATAATTAGTTACTAATTAGATAAGACATATGCACTCCTCAGATATATTATTTTGTAAATATCTTACAGGTTCTTACACGTCCTTTTCTGGCTGAATTAGGCATTCCTGCCTCTTGTAGGTATGTGACAATTTTTTTAATATATTGAATCTTAATAAAACTGCTACCACTGGAAAGAGCTTGGAAATACCTTTAAAATCATGGTTACATATTTGTTCTAGGGTGAATATTAAAAAAGTTATGCCAATCTGAATGTCGGAAATTATGTCTAAATTTTGTCCCTTTGTTTCAATGTAAAACATAGGCCAACGTGTGACCAATAATTAAGATTTTGCACTTCAAAATGTCATAACTTTCTTAATATTAATGTTATACAGCTCATATTTTTATACATAATTCCCATGGACAACTATTTATGATGATGCAGTTTTCATTGCATTCAAAGTAACACTGTGATGCCAATTAAATGTTTAGATTAATAATTAATTACTCGAACAAGTGATTCCATGACATAGTCATTCAAACAACATATATTTTAATTAAATGTTCAGTGATATCACACTACAAAATAACATCAAGTAGTGATGGGAAAGTAATGTGTGTATTCACAGTATTTATACAAATATACATAATTAATTACTTCCCAAATCACTAATTAACCACACTCAAAAAAGTGTTTAAAACGTCATTAATAATTATTGTTTCATTGACATACATTACAAGAAAAGTTACTAGATAGTAGAGAAACTAGACATGAAATTTAAATATGTAAATTGTATTCCACAATAACACATAATTGTTTCACATATAATTAATTATAATTAACTTATTTAGAACACAGACATGACAACTGTATACATGATCTACATATAATGGAAGTCATAGACACCTCAATAATTGGAATAACATTTTCAGCTAAAATACAAGTACAAGTTGGAGGTAGCAAAATTTAGTATGTAAAGTGTATCCCCTAATTAAAGATAATTACTTCATCAGTTCATGAATAACTAATTAGCTGACTTGTTTAGAAACAGACATGTAAACAAGACAATTGTTTTAAATGTATTCATACTTAGTCAGACACCTGAATAGTTTCAATGGCATTTCCAGTAAATAAAAATTGAAACTGGAGACAGCAAAACATTAATTAATTTATGTATACTTAATTAACCGACTTATAGACGCAGACGAATACTCATAATGGTAGTCATAGACACCTGGACAGTTTCAATAACAAAAAAATGTGATATGTAAATTGTATTCCACAATCAAAGATAATTATTTCACGAATAACTAATTATCTGACTCATTTAATTTAGATACAGACATGCAAACACCGTAACTGTTTTGCATGTATTCATAGTTAGTAACCAACAGTCAAAAATACCTGAATAATTTCAGTGACATTTTCAGTAAGCAGAAACATAAATTGAAGATAGCAAAATTAGGTAAATTGCATTCTACATACATACATACATACAATTAATCATTCTATAAATAACTAATTAACCAACATTCCATGAATAACTAATTAAACAGACATGGCAACTGTTTACATTGTTCAAGATTGACACCAGAACCATTTTTTTCAGATTTTTTAGGGAAACACCAAGTCTCCGCACACCATATCTGCGGCCAGCTCATGCTTCGACACCTCGAAATCGACAGCATCGTCATAGGTTTCGTCCTGGCTCCAGTAGCCAATCACATAAGTACCCCCAGCTTTCTTTTTCAGTTTTTCAACTTTCCCACTGTACATCTCTTTCTTCTTTGATTCTCTGTTGAACCAAACATGGCAGATGTCTCGGCCAACAACCCTTCCTCCAAGAATCGCCATGAGGTCACTCTGCACACTCTCTCCCAAGTCCGGGAACTCTGTTCCTATGTCCAGGCTGGTGGACCTCAGCAGCTTCTCCAGCTTCTTTCTCTCTGCTGTCGCTTTCATCTCCTGCTTCAGGGCAATCCGTTGTGCCAGCTCCTCCCGCACCTGCACTGATCTTCTTCTGCTTGCCTTCAGTTGCTTCCGCCCGATAGTCCTTGACATCTCGATCACCCGGTTCTTTTGGGGCTCCTCAAGGTTGTCGAGGTAATCGACAACGCCATTTTTCTGTGCCCGTATCTTCGAAGACAGGTAGTTTAGCGTCGCATTTGGGGCGTTGTCCTTTGCTGCGCTGAACATACCCATTACTTCCTCAGCGTCAATGTTGTGGCATCTCGCTGACTCAGTCTCTTCTTCGAGCTTCTTGCTGACATCCATTACGAAGTATCTGTCATACTGTCGCTCAAGGACAGTGATGATAGCTGTCAGACACACGTCCACCATCTTCAAGAACATCGTCTCGTTCTCAGGGCTCTCCTGTAGCTTCTTCAGTGTGGCATCGCTTTCGCCCAAGATGTTCCCGAAGAAGTCCGTCTTCGTCGTCAGCACACACTGAGGCTTGGCCAGATACACCTTGGCAGTCTCCAAGACACCCTTCACGATGGTGATCCCTTCAGTGTGGCTGACCTGCTTTTCTGGAGACGTGTAAAACATCGTCATCCAGGGACCTGACAGCAGTTTGCCAATCAGGCCGAGCACACGCATCTCGTCTTGGCCAACGTCACTGTCAAAATCAGCCAAGATTGATGCCTGAAGGCCGCCACACGAGACAGTTGCCGTC
Organism: Oasisia sp. SBJ-2009; assembly: GCA_964017155.1. Taxonomy (NCBI): domain Eukaryota; kingdom Metazoa; phylum Annelida; class Polychaeta; order Sabellida; family Siboglinidae; genus Oasisia; species Oasisia sp. SBJ-2009. Next base: position 45,348,322 of record OZ024856.1, read on the forward strand.
CGCAGGAAATGGACGAAGCGATCGTGGTGTTCCACATATTTGCCACATATGTGGAACAGGATGTGCAGGCGGTTTCCACGGTATCTTGGAATGAGGCCCCGGGGAAGTCCTTCATGATCGAGGAAGTTGGTGAATCCTCTTGGGTCGCCCTTCCCATCTTTATAGCGGAAATTGTTCATTTGCAGAACAACGTTTGCCGCAATGCAGTCACTGCCAAACAACTTGCCCTTGCCACTCTCAATTCCTCGCAATGCTGACCGAGTCGCACTGGCAATGGTGTCCAGCGGGTGGAGGTGGCAGTTCAACTCGTTCAGAGTTTTCCCCCACATCTCACAAACGCGAACAATCGTCGCGTGATTCACAGCAGCATGATCGGTCATTGTGTTGGAAATGTTGGCAACCATATGCTTTCTGCATGCTTCGTACTCAGCATCCACGTGAATTGCTGAGTACACTTCAGCTAGCCTCTTCACCGAGTCGTTGATGTGGTGGGCGTAATCTTCGGCTGTCCCCCCGGCTAGCTGATCAATGGCGATCACGTTGCATCCATCTCTGGTTGTGATGTGCACACTGTTAATGTGCACACCTTCCTGGGTTGTCGAGTCGAACCCAAGGGTCACATTCTTCTTGGCCATAAGCAGTTCTGCTGCTTGTAAGTCTGCCACAACCCCAAGTTCTCGGGCCATCATCTCAACTGTGGTGCGATGAGGCACACTGTCCATCTTGAGACCAGATCGCTGGGCAAACTTGCTCAACAGAGTCGGAACACTTCTTGTTGGCACGTGATTCACGATCGCGTCGTACACAAACATCCGTGTTTCTGGAGGAAATGTCTTGCCTTCCTTCTGCAGTGGTCCTGAACTCTCACACTGCAGTTCTTCAATCGTCTCCTCGAGCATGAGAATCTTATTCTCAAGGTGACGAATGACGGCATCTTTTGAGCGGAGCTCGCGGTGGAGTCTAGCAACGTCTTCATCAACGAGTGTTGGCGTACTTGCTCGTTTGCACTGTCGGTACAACTTCAATCGTCGGTGCTTCCGCTTGAGTGCTGCAAGTTCAGATTTTGTGGCAATCAGATCCTGGTATACTCTGTCATCCACCAGCTTGAGCTTGAGCTTTTGGATTGTGGCATCTTTCCGTTTGATGACCTGGTTCAGACGCTTCACCTTTTCTGTCTTCTGTTGTTTCTCTCTCATCTCTTTCAACTTGATCAGGTATTTCTTCTGCATCTCGGCTTTGCCTTTCGCAACAAAGTCCAGCCTCCTCTTGATGCGCTCACGACGTGGAGACGTAAAACCTTTCCTCAAGGAAAGTTTCCGAGGACGAGGTGATGCAGGCGGCTGATCAGCTGTGGATGATGCAGGTTCAACTGGACCAGGGCCAGCCAATGCTGACGTTGCAGATCCCACCAGTGACGACAGTTCAGGTTCGGCTGACATCGATGGAATAGGTTCGGTCGACGTAGATGGCGCAGGTTCCACTGAAGCCGACGGTGCAGATTCGGCAGATATCGACGGAACAGGTCCAGTTGGAGTAAAGACGTCACAGCATAGCGCAACAAACTTCACAAACTCCGTTCCTCCTGTCAGATGTCGGAATTTCTCGAGTGTCTTGCACAGTTTCTGGACCTGGTACCTGTACGACGAAGGATCCTCAGGAACAACATCCTTCAATGCTGTCAGTGTCTGCGATATCACACGGTCATGTTCGGTGTACAGAAACCACACATGACCATTCAGTATGTCTTCGCCAGCACTGGGCAAGGTGGCGAAGTTGTCTACCAAATGCTGCCTAGCAATTCCAGCTTTGACAGCAGGAGCCCTCCGTTTCTTTCTTGGAGGCATCTTCTGAAATAAAATATATGATATGTATTAATTATTGTGTACGAGTATCCATATTACAATATGAAAAATAATATTCAATATTATATTTATGTGTGCATTTGACATGCGTGTTGAAATTATGATATATCAATTAAGCAACAGTTAATCAATTAATATATAATCACACCCATCTCAAATAACATGAATCCTACAGTTTGGGTATAAGTTTCAATTACTCAGAGTAACAATGGCTTCCTTTTGTGTTGAATCAATCACCTTTTGTGTTAGCTACAAAAGGCTGAACAGCCAACAGAACCATGCAGTGACTACTCCAGACAATCAACAGGAACCTGCAGATTATGTACTTAGGATCACACAAACTACAATCACTTACAATACACAAAGCAGTTTCAATTATAATTTACAGGTAACACTGGCTTCTTTTGTTTTTAATCACCTTTAATGTTGGCTCCAGTAGGCTGAATAGTAAACAAAAGCTATGAGGACTGCTCAATTAAATAATCTGATTTACACAATAAGCACTCATCATCAAATAAAATAGCCTGCTATCAAATTGTACATTAAGTTACTGTCAAATTATCAATTAAAACCTTACTAATGTAATAAAATTGTATACACTGAAACCTCTATGAAGCAAACCAGCTCAAACGCACATGTCTTTGTTAGTAAGCAGTGGCTGAACAGCCAATGAGGACGCCAAAAACAGGTCACGTGACCACCGGGTTGGCGCCGACAACGACCGGCAACGATTACAAATCGACAATCATCCACTAATCTGTATAATTACACGAACTACCAACAATCCAAAACGTGTTCAAATATAATAACATTATTATTGGATGCCCTTTTGTCACAAATAAACATGATTTTGATGGTTAAAAAAATAGTGGGAATTGATCGAATTTGTCAACATCGCCATACGCGGCCATTTCTCGGAGCGCATATCCATTTTGTTCTCGGCTAAAATAAAATACTTCTCTACCATACATCTTTTCCAAACTTGGCAAGTATATACATAAATATATATTAAACATGTGTATAAAGTTTTTAAAGTATGTGAACCTTACCTTCAAGACGCAATTTGACGCTGAAAACGACGCTCGACTTCAAACTTTCACAACTTTCTTAATCTCTCTCCGACATCAACAATTCGAAAACGAGGTAGCAGGGGAACGCGTGAACTCTTCCCGGAGCGCTTCGCAGTTAAACGATGATCGCGGCCGAAGCGGCCGCCGCGGGGTGGCGGAGTTTGTCACATACCTACCTCTTGTGCCAGCTCTGTCTTGATTATTGTTATGGGACTGTACGCATGCGTCTAAAGGTGACACAGTCCATAGTAGAGGTGGTGCAGTAAAGTCATTTGTATAGGATGATTTTTCCATAGTTTATCAAGTTTACCTTCAAATGATTGGACTGATGGAGCATCTACCACAGACTGTGGCAGACTATTCCATACATCAGTAGATCGGTATACAAATGATTTTTTTCGGATGTTTAATCGGCATAAACATTTATTTTTAGGTTGTGCCCTCTCTATGTCAAAACAAAATAAACCTACCATTAAATTTATTTATATATATTTTATTTTTAAACAATGACAACTGCGAAAAGATACATATAATGATTGGAACTGGTGATGCAACTTTTCCGACGTCTTCATCCTTCTGCATGATCTTCTTGATCCTGGCCTACAAACACGGAAACGACAACAAACGGTCAAGTATACTTAACAGAAGTTGTTTAAACAAAATCCTCGGGTCAAATGTTCCATAAAACTGTCAAATAGCTTATGTGTTCACAGAAGATACATACTGGTGGAAATCTGGCATTGCATCGCTTCTTTTTACTGGGCATTTCGTCTCAGCTTCCCTTTTGGCACGAGTTCCGGAAGTGAATGGTAAAAAAGATATCATTTTCCTATCGCACCAATAAAACTGTATAATAGGTTATAGCTTATGAAAAAAATAACGATACTTTTACAAGATCCTATGAAAAATATTCATTCAGCTTATATTAACACACACATAACAAAATACAATTTTCCATTTGTATATAAAATAGGAATTACGGCAGGATTAACCAGTATCCGTGAGGTGGCAGCATTGTTGAGCCCCACCATAGATATAAATAGAACACCCCACTAGCCTATACTATAGGGGAATCTAACTCTGTGAGCCCCACACGGATAATATTCAAAAGCCGACAAACCTGTCTTCTGTCTTCTCGGCGTAGTTACGCTGTAGCGCGTACATATTTCCGGCGTTATAAACGTTCCGATTGACGTTTCTGCGCATGCACGATATATATCAAATAATCAATGTGTAGCGAAAAGACAAAGCATTTTTGGTATATATACTACGGGTTGTTCGTTAGGGTTTATCTAACCTCTCAGCAAAGTTATTTGTCGCAAATTAACATAAGGCAAACAAGTTTTGAGGCATATTTTGATAGCAAGTGTAAATCACGTGACAGTAGTGCGCCATAATCCGTGATAGTGATGTATAAAAAACGTTAAATTTGATTGCATTGAACGACATTTTAAGAAACTCTTCACAGTAATCATCACAGGAGAGTTAATGAACAGCTCGTGGCATTTATATTGAAAATGTTTTGTTGTTTCGCTGGACATTGACGATTTTACATTTATTGCGCATGCGCAGAAACGTCAATCGGAACGTTTTTAACGACCGGAAAATGTAAGCGCGACAACGCAGCCGACCAACAGTCGGCTAAGCGAGACTAAGTTGGCATATGAGCCATTCTATAGTAAGTTGTATTTTCTTGTCCCAAGCTTTTCATTTTCAAGAACCGCTTAACACAAAAAAACGAATGCTGTTGTATGTTTGCTATAATCCCCCCAATATGCTAAGTCACTACAATAACAGATATTCAGTCATTTGATAGGTTTTTTTCAATTTGACATGCTGGAATGTCTTGACCATAACGTGTCCCATCTAATATATTTGTACTTTAACCATTAATATTGCGTGTTTGCTTAACAGCAGCTTACTTCTGATGCTAATGCAGACTAATTGCATTTATTTAGCAATCATATTTTACCGGATATGTTTAAGGAAATGTCAATATTAAAAAAGATATTGAGTTTGACAGTTTGTCCCATGGATATTGTGTCTTAGGCTTAGCCATAACGTTTCAAGAACAGTGCCAATGCTCGAAATTGTTGAAACTGGTACAAACCATAACTGTTGCAGCAGTAACCTATTTTACTCTCTTTTGTAAAAAACACATGTTTGGTGGCAACGTTTGTGATATACCTTCTCATAATATTGCTTGTTTGACTGAAATTTGCCGCGTATGTTTTCTACCTGTCTGAGCCATAACGTGCTAAATGTTATGTAACTTTTTATTAGCATAACATATAGAATATACAAGTTATGTGGAATTGTTTACATACCAGCATGGTATGTCGCTGAAACATACTTCAAGCGAGTTGTGCATTCCAGAGGTCAATTAGTAAAAATATTGTCTGAGCCATAACGTCTTAGCCATAACAAAACAATATGTTATGGCTAAGACAACTTCGTTATGGCTAAGACAACATACTAAAATACAAAGAATTACAGTGTAAGTTATGTAGCTTAGTACAACAATTATATGTATAGAGTATAGTACATAGTCTACTGTCATAGACTAGTCATAGCCATAGATGCACTTACCACGCTCGTGTGTGCGCGCACACATACACGTACGTACGCACGCACGCATACACGTATGTACGCACGCACGCATACCGCACACATACACACACGGTATCTGATATCATATAATATATATATAAATATATATATACACATATATATATATATATATATATATATATATATATATATATATATATAATTTATATATAAATTAGATATATATGTGTATATACACCATGTATATATATATATATATATATGTGTAGCTTAGTACAACAATTATATGTATAGAGTATAGTACATAGTCATAGATGCACTTACCACGCTCGTGTGTGCGCGCACGCATGCACATACGTACGCACGCATACACGTATGTACGCACGCACGCACGCATACCGCACACATACACACACGGTATCTGATATAATATATATATATATATATACACACACATATATATATATAATTTATATATATATATATATATATAAATATAAATTAGATATATATGTGTATATACACCATGTATATATATGTGTGTGTGTATATATATATGTGTGTGTGTGTATATATATATATATATATAAATTATATATATATATATATTATGATCCCACTTGACTACTATACTATAGTGAAGATAAACATAATAAAATACACTAACATATATGGCATTCACGTAATGAAGCATGGCGTATGCACAGATTGCTGAAAGAAGATTACACGAAAGAAAAAGGTAATGAGCAACAATGAAAGACAAAGAAAGCATATGGAGAAAGTACTAGCGTCACCAACAAAGCATGCCGCGTATTTGGCTAAGGAAAAGGATCGGAGAAATAAGCGAAAGGAAGTGAAAGCTCTGCAGACGCAGACAATGTAGGAAAGAGATAAAAGGAATCATAAACGAAAATGGAAGTTGGCTCAACGAACATATCGGAGGAAATGCAAATTAATAGATGTTAAAACATGTTAAAGTATGTAAGCCTAATATCTATATTATAATAAACAATAATCAATAATACATGTGCAATTTAGACAGCACATTAGAGGATATTAAATTGATTAATTGAATCATTCAAAATTGTTTTATAATATGGGTAAAATGTGCACATATAACTGAGTATAAGCACTGCTAAATTATATTGATTTTATGTTTTACAATAATAACTTTATCGATGTTGTATTCAAATGTCAAAAAGGGGAACTACCTTTGAACAATATTTTTTTAATATACAGGGTGTTATACAAGTTAATGTTATTATTACGCAATTTGAATATGGCCATATGCCACATTATTTTAGTGGGAAACTTAACAAATACAGATGCCTTTCATCAACACAATATTTGTAAATACATGTTAAATATACATAGCAAAATATCTGCGTTGTTCTACTAAATATAGTAGAACTTTTAGACATTAAAATAGTTATTACAAAGCAACACAAGTGTTTCGTTTTAGAATAGTTGATATGAACTGACAAGAAATTGCATTTCTGATCCGTTTTTATTCATCCATAATGCCACAAACCAAGTGCTGCAGTTGACTTAGTTTCTACTTTTGCCCGTTATTGCATGCTAAACGATGATTCGTGCTAAACTGATATTTACTAAAACAAAAGTAATGCAACAGAGGCCCCCACAAGAGAGCGACAACGCTTCAACAAAAACACCACCTTGCCCACAATTTTAGTTAGTGAGTTATATACTGAGTAATTTATTTAGACATTTTGGGCTACCAGATATGGGTGTGGGCTACCAGAAATGTCAAGCTAGTAGCCCGGATGGCTACCTAAATTTTTGAGTTATTTCTACCTCTGGATATGTGGCTTTTAATAAAGTTATCTTCGAATAATAACATGTCTGTTCTGCATTCATAATCACTGTTTATATGATATTGAATGACAATAGCAAGTTCTATAATAAACACATGCATGCGCGCACGCGCGTGCACACACATACACACAAACAAACACACACCCGCACATACACTGTATTATTATGCAATTATGTAAAACAAACATTTTTCGTCAAATTAGGCGTATATATACGAATACATGTCTTAGCCATAGCAATAATGCCTTAGCCATAACGCTTTGTCTTAGCCATAACACAAGTTAGACATTATTACTTTTGTATAGTAATACAATACAGTACAAACATTTGATATTTTTCTGATGTGTAACTGTCCTAAGTAATCATTTCAGGTATCTAGCTTTTGATCAGAGGTATTTCCCGAGTATTCTGCATAACTATATGAAACCAATTAACCAGGTTATGGGACAAATCATATCCTGATACTCTGTGTCAGTATAATTACAAAAAAATACGTTATACTACCACATTTGTCATCTAATGTTCGAATGTTGATATCAATGTAATCGAAAAATAGCATTACTTTAAGCATGCCACTTTAAAGTATGACATTATTTATTGGCATATAATTAGCCTGTCCATTTTCGTTATGGTTAAGACATGCGGCGATGGTAAGTGTTTTTAAATGAACACATCGGCTAAGCGTGTTAATATCGATCGCTGCTGACTGTTGGCCATTGAGGTCGACACCTTGGTCTATCTTAATAACAATGTTTTGGATAAATTAAGCAAAAATAAATTTGGAAACTTTTTTGGCTGAAAAATACACTTTACTGTATAATGGCTCATATGTGACCAATTTATTATTATTATTAGGAAGGCCCACGTATAACGCAGAAGTGTTTAACCATTTTAATACAAAATAAAATAGCCGTTTAAATTATTTTCTTAAAATAAAAACATAATATCTAATAATCTGTGGAATATTACTTTAATAAGCAGTTTTATTTTATCATATATGATGGCCGAGAAACGCCATCGCGTTTTTGTGTGGCTATGCGATGCGGCGCGGCGGAACATGGAGAAACGCGGCGAAACGCAGCGCAGTGAAATGGTGAAATGTGGAGAGACGCGGAGAGACGCGGAGAAATGCGGATAAACGCGGAGAAACGCGGTGAAACGGGGCAAAACGCGGAGAGACGCGGAGAAATGCGGAGAGACGCGGAGAAACGCGGCGAAACGCGGTGAAACGCGATGAAACAGAGAGACGCGGAAAGACGCGGAGACACGCGGCGAAACGCGGAGAATCGCGGAAATACGCGTAAATACGCGGACAGACGCGGAAATACGCGGAAATACGCGGACAGACGCGGAAATAAGCGGACAGTCGCGAAAATACGCGGAAATACGCGGATAGACGCGGAAATACGCGGAAATACGCGGGCAGACGCGGAAATACGCGGACAGACGCGGGCAGACGCGGAAATACGCGGACAGACGCGAGCAGACGCGGCGCGGAAATTATAAAGATGTCGTAATGAGCATGTGCATGCCAAAATGGGACTTAAACAGCCATTTGTGCTTTATTTAAGCCTTCTTCACCACTCACCCTCTGTTTTCAGTACAGTACACTGCACACCCCTCTCTCCTCTCATCTTCATAACCCCTATAACTCCAGATTGTCACCCTAGCAACTTATCGACCCCCTTGTTTACGCACATTTGAAGGAACATATTTTTTGAGATTTAACACTCAGATATTTTACGGAAGAATATATTTTTCTTCCACCGCTCTTGTCACACCAATTTATAAGAAAGGCAATACGTGCAATCCCAGGCAAATCTCTTTAACATGTATTCTTTGGAAGGTGGTGGAGTATATCGTTCTTAGCCACATGTGGAAACACATCAATGCTAATAACGTTATCCTCCATCACCAGCATGAATCCCAAACAGGGCTCTCCTGTCAAA
>OZ024856.1:45362609-45382609 GCA_964017155.1 Oasisia sp. SBJ-2009
AAAATAATTAAGAACAATCTACTTTACTCTTGTTGTTCTGTAGTGATTCAAACATTGCATTAACATGATCTTTATCCATTAAAAAAATTATTAAATTGTGTCTGCTCAATGACATATTAATTTAATAGAATAATTCTCCCAATATATATGTTTAATCTATCCTATAGATCGACTGTAATCAGTAACATTGATACACTTGAAAAAATCCAGAAAGCGCAGCCAGATGTACACTAAATGACCACCGCCGCAGAACAAGTGTAGCAGGATTAATAAACAAACTTGGTTGAGACACACTTGAAACACGCACTATTACATAGTAATTACATAAGCATACTCTTTCTACCTGAATGTTATAAGAGCCTGGAAACTACTCCCCCGAGAAGTAATAGGCAACTAGGCCTACCGACACTACACCCGTTCCAATAAACTCTCGGTACAGTCCACCTTGTTGCTTCAACCCACCTCACCAGACTCGACAGATACGCAGTGGTGTATATATATATATACATGGCACAAACTACTACATTTGTGTTCACAGTTACTTGTCAGTTTTCATTACTTTTCTTATAAATTCACTTTCATGTTCATGCACCCTTAGGATTGCGCACAACTCCTATGTGGAAGGGGCTGAGGCTGTGTGGAGTTCACATACTAAAGGACCGATAATGCGTCCAGGCAAACAAGAATGACATATACAGTTTCATTTCATTTATTACAACTTAGTTTGCGTTGTCTGCATCGCGTTATCGCGTCTGTAAATAGTTGTTTACAATATAATTTAGTCAAGATAAACGTAGCATGACTAACTCCGGCAATACTGATATAACAGCGGCTCTGCTATCACGCAAAAAACACAATGACAGCGTTCGAGATAAACTGCGGACGGTAGATACACGATTATATCATATTATCGCCCAGAAGTCTGCATGATTATCGTTTATCATTTCATAGATCATACCGTAAATATATACCGGAAAGCTTTGTATAAGTGTGGTGTAAGATCACAATTAATGTCCGTCTGACTATTACCCATTACAATCCATTGCACTGCATAACGTTTATGTAGCAATATTATCAGTCGAGCAAGTACTGAATTTTGTTAGCAAAAGTAAAACTATGTAAACATTTCAGGTATGTGTGTTCTACCACATTTTTATAGAATATCATCTAGGTAACTAAGGAAAATATCTTGTAAAGCAGTACTGTTCTCTGTTTGTCAGTGTGTTTGTGGAGCCATGTCAACAATAATTTTGCTTATATGGGGTTTCAAATGGGAGTTTGTAGTCATTACACTTACAATGCTTCATATTCACCTTTTTATGCAATTAATCCTCTCACAATTTTATTCAGGGCTGTTTACTAATCAATACAGTGAGTCAGTGACTCCAACCTTTTCTGTTGCAGTTACTTACGCTTACAATACTTTTGCATACATTATACCTATAAGTTTACAAATGCATTCTGTTAATGTGACGTTAGCTGTATGCATGTTTCAGAGTGAAATGTCTCATGACCAATAGCTTTTCTAAATACATCATTGATCCGGACTTTGGCTTATGACATTGTGCAAAGTTATGTGGATGACAGAATACGTAAGGTCACTTCTCCGGCATTTTACAACTGGACAGACACTCTTTCAGATATCCCGCAGAAATTTAACTGTACACACATGTATGAATATCTGATGAAGAGAGAAGTGATTATTTTATCAGCAGATGGAGTCATTATCGATAATGCCATGTTGCCAGTGGCAGAAAACCCACTGCAGAGTGTCTTTGTGTGGCAGGGCGTGGAGGCAAATGCAACCATGTAGGAGCAATCTTGTTTGCTCTAGTCGAGTTCCAAGAATCACAGATGAAGACTAGCTGCACAGGACAACCTCAACAATGGCATCTGCCCTCTAGAACAAGCAAAAAGAGGACAAAGCCCCAGACCATCAGTGAGATAATGTGAAAGTATACTATCCATAAAAACTATACTGATCATGGTTTTTCTAAGTTTCTAAGATACTGAATGAAAATATACTACAAGGATTAATGAATATATTTATTTGATTTCAATAACTGCTTCAGGGGAGAGAGATGTTAAGAAACATGTGTATGGTCGAGGTGAGCATTCGAGGATACCTCTAGATGGATTCAGCAACTACTATGCTATACAAGACCCTGTCATCGACACTGCTGCATTACTTCTCAGTGAATTGCCAAATGACACATTAAAATTAATTGACTTTTAAGAATTAAGTCAAGAGTAATTTATAAAGGTATTTAAATACAAATACGAAAAATTTCTAAATTTGAAAATTACTGACATATATATATATATATATATATATATATACACACACACACACACACACACACACACACACACACACACACACACACACACACACACACACACAATTACATATACTTAGAAAAACCATGATCAGTATAATTATTATGGATAGTATACTTTCACATTGTCTTACCAATGATCTGGGGCTTTGTCCTCTTTTTGCTTATTCTAGAGGGCAGATGCCAGTGTTGATGTTGTCCTGTGCAGCTAGTCTTCATCTGATATTCTCAGAACTCGACTAGGGCAAACAAGATTGCACCTACATGGTTGCATTTGCCTCCACCCTCTCTGCCACACAAAGACACTCTGCAGTGGTTTTTCTGCCACTGGCAACATGGCATTATCGATAATGACTCCATCTGCTGATAAAACAATCACTTCTCTCTTCATCAGATATTCATACATGTGTGTATAGTTAAATTTCTGCAGGATATCTGAAAGAGTGTCTGTCCAGTTGTAAAATGCGAGAGAAGTGACCTTACATATTCTGTCATCCACATAACTTTGCACAGTGTCATAAGCCAAAGTCTGGATCAACGATGTATTTAGAAAGGCTATTGGTCATAAGACATTTCACTCTTTAACATGCATACAGCTAACGTCACATTAACAGAATGCATTTGTAAACTTATAGGTATAATGTATGCAAAATTATTGTAAGCGTAAATAACTGCAACAGAAAAGGGTGGAGTCACTGACTCACAGTATTGATTAGTATACAGCCCTGAATAAAATTGTTGGAGGATAATTGCATAAAAAGGTGAATATGAAGCGTTGTAAGTGCAATGACTAAAAACTCCCATTTGAAACCCCATATAAGCAAAATTATTGGTGATACAAACACACTGACAGACAGAGAACAGTACTGCTTTACAAGATATTTTCCTTAGTTACTTTTCACGAGACATGCTTTTGATTCAGACGTCGAGGCAGACAACCCACGTGTGCGTAGCCACCTATGCAGGTCGTCCGGAAGATTATCCTCCACATTTGGCATTTCCAATTTTGCACCTTTTACATCTTTTTATCTAAACTGTCCATCTCTCCCAGTGATGATATTCTGTAAAAATGTGGTAGAACACACATACCTGAAATATTTACATAGTTTTACTTTTGCTAACAAAATTCTGGCATGACCATTTACATATTCCTCAGTTATCTTTGTACCAAAATGTCAATTGTTTTCCCAGTGATGACATTCTGTCAAGATGTGGACATATACCTGAAATATTTATCTTTTTTTTATTTTGCTCAATTTACAGCACTATATATATTATAAAATAAAAAAAATTCCATATAAACCAAACAGTACCTACAATACAAGATATTAAAATGACAAATTCTAAATCTCGAAATGCCTATGACTATGTCAAAAATACCATGCGTGTTATCTGCCCTTGAATAATCTTAAATGACACAGATTTTTGACCTGGCAGAAGATTTCCTAGTTGTGTCATTATGATACTACATAACAGTGAAATTCATATTATACTAAGCAACACCTTGATTCAATAATACAAAACAAAAAAATCTACACAGATAATTTCACATGGGCCATATTTATCATCATATCTTGATTTTATTTTTGAAGCTGTCGGCTTTTTTTTCTGGCTTTTGCCTGATTACGATTGTGGGCCTTTTGAGTTTTGTTTAGCTAGGCTTAGCCTAAGCTTTGGAACATAATACTACAACTGTTCTTTAGAAAATGGCCTCAAGCGATATATTTATATACAATAACGTTCTACACATCAAGTTAATCATATAATAATAACAACAAAGACATATGGAAAATGCAGCTGCACAAAAAATCGAAGATGAAGGCGCTGTCTAACCTGGCGGCATACGCGTGACTTCACAAGTTGACTTCAACGAGAATTTTGCTGTCAAATAGTATGGCATAACCAGTAATATAATAAGTTGCGGCGCTCTTTGATGACGGATTCACACACTTTGATTATATACCGTGAAGTCTTTTTCACTACATTTTCTTGTTAGGTAGCAAGTTTGTGATATTGCCAGATCTTGCGAGACACCCGAAAAACACAGGCCTTTTAACATGGGATAATGGCGGCACAACAAACTTTTGACGAGTACAAAATGCACAATGCATTGCGCCGGAAGGGCTTCCCCAGATAATGACGTCATAGTGCACAAGGTCCATTACTGCGTTATATCTTCCACTAAAATCTAAAACTAAATATACGAACGCCCCGGAGACAGTCATGCCACTCATGGTCCATATAGATATAATAATAATAGTCTCGACATAATTGTTTAGCTAGCGCAACAGGTGGACATGCATTCATCCAGCAGAAGTGATCCTATGGCGATCTTCCTTATTCAGTTATTGTTAAAAAAAATGGTGTGCAAAAACACGCATCGCATGCTATTTAATTTACTATTGTGGCTAGCACAATTTTTTCTGGACATTCGTTTCACAATTATTCCTACTGCAAATAATCACTAACAGAGACACATACAACTGACTTAAAAACATGGCCGCATCTGTGAAAATGCACGCAGAAGAAGCTGGTCAACAGTTATGGAAATTCAATAGATCGCTGCATGTTTCATTTGCAGCTGGGTCCCGCCCACAGTGATGAACAGTTTGATTTAATTCACTGAAATTCGTGTGGAGAATCCAAAGCAGCACTTTGGCCCACATTGAAAAACACTCATGCTTTAATTTAAAAATTACGCTCGCCTATGTCGTAGACCGAACAATATATTCAATATCTGCCCAGACAGGTTTTGCATAATTAAAGAATGGCATAAACAAAAAAATAAATTGTGCAACTTAATGCAAAATACATGTTAGATCCATAATTTTTATTTATGTGGCTCATTACCAAACTGAATACCTGCTGTATTCAGCATATAGTATGGTAGGCATGTTCCAATTAGACACTATCTTGACTTCTCCGGGAAGCATCCAGCCACATTGTAAATAATACCACTATGTGTGAAGATGCATACACGTACACACATATCCACCACTGCCCATAGCCAGGTACTGATTTATACAGCCAAAGTGAACTGGAGCAGTGTTGAATGAATGAACTTGTCCGACGTTCTACATGGCAGCCCAGTATACAAACCTTGGCTCTTTTAGCTGAGTCCAGAGCTCGAGCCACTGAGCCGCTGTGCCAGTACTACATTGTCCAATAGTGATTGGGCTCACATTGCCTGCACCAATTAAGTGACAGAGTTACAGCTGCTTTGTTACATTTCAAGGTTCTGACCAATAGCAACAGCCATAAATAGATGCTGATCGCTCATTTATTAAAACAGTGGTAATTTGTTTCCAGAATGCATTAATATGTCAGAATCTGTCACCAGATTGATACCAAATTGGTGGCAGGCCGCTTTGGGTGGGTTTTTCTGAAAAAATGGATATGATAATTTCACAATTTTTCCACACTAAATTTGTTAGATGATGTTACACACACTAAAAAAGTAAAAAAATCTATCATTATGTTATCCTTCCAGCACAAATAATATATATCATTTACAGGTGATGAATATAGAAGAACTTCAGAAGAAGAAAGAATTGTTACTACTGAAGAAGAAGTCCCTTTGCAGAGATCAACACGGGGAGCTTCAGAGTACGAGATCAAAATTAAACCCAACCCAACAGAAAATGTAAGTTTTACAATGTTTCCTATTTGGGGTTGAATAAAATTAAATATATTGCATCTCTGTGTTTTGTGTTAGTTTGATTTCACAATGAGGTTGCATCCATAATCATTTAAAAAATAATGTCATGTGCTGTGTTAAAATGGGTCATCATTATTTGCTGGTGGCTGTGCAGTTGGCTGAACACTACTCAGAACTCTCTATGCTACATTTATATCTGCTAGCAATTAACACACTGATATTCCTTAATGTCCTTGTCCTGTGGTTTACACAATAGTATTTGTTCACAGTAGCTAAGTATGGTTTCCCAATAGAGGTTGGCATGTGACAAAGATGATGTAAAACAGTATATAAGTTGAGTTCTTTTTCGTGATTACGCTATATGAATCAAGGTCATACTAATTGTATCATGCTGTAACAGAAGGTTGTAAACAAATTACATAGCTTGTCATGTCGGCGCACAAATAACTATCCAGATTCACACCTTTGTAAAGAAAACATTCATAAATAAGTTTGGCCATTTATTTTTATTAGTGATACATTTATTAAATTGTGTATATCCTCTCCAATAGATAACTATAATTGTACTTTTTTGTTTCAGCTTTGACCAGATCTATCCACTACTGACCAACATTCACCGTCTGCAACTGCAGATTCTGGAGCTAGGAGAGAAGGTGAAGAAATGTGAGGCAGCGAAAGAGAATGAAGCAATGAGACAGGCTTTGTCACCAGGTATTGTGTTATGGTATTACAATAAGTACATTGAAAGTGAAAGTAGAAGTTCCTATTTACCTAACAAATTGCATGATGTGCTAGTGATGTTTTCCAGTGCAACTGTCCATCTGATTAAGAGTTCTGTTATAAAATGGCCAAAGAATTAAACTGAAGCATAGTGTTAGTCACTGTGTAGAGTTTATGACAGGATGACTGATCGTCATTTACAAGCACACCAAACCAATTCAAGCTGGTTATTTCCCACGGGAAATCCAGCGTCCTACCAAACCCAGCAGTGGGCATTCTTGTCTCAGCGATCGGCAGAGACACACACTACCCACCCACTAACCCCACCTGTCATATTGATTGAAATATTGAATATCCCTGTACAGTGTATAATGACTTATTCACGTCCTAAACATCGCATGTAACATGAACAGACTGTGGCTGAAATGACCACCAGAGGCTGACCACACTCTGTGGACGAGTTCATTGGCTGACGTTAAAAGAGGAGTTTTTCAAAGGGATGTGCCAGTTAAGGCTGGTACTGATGTAATCAGTTGCAGCGCCCCCTGGTGTGCAAGAATGCAAGCAGGTGTGTTTTGGTATACACTGACGAGTACTATTAATATATTGATGTTTCTTGTAGAGTGTATTGTTATTAAAAATGGAAGAGGGATACCCTTTTATGGTGTCGGTATTAATTAAGACGTAGACATTGTGATGTAGATGTCAGGTATGTTTTTAGTAGAATGCTAATGCTATATATATATATATATATATATATATATATATATATATATATATATATATATATATATATATATATATATATACATGTTATATACACATGATAATGTACACATGTTAAGTTATTTATGTTGAGTGGTTGTTTGCAGTGTGTGATCAGACTGACGGAGGCCGGGTGGACATGCTGCGAGAGTGGTACAAGCAGATGATGTATCACTGCGTGTCACACACAGACACTCACGGTATGGTTCGATCTGTTCGATATGAAGTTTGATCTGGTTTTGATTGCATATGTATTGAGTGGCAATTTATTAATCTGATGTGTTTATTTTTAACTACAATTAATATGTTTCTCTACGATAATGTCATACGACATTAATGGGGTGAGTAAGAATACTGGTGCTGTAGCATGAATATATATATTATTTACAATGAAAGACAAATTAATTAGAGATCAGATAAGAGGGATAAAGCCGTACAGATAAGGGAAGTTGGACTGTTGATAAACCCTATACATGTGCACTTGCCATGATGAATTCTTTCGGTGAGAGTAGATAAGTCTTGTATATAACTGGGGCCTGTGTGCATCTATATATGCACGCTGCCTGCATGCGGTGTTTTGCAAACTGCCAACAGATATCAGTCCACCTCTCCATGCAAAATTGTAATTAGGCTACTGATGCTATGTCGAATCTGTTAGGTGGAGTTGCTGAGTAGCTCAGTCTGTTGGATGAAATTACTGAGTAACTCAGACTGTTTGGTGTAATTACTGAGTAGCTCAGACTGGTAGGAAAGAAATGTCGTTGATAGTGAATGATCGATGTCAAATTGACAATCATGTCGAAACCCCTGCGTGCAGCTGTCGTGCATGACGTATCAGTAACGTTCGTGCATGACGTATCAGTAACGTTCAACTTCTTCTAAATAGATGAATAAATGGAAGTAAACTGCTGGATATCAACACGTATTACGGATTAGATTTCCTGGGTAGAGTTTAAACTAATAACACATTTCTGTGGGTTCGTGTGTGGTGGATAGTGATGTTTTGTTCGCGTCCTGTGGAGTAAGTGTAGTCGTTACGTTGCAGCTCCGATCGCGCAGGACGTGTTGTATTTCGACGTGTCGAACTCGCCGGAAACGCGGCCGGAGCCGTCACAGCGACCCGGGGCTCCCCGGAGAGCTCTGTCCTTCAGCACGACACGTAATGGCGTCTCGCTGAAGGTCGACATCACTGCCGCGTCTCTGCTGTCGTCGGTGCCGGCCGAACTGGAGGCACGAAGCAGTCTGTATCTTGCCGGCCTTACGGAAGAAGTACAGATTTGCGCCGCCGAGCAACGCGACAGTTCGTACCTCGTCGCGTCGGTGATCTGGAGACTTCTGGACCAGCAGATTGTGACACTTGTGACGTCGGAAAGACGGTGACATAAGTGTCACGTGTGGACCGTTTCAGTATTCCCATGTTGCCGTTCTTTGAATATAGTTATAGATTAATATCACTGCGTTTATATGGTCTGGTTAGATGACTTGCGTTAGTTCAACCTCAGAACTTCTTTTTCCATAAACAATAGTCTACGTTATTTCAACCTCTGAACTTCTTTTTCCATAAACAATAGTCTACGTTATTTCAACCTCTGAACTTCTTTTTCCATAAACAATAGTCTACGTTATTTCAACCTCTGAACTTCTTTTTCCATAAACAATAGTCTACATTATTTCAACCTCTGAACTTTTTTTTCCATAAACAATAGTCCAACTTTTTGAAACGTACAAGTATATTTTATGACGAGAATAAGTCTATCAATTTCAATAATACATTTCAATAATTTGACTAGCGTTTGACGGTCTATAAAATCCAGACACCTCCGTTTCTGAATATATAATACATATAGTATTTTTAATAAAAGGTGCAGTTCAAGACATCTCACAAATGTCCGTGTTGCTAGTGTTTTACAAGTTTCTTACGCAATGCATCTAGCTAAAGCATACAACAATACTGAGTGGCACTGTGATGAGGAACGATCAATATCTACGAACATGGCCGAGTCTGCGTGTTCGCCAGCAGCTGATTTTGTTTCCACGAAGCCCCGCTCGCCGATGAATCACTTGTGCCGAGGTCAATGAAAACAGCGCAATTATAAATACTTGATGAGGCATATTTATGACATCCCATAGCCGGGTGCTGATGTCGGCCCAAGGGCACGTGTACTTTATTCACACGTGATAGGCGCGTGTGCGCCTTGTTCGTTTACGATAGATAACACGTTGGTGCATTTTGCACCAGGGATTCGTCGTACAGTTCTTCCGGCGTAAACGCGGCGTTCGTCTGTTTTGTCGTGCTGCTGAAGTATCCGTTTTGTACATTTCCGTTTGTCTCTTTATTGTCGTCTCGTCCGCTGTCGATGTTGTCGACCCCATTGGTCATCGTTGACGTCCCGTTGGGCTCAGTCTCGTTGCACGGGGTAGCGTCAGACTCGGCATCGCTGGTCGTTTCCGGCACGGGAACGTAAACGGAGACATTGGCGAACAGCGGGTCCCAGTAGAACACATCGCACGTCTTCACATAGACGTCGTCCTGCACACACAGCTTGGCGGGACACGAGACCGCTGACACGGATGAACGAACCTGGAGCGAGTCGGAACACACGAACATGCTCGACTCCCTGTGCGGCTTCACCTCCGCCGGTCCGCGGTCGCACACGGCGAACGACTTGGGCGCGACGGTCCGCGCGTACTCGGCGCCCAGTCGGAACGTCCCGCCGACGACGACCGGCACGTGCTCGTCGCGCGCCAGTGACGTCACGAACGACGTCATCCGCCGGAAGGCTGTCTGGTTCTTCGTGTCGCTGCCGCACTCGTCGGTGAGCCACGAGACGAGCACGAGCTCCGTGTACGGCGAGTCGACGAGGTGCACGCGACAGATCGTGTAGTTCGAGTCCCGGATGTAGCGGCGCGGGATCTGGCCGCGTTGTTCCCGCTCGCGCAGCTGTCGCTTGTAGTCCGGGTCCGTGACGCTGACGTGGAACTTGGTGCTGTCGTAGGCGATGAAGGTCTTCGTCTCGCCCGCGTAGCCGTAGTTGCTCGGTAGGTCCATCTGCGGGAACAGAATGGACGGAATCATGGATGAAGTTGGGAAGCTGTGTTACTTAGGACTGCGGTTCGACCTGAGCATTTGGAACATGGTGTGGATATACAGACTACCTACTTAGACAAAAACGACGTTGTTCTAAAATAGAAATATGTCACATACGTATTGACACACGCACGCACGCACGCACCCACACACACACACACACACACACACACACACACACACACACACACACACACACACACACACACACACCGGGAAGTGAGCCTGCTGGTCACTCCCGTATGGTCATCAAAGGTCATACCGGCAGTTGATAGAACTCGGGGGTCGGTCCGAGCAAGTCCACTAGCTTCAACTATAATGTTCAGTTAAGATACAATAGTTGAATATATATAGATATATATATATATACGTATTCCACGATTTATTGATAAATCACATCTCCCCAACCTGCCTGGAGCAATAATGAAATTGTTTTCCCTGTTAGAACAACATTATTGCCGGGTGCATCGCTGTATGATCTTGTTGCAACATGTTAATGGGCTAATCTTGTTCCACCACTATCCACGAGTGCAGTTAACACAGTAGTGTCATCAATCTGGTAAATGGAGGTAGCCATGACGAGGCGCTCAGCTTATATAATTACCCTGCGTTGCCCTATCTATGGAATTTATAAATGGAAGCAGGTTTATAAAATTACCAGTGCGACACATGGTATGTGCGCAAAGACTGGTGAGGAATCGATGAAACATTATATATATGGTGTGTTAAATGCATTATCCGAGGGTCGCGTAAAACGATTCGCTGTCTCGCTTTCGCTACGGTGTTGCTACGTCATAGCAACGTCTTAGCAACCAACTGTAATTTTATGTTGAATCGGTCGTACGTGTTATGGCTTAATTTAATTTGGAAGCTTTCAACATTTATCTATATGTACTGGTTATGATGTTGAAGATAATACCACTGCGTGCACATTTTTGGGTTTTATCTTACGTTACACACGTAGGTACGTATTTAGATATTACAGATGGGTTGGCATTCAATGACGTGGTGATGCGGTTCACAGTTGATGTTTGGTTCTGCTGGTTAAGTTATATAGACTTAATTATTAGTATGGATATCAGGCCTACTGTATTATTAAAAGTTGTACCATTGCCATTTTGACATGCGAAAATAAAGATTGTATTATTATTACAATAGCAACTTCTACCGTGCTGTTGTCAATATCCAATATTGGATTTCCTGCGCTTCGGCCTATGTCTACGACCTACCTTCGTCGCCGCCTGTTGACCGAAAAACAGGTCGAGTGACTGGCGGGTGAGCAGGCCGGCCACCAGCTTCTCGCCGTACGACTTGGCGTCATGTGACCCACTGAAGCGTCCACTCACGTTCATGGCCGCCATCTTGACTGTGACAGCACGTCGTCTGCCGACGGCGTCGCCATTGGCAGAGACGCTGCTGAAAGACAGACAGTCGATGGATTATATAATGTATCGTTTTCGCTTCTGAGCGGTAATGTTGTTAGTGTAGTTCCCACACGCCAATCTATATCGTGCATAGTACATCACCGGTAGGCCCTAGTGTACTCATGCAATATCCGAAGAGGATTTTTTTGTTTCCTGACAAACTGCATGGCGATAAAAACTTGACTTTGGATTGAATCCGAAACAGTGCATTCATTGTTGCAAAGCAAAATGCCTTGAAAGTGAAAATTATGTATGAAAAGCAGATACTGCGTAAAGCCAATAAAATAATTAATGACAATACACATATTCTACATAATGAGTACGTCATTCTGCTCTCGTCCAGAAGGTTCAGAACTATCACATCTAAAAAAGGAAGCGTGATTCATTCATTCCAATGTCTGTACGACTTCTCAATGACAAGCACCTCTGACGTTGTATTTTGTTACTTTTATTTGTGAAAGGACGACCACAATTACAATAATAACTATAATTTGTAATTATATTATA
Source organism: Oasisia sp. SBJ-2009 (assembly GCA_964017155.1). Lineage (NCBI taxonomy): Eukaryota > Metazoa > Annelida > Polychaeta > Sabellida > Siboglinidae > Oasisia > Oasisia sp. SBJ-2009. Next base: position 45,375,111 of record OZ024856.1, read on the forward strand.
GATTAGTCTTGTATTTTATTATAATTAATGTTTACATACTGTTTTAATAATTAATTTATCTGTATTTTTATGAAGAACGCTGCAAAATGGATTTCCTGGTCCGGGACAATACAGTTTTATTGTATTGTATTGTCCACTGACACGTGACCGAGTTGACTGTAATAATTTGGTTATGTCTACTAGATTCCGTTTGGGTCGATGGATTTCACTTTAGAAGCCTACATTTGGCATTTTACAAGACATTTCTAGAAGCAACTATTGTGTTGAGCTAAATCCACTGCTATTTGCAATGGACACATTGACATGACAGAGCTTGCGTACTGAGAACTCAACAACCAAGTGCTAATGAGAGACTTCCTGTCTGCTGTCAGCCATTGCTTGTGACTGACTGCGTTCATCCGGCACTATCCGGTGTTTATGGCTTTGCACCAGACAGAGCTTATTATTATGGAATACAGGGTATGAATGCAGCAAGATTATTATATAATGGTTCTATTCTGATAAACACAGCATATATATATATATATATATATATATATATATATATATATATATATATATATATATATATATATATAACATTTTGCATAACAATATAAAAATATAACTCGGAGGTTTCTTCAACGTAAATGCACTTACAAACACCAATATTCATTTCACCTATGACATTTAATTATATAAGCCTTAATATAGGGATTTATTTAATGTTAAAAAACCGAGTACCATATTCATATTACTACGTAAAACTATGTAATCAAAATAGATAAATAAATCCTTATATTAAACTATTAAATTTGATAGGTGAAATTAATATTGGAGTTTGTAAGTGTATTCCTGTCGAACAGAACCTGAATTGCATTTGAAATGAGCATTTGGTAAATCAAATGAATGCGATCTAGATGCAGATGCTTTTAATGTAGGACCTAAATATGGATCAACTAATGACGCAGTAATTCAGTGCAAATTTTAGCCGTAGTCTCTATCAATCGGCAGTCGACTCCGATGTAAAAACGACACATGGCCGACAATGTGGCTCCAGTTCGGCGCGTGTAAACTGATACGTCGATTGGTCTACCTGAAACTAACAATGACATTCTTGGCGATTGCTATTTGCTAGCTCTCCACGTCCAAATGCCCTTTAATGGCTGTTCCGATGTATACACACACACACACACACACACACACACACACACACACACACACACACACACACACACACACACACACACACACACACACACACACACACACACACACACACACACACACACACACACACACACACACACACACACACACACACACACACACACACACACACACACACACACACACACACACACACACACACACACACACACACACACACACACACACACACACATTTAAGTTTAGAGTTAAGTTTAGTATTAGGTTTAGGGTTAAGTTAGATTATATTCGATTAGATTCAGTTAGATTGAAGGTACTTTTGACAAGATTGATATCAGGCGTTTACATGCATTTGTACATGGAGGGGTAGCAAACAGCCACCTCCGACATACTTTTGCTGGGCAAACAGCTGATCAGCAGGATGACATCGAATTATTCAATTATACGTAGTTATACCACGTATTTGAATTGTGAATGGATTATTTAGTTTTTCGTTATTTTGTATGATACAAACACGTACGCACGTACGCACGCACACACACACATATATATGAACGCATACATAGACCTCTTCGCGCGCGAGTGCACACATATAACGCATATATAATGGATTACGAATGTCTCGTTTCGATACGTGTGGTCATAACCTACTGTCGGTATTGTGTGTATGTGTGCGTGTGTGTGCGTGTGCGTGTGCGTGCGTGCGTGTATCTGTTTGTGTGTGTGTGTCACGGCGCGCATGCATGCGTGTGCATCCGTGCGTCCAAATGATTGATCATGACTCCTAGTTGTAAGAAATAAACATATATATTCGTGTAAATAACATTTTAGCACCCCTATACACTGTCACCACACACACTAACTGATGACTAACCGCCCCATCCGAGATGCCAAATACACCCACTGCCACCAGTAACACAATCGACACAGGACACTGTGTATAAAGTGACCATGACACATGGTCCACCCAAGAGAACGGCAGATGATCAGATCAACTTAAGATAATTGCGCTATAATCGGCCTGATCAGCCACTCTATAAGCCGCGGCTTGACGCTATTATCTCGTCGATCAAACGATTTCATGGTGACACCACAGTTTATGCTAGCAGGCACCTCTGACAACGCTGTTGAAATGAACACCGTGCAGGGCAGGGCGTACGAGCAGTGTGTTTGCACAAGCCAATTGTATTCGCCGAGTGTACTTTAATTAACGCGGTATCGAGCTGGGTGTGGGAATTTACGGGAATTTAAAGAAAACATCGTTCAAATAGGACACTAGCAAACTGTTTGCTTTACCGGAACATTCTCCGCTATCTGCACTGTTCTTCTAAGATGTCTCGCAGGCGATGTCGGATGGGATGAATTGAAGACACCGCATGTTGCAAGCCATGTCCCCACTCTGCAGCGGGGTGTCACAATTACGTGCAGTATGATGATTAACTGTTTTTGTGCCAAATAGTCTGGGGGACATTTGTATGTCGCATTCAGTCCTCCCGAAGTTTCTTCTCAGACTGACGCCAATTTCTCCGAGGTCCGGCCGCAGTAGGTCTAGCTAGTTGGTGGCGTGCCGGCCGAGTTGACCTCTGTGCCAGCGTGACCAGACAATGACAGACTGCAGGGCCAATTGTGCGTAATACGCGGACGAACATTGACGTCCACATTCCCTGTGTTCTGCGTCACAGCGCGAGTATAGATTTTTTTGTGATCACCCGTACAGTATACATAATTGTTATTATTACCCCAACGAGGTATGTCAAATTGTCGCAAAAGTGTATCAAAGTACCAGACGAAACTAAATTACAAACACACAAATGTGGAATTAACATAACGACAGCACGTGTAATGTATGTGTACATTTAATTGTTTCCACGTAGACTTAGACACGGTAAATGTACACGTATCTCTACTCCCCAAATGCCTAAAGACCCATGACACCGCGAGTTCAGTGCATTTTGGCAGACTTTCTTCGTGTAGGTAGGTATAGGGCCTACCTACACCCACGGCTGGATCGCTGCGTGGTGGACAATGCGTGGCCTGCCGCTCGACAATACAATACCGCAGAGAAATGAATCTACCTAGTAGTTTTTTTTCGGTGGTTCATTTGTCGCTAAATATGTATTATACAATTTTAAGATTTGTCGATTTTAAAAATACTATGATATTGCGTAGGCGGATTATGAGCGATTATCAATTCAGCAATGGTTTGATATTCTCTTCAAGCAGGCTGTAATAACTGGGGTAAAGCAATTGCATTGAGCAATTTCTATGTTCTGATGCAAAACATTGGTGGTAGGCCTACTGGAACAGATTGTTTTTTTTATAACTACTGTGATAAAATTCATAAAGGTATGTTACCCACGCACGCCCATACAGAGATAGAGAGAAACACGGACAGGAACATACACGCAGGCACGCACGCACGCACGGACGCACGCGCGCGAGCGCACACAGACACGCACGTGTACACACACGCACGCACGCACGCACACACACGCACACACGCACGTACACGCATACACACGCACGTACACACGCACGCACGTACACACACACACACACACACACACACACACACACACACACACCTACACACACATACACTGTGGCTGATGACGTCAGTGTCACCCAGCAGTAGGCCTACTAGTTCTGCAAGGCATGCGTTGCGATGATGGTCAGACTGATTAGTCACATCTTCATGTCACTGCCCACAGCAGTATGTGATTCGCGGTACATTGAACTGCCACTGTCTGTTGTTGACACAGTAGACATTGACAGCGCATTACGTTCTATTTACGGTGCAATCATAATCGCACGCCAGGGGTCGCTGTTGCTGAATACGTAAACGTCAGTAACATGGCATGCAAGCAACTGTACCTTGGCTAATTGGCTAATTGACTAATCCCTTTGCAAAACGCTGAATTTAAGCGCAGCCATTGAAATCTCACACGAGTAGTGTAGTTGGTCTCCGGTCATGTGATATAATTTGGGTGATATCTGGGCAGCCACACGGTGATCATGTTACATGCAATGTTTCGGAAGTAGAAGCATAATATCCGAATACACACAACCTACCAACTGCTCGTGTGATTGGGCGGATGTGTCAGTTACCTAGAGTACTGCAGTAAACATGATAGTGGAATTCCCATAAATTATTTACCCGTCTTCAAATTGGGGCGGGTATTTGCGCTGTCCTCACGGGTGACACAGTCGCGATTGGCGAAATCAATTAACCGCACACGCACGCACGCACGCACGCACGCACGCACGCACACACACACACACACACAGATCGAACTGCCTTCTACGCAGACTCGATACATTCTAAACTTGTCGTCTGCTTCTCCGTGACGTCAGTCCATTCGGTGTCTCGAGAATGTTAGCCCGCGTAAAAAAGCTTCCGCCTGAAATCCCTGTGAAAAAGTGTAGTCGTCGCTGTTGTCGGTGACTAGTCGGGGTCGTAGTGTCTGTAGCGGAAATGAACTGTTTGCGTTTGGCATTCAGGAAACAGACAACGTCGACAACTGACGCACGGTTTTACTAATTAATTGACATGGCTTTAGTGAGATTATCGATTTCAACCCAGGTGTGTGTGCGCGCGTGTGTGGTTGTTTCAACCGCGGCTGTCGTTTAAACTGTTGATTATTGGCCGCACGGATTGCAGACATGTATAGGTTGTTGCCAGTCTGCTTGTCTAGGATGTAAATTACACCTAACTGCATTACATATTTTGATTGGATTCATATGCTACCAGTGCAGGGGGTCTGCGATAGGCTTACTGCAATTTGGCAACGCACGAATTTTCCAACCTATATGCGTTTGGTTCTGCTTGCTGTGAATTAAACGGTTACCCCACGCTGTGTTGTTTATAGTACTCGTTACAATCCAGTCGCATCGCAGTATCTCATATCCCAAATAACATGTGGACACAAACCCAGCTAGATTTGCTATATTACCATCTAGATTTATTCTATTAGAACTAGAAGACAGACAGTGTAGACAACTTATCACGAGTTGACGCTTGTTCCATTAGACCCACCGTTGTCTCAATCATTACATTTTATCATATTTTGTGTGAATTCGAGTAGCATACTTGCTCTATGTTTAATGGATTACTTCATTTACACTTGCACTGCGCATGTGTGGTACAGTGTCATTACGTCAAATCACACTTCTTTTTGTCGATTACTACAACTAGCTGCTGCTAGGCCCTACTGCTACTGCTGCTGCTGTTGTTGATACTGCTGCTGTTGATACTGCTGCTACTGCTACGACTACACACACATATCACACACGCACGCATGCGCGCACGCATATACACACATTGTTCTTTTGTTGAATTTCGCCAGTTGAAATTCAACAGTTAAATGAAGGACTGATTCGCATTTCCACCTAAACCATTACTTTATAAAATCATGGTTGAAATAGAACCTACACTTTGAAAGACCTCGGTAGAGTTAGATGCTACCAAAATAGAAAACACGCAATTTACCGTGATAACATACATAGTTTTACACACACACACACACACACACACACACACACACACACACACACACACACACACACACACACACACACACACACACACACACACACACACACACACACACACACACACACACACACACACACACACACACACACACACACACACACACACACACACACACACACACACACACACACACACACACACACACACACACACACACACACACACACACACACACACACACACACACACACACACACACACATATTCATAGTTATAATCACACTATGCTACACTATACTCCACAACGCATTGTGTGCGTCCCTCCGACTCACCTGCAGAACGCCACGTGTTTCCCCGGAGACGCCATCGTCATCCGTGGACAGTCGTCATCGACTGGCGGGTCTGAACTATGCTCCAACGAACCAAGCGCCGACGTCAGCGCACACACTCGTACATGTTCTGCGTAATTGCGTCAGTCCTGCGTTGCCTCTGCTCCCCAAACTGTTGGTGCAGTGCAACGCGAGATGTGTACAACAGTATCGCTGCCTAGTGTTGTCGCAGCGAGCCCTACTCACCGCTTGTCTGGGGAACCGGATCAATGCGTTGTCTACGGCGCCATGCGGCCAGGCCAGACGAGCGCCCGGTTAATTCGATCGCGCGAGCCAATGGCCAACGATTACGTCGCTATCGACGAATAGACGACGGCTGATTGACGATATTCCACGTAATAAATTCCATCGCTTGTAGACGGCGCTGTTCAATTTTCACACGTGCTTTCACCAGTGCAAAGCGTGGGCACACTAGACGACATATTGGCATATTAAAAGTTACCTAGAGTACTGTCAATAAACTGGTCAATAAAAGGTCATTGGCGCCATGCATATTAATAAACTGGCTCTGCGATCTTGTAGACGTCATAATAGACGTGCATGAGTCTAGACAAATGTGCGAATAAATAAGAACATACTCCTGTTGTGAAAGCGATCAAATTCATGTTTGGTTTAAAAATAAATAGGAGCGGTGCACACTATCATCGCAAGCTTGTGTTGTAGCAGTTTGTTTACTATGTTAGTTTAGTTGCCATGGAAACATATTTTTTATAACGTGTTGCGCTACTACTATTAAATCACGGATGCTCAACATTTTTCCTCTTTCTGACTTGCTATAGACATGCCACTGGTTTACGTACTACACTATTACGCCATGTGTGTGGATGCATGCTGAATAATTAATAATGTTTATTCTACTGTGTGCTGTAAACTGATCGGGCCCCTGAGAGAGAACCATGAACACTGCTTGTTTTGAAGAAGAAGAAGTGGAATAAGTCATCCTCAATCTGCCAGTAGGGACGTCACAAGGACCTGACAGTCTGAGTTGCTCAGACATGGTGATGAAGTTTAGTTACTGCACTGGCAGCCGTTTGCCAGAAGATTTTGGATCTCAAACAGTGGCGAAATGAATGGACAAAATCACTCATCAAAAGAAATCTAAAGAACTGCTAAAACTACAGAACGATTTGCCCCATTAACCACCTAAGCAAGATGCTGGTACGCATCATCCTGAACCGACTGAAAAGCAAGCAGAAGAACTATTAGGTGAAGACCGGGCCGGGGTCAGATCCGGAAGATGTACCACAGAACAAACCTGCATCTGCATAATTCGGATTGAAAAACACCTGCAACACCAGAAGAGTTTGTTACACAAGTTCATAGACTTCAAGAAACCCTTTGATATGATGTGCCATGTAGGTTTGTGGCAAATTCAAAGGCTGCATAATCGAAGTAAGCGTCACACGAACTCTGTATAACAACGCCAGCAGCGCGATTCCTCTCAACAACCAAAATAGAGGAGTCCT
>OZ024856.1:45390109-45515109 GCA_964017155.1 Oasisia sp. SBJ-2009
ATAAACTTGCTACCCGATAATGTAATAATTTTCGCCCGTTAATGTAATAAACTCCTCTTGCCTGATAATGTAATAACTTTCGCCTGATAATGTAATAACGTACACATTTCTCGTAGGACTTAGTCGTTTTCGTGGATTTCATGTTGGTTTCTTGGACTTAGTCGATTTCGTCGATTTCATCTATATCGAAATACCACAACTTTTGCTAGTGGAATCAACTTAGAGTAAATCCAATATGCTGGTTCCAAATCGGAAGTCCCAGCAGGTTAAGATTTTGAGGTATGCATTCTCACACCATTTATTTATGGCGGGTTGGTGTAATATGCTACTTTACAACTGTGGGCTTCATTGATAACGAAATTGTCGGCCCAAATCCTGGTATCGATGATCTCACAAGTGTTCCCTTTCCATGCTATAATGTCAGGGTATTGAATGCCCACAGGCGTGGGGTTTGCCGGCGCAATGCAAGTGTGAAACCCAGATGAAGAAATGGTTTATTAAGGAATGTGTTATATAGGTTTTAGTACGATGTTTGTCGACACTTTTGTGTCTGGCAATTCTCCCGTGATGTGCTCAAGATACATACATACATACATACATACATACATACATACATACATACATACATACATACATACATACATACATACATACATACGTAAGTATGTATATATATATATATATATATATATATATATATATATATATATATATATATATATATATATATATATATATATATATATATATATATATATATATATATATATATATATATATATATATATATATATATATATATATATTTACGCGATGAAAAGCCGAACTAATCGACGGCAGATTGCGCAAACAGATAAACATGTAATACAGGAATATATTGCAAAATATATGTTTGCATTGTGGTCGAACTGCCTATTTACGATTTCGTCACAGTTATTCTTGGTACTTTATTGGCACAGTTATTCTTGATATTGTTTGGTGGTTAATTTTAATTTCGCGCTATATAGATGAACGCATACTTACCTAAGACACTTTACGCATAGCCTAAATGAACCCATTTCGAACAGGTGAAACGGTGTTTTTGCGGGTGACTGCCTTTTTGACTGCCCAGGCATGGCGGGGTATCTCGGTTAGTGTGTGCGTGCATATATATATATATATATATATATATATATATATATATATATATATATATATATATATATATATATATATATATATATATATATATATATATATGTATATATATATATATATATATATATATATATATATTTCTCCCTTAATAAATGAGAAGTTAGGACATATGTGAAATATTTAATTTGAATTGTATATTATATAATACTCAATATGAAATATATGTTAATATACAAGATATAACATGTAATGTTTACATGAAACATGTAATACGTAACATGTATCATATATCACATAACACGCACCATATAATACTTAACACGTAACATGTAACAGGTAACATGCAATGCGTTACGTGTAATATGTAACACATATCATGTAAAATGTAACATGTAACGTGTAGCACGTAACATAGTATGTAACATATAACATGTAACACATATCACGTAAAAGGTATAACGTAACACATAACGTATGTAACACGTAACATGTAATATATAAATCATAACGTTTAAAACTTCACATGTAACATTTACGTGTAACGTGTAACGTGTAACGTGTAACGTGTAACGTGTAACGTGTAACGTGTAACGTGTAACGTGTAACGTGTAACGTGTAACGTGTAACGTGTAACGTGTAACGTGTAACGTGTAACATTCACGTGTTTCCTGTTACATGTAAACGTTACATGTTACACGTAGACGTTACATGTTACATGATACATGTAAATGTTACATGTTAACTGTTACATGTTGCATGTAATATTTAACATGTAACATTTACATGTAACATGTATCATGTATCATGTATCATGTATCATGTATCATGTATCATGTATCATGTATCATGTATCATGTATCATGTAACATGTAACATTTAGGTGTATCATTTACGTGTAACATGTAACGTGTAACGTGTAACGTGTAACGTGTAACATGTAACATGTAACAAGTAACATGTAACATGTAACATGTTACACGTAAATGCTACATGTTACATGCTACACGTAAATGTTACATGTTGCATGTTACATATGTAACATGTAACATGTAAATTCCAGACAGCTACGCTCAACCAGTAGTAACCCTCTTTACATCCCTCGGGTGAAAACGAAAGCCGGGACCCGAGCTTTCTCGGTTGCCGCACCAACGGTGTGGAATTCGCTTCCTGCCAGTGTTAAAGCACAAGGTAATATAGTTTCATTCCGTCGACATATAAAAACCTATCTCTTTAATGCTGCCTATCCTCCTTAGCCTCCTAGCTTTTCCATCCATCCGTTGACGATTCACGCATTGCTTTCGATTATGAGATTGATTAATTCCCTGGTTTTTTTATCGCGCCACTGAACTTGATTTTCGAGGATATTGGCGCAAAAGAAGTTACTATTATTATTATTATTTACATGTAACGTTTACGTGTAACACGTGATATGCAACATGTAACATTTACGTGTAGCATGTAACATGTAAAATGTTACATGTTACACGTAATTGTTATATGTTACATGTAAATGTTACATTTTGCATGTTACATGCTACATGTTACACGTCACATGTTATACGTAAATGTTACATGTTACATATTACATGTAACAGTTAACATGTAGCATTTAAATGTATCATGTAACATGCAACGTTTACGTGTTACGTGTAACATGTAACATGTAACGTTATCTTGTTAAATCTGGTTAAATCTAAAATGTTAAATATTACATGTTACATGTTATATGTGAAGTTTTAAACGTTATGATTTATATATTACATGTTACATGTTACCTCTTACTTGTTAAGTATTATATGCTACGTGTTACGTGATATATGTTACATGTTACGTGCTACATGTTTCATGTAAACATTACGTGTTATATATTGCATATTAACATTATATTTCATATTGAATATTATGTATTATATAATATATAATTCAAATTAAATATTTCACATATGTCCTGACTTCTCATTTACTGAGGGACATAACCAACAAAATTCCAGGGGCGATACACACACACACACACACATATATATATATATATATATATATATATATATATATATATATATACATATACATATATATATATATACATATATATATACATACATAATATTTTACATATGATACATATATATATATATATATAGCGTGTGTATATATATATATATATATATATATATAGCGTGTATATATATATATATATATATATATATATATATATATATATGCATATATATATATATACATAGTATTATATGGTGCGTGTTATGTGATATATGATACATGTTACGTATTACATGTTTCATGTAAACATTACATGTTATATCTTGCATATTAACATATATTTCATATTGAGTATTATATAATATACAATTCAAATTAAATATTTCACATATGTCCTAACTTCTCATTTACTAAGGGAGAAAACTAACGAAATTCCAGGGACGATATCTATATATATATATATATATATATATATATATATGCACGCACACACTAACCGAGATACCCCGCCATGCCTGGGCAGTCAAAAAGGCAGTCACCCGCAAAAACACCGTTTCACCTGTTCGAAATCGGTTCATTTAGGCTATGCGTAAAGTGTCTTAGGTAAGTATGCGTTCATCTATATAGCGCGAAATTAAAATTAACCACCAAACAATATCAAGAATAACTGTGCCAATAAAGTACCAAGAATAACTGTGACGAAATCGTAAATAGGCAGTTCGACCACAATGCAAACATATATTTTGCAATATATTCCTGTATTACATGTTTATCTGTTTGCGCAATCTGCCGTCGATTAGTTCGGCTTTTCATCGCGTAAATATATATATATATATATATAATATATATATATATACATACTTACGTATGTATGTATGTATGTATGTATGTATGTATGTATGTATGTATGTATGTATGTATGTATGTATGTATGTATGTATGTATGTATGTATGTATGTATCTTGAGCACATCACGGGAGAATTGCCAGACACGAAAGTGTCGACAAACATCGTACTAAAACCTAAATAACACATTCCTTAATAAACCATTTCTTCATCTGGGTTTCACACTTGCATTGCGCCGGCAAACCCCAAGCCTGTGGGCATTCAATACCCTGACATTATAGCATGGAAAGGGAACACTTGTGAGATCATCGATACCAGGATTTGGGCCGACAATTTCGTTATCAATGAAGCCCACAGTTGTAAAGTAGCATATTACACCAACCCGCCATAAATAAATGGTGTGAGAATGCATACCTCAAAATCTTAACCTGCTGGGACTTCCGATTTGGAACCAGCATATTGGATTTACTCTAAATTGATTCCACTAGCAAAAGTTGTGGTATTTCGATATAGATGAAATCGACGAAATCGACTAAGTCCAAGAAACCAACATGAAATCCACGAAAACGACTAAGTCCTACGAGAAATGTGTACGTTATTACATTATCAGGCGAAAGTTATTACATTATCAGGCAAGAGGAGTTTATTACATTAACGGGCGAAAATTATTACATTATCGGGTAGCAAGTTTATTACATTATCGGTTGATGTTATTACATTATCAGGCGGTTATTACATTAACGGGCGATTTTATTACATTATCGGGCAGTTATTACATTAACGGGCGATTATTACATTATCGGTTGTAACAACCTCTGCTCACATATGACATCTAACAATAGTACGCCGCACGCCACGCTATAACGGATAACGTTCTCGGTGTCGTCATCATTCATCATCATTGTGCAGTCATAGCTAGTGTTCCGTGGTTGGGCGAAGGCCTCAGCATGCTGCTTCCACATCTGCCTATATTGCGCTATCCTCTGCCAGATGGTACCCTTCCAGTAGTCGTCTAGTTCGTATCTCCGTCGTCTCGCCAGTTCCTCTAGGTCTTTGTTTCCGCGCCGACGTCTTACAGGCAGTTACTCCTGCTCTGACTGGCTTATGCTCTGATAAATGCGTCTGTGACGTCATGAAACGTTATCGTAACAACGACTTGGCGGTTAGAAATGTCATACCAGCGTTAGCAATCAAGAAGTAAACGACATCAGAGCGAAGACCCATTGCGGTTACGTGTAGGACCAACTGACAAAGGGTCACGTGAAGGCACTGCAGGAGTGCGGAGTGCAGCCGTTGACACAATACTCCACGGTCGGCGCAACCACACTCGAAGGTATAAGATTTGCAGAAGTCTTATATATCTTTCAGTAGTATTGATAGTTGCATTCATATATAAGCTGTCTACCATAGCGTTAACTAAATACTGATAGTGACAACATTAATTAGTTAAATAATTACTGGTTATCTTTGTATTTCAGTTGCCTCAGGTGTCCGTCCTGTTCGCCGGTGGAATCGCTATGCTTCGACGCATTGCTAGTTAGGCCCGCTTTTTTATATCATTATTTTATATGGGGTGGGTATGACTGCAATGGACGTGACGATATGTTGTTAAATCATAAACACAACTTTAATTTTAATATTACGGCTATGAATGTTTGCTCGGTTCAATGTTTAGTTCTGAGGACAAGGGGAAACCTGACGTCATCGAGACGACCTATCAAAGGTTAGCGAATGGCAATCGATACACCGACCCGCGACCCCCGACTATCCCTCGTCGGCACCGACGGCAACGGCGCGTCATGGGACCGAAGAACGTCGCATGAAGCATATCCGTCGTCTTCACCGCCACTGTACGCACCGAAACTGGATGTTCGTCAAAGACGACCGAAAAGCTTTCGCTCCGACAGGACATAACAACTTCTGTCGGATATGCGTGATGGTCCAACCAGCAAACGTCAAGTGCGAGAGATCTGACGATGTTGCCATTGTTCGCCCTGCTTCTGCGTCTACCAAGACATGAATGCGCCGATTGGCCAATGGCAATGCCAATGGTCCTACACAATACAGTCACATCACTACTTCACATTATCTCATAACTAGTGAGGATCGTTGGGGCACTACTGACGTCTTCTTTGACCAGTTCCTTCAACTTTTCCCTGTCATTCACAGCTCTAGAAGTCGGCGAACTCCAGCCTTGTCCACTCTTTTATATTATCTTCCCATCTCTTCTTCTCCCCCCTCTCATTGTGCCTTAAAAGATGGTCTTTGCGTGACCGGGTGATCATGAAACGTGACCATATCACTTCAGTTTGGGTTTCTTGCCCGTTGAAATTCTTCATAAGGCCCGACGGTTTGTTTGATCTTCTTGCAAATGACGTCTTCGTTTTATATATAGTGACAAGCAATTTGATTGATAAACGGAGTCTTCCGAAAACACCTTTTTCCATGGCTTGTATCTTATTCTGTAGATCCGCTGAGAGGGTACATGTTTCTAACATGTTATTGTGATACATGTGTGCCCGGCTAAGAATGATTGTTAATTAATTCATACATACGTTACTTTTCACAAATAACTATTACAAAAAGCAACCTGTTTAATTATACATAAAAACGATACATCCTTTGGAATTTTCATGATGAAATGAAAGACAATTACTTTTTTTATCTAATTAAAATAAACGATTATGCAATTTATAAGAAAACGTTCATAAAATGTTCAATCAATGCACGTTCATTTAACGTTTAATAGATATGTACAACAAGTTAGAATACAAATTCTTCTAACTGACACTAACATAAAATATACAGGTATGCACATTTGAATGAGATACAAAACTGTAAAATAATAATCAACTAATCAAGAAAATCAGTGAGATCAGGGAGATGTCACTACACCTCAGTCACAACAATGAAGGTTGAAATAAGTGAACTTTCATTTGAAGTTCAAACACATAATCTGTTCTCAAACGAATACTTTGTAATTCAGCACCAGCAAAATAATCATAATTGTTATAAGGAGACTGTCTGTTCCATCAGGTATTTGGAAGTTCACAGAATTAGTTGCACTTGATTAGCCTCGAGGCAAACTGGATATAATGCTTACAATCTGAAACATTTTCAAACAATTGTGAGTACAGTTTCCGGTTTAAAACCAATTTGCTGTATACCTTCAACATTTTTATTATTATAAAGAACTATAAATAACTTACTCTAAATTTGAATGTACTTTGTGTACACTCACTTTAATGTGGCCAATAAAATACAATGATTTATAAGTTTACAAGCTTGTTTATTATGACACTAAAAATAAAAAATGAAGAATTATTGTAGATATCATAATAACTTATACAAATTTAATGTAAAAAATTATAAATATAATAAATGACTTTTGCTCATTGAATGTAGCAAGAATGTGGTCAAAAATAAATTAATTTTAGACATACAGAGCATGTTACTCTTGCCCTTCTATTAGATAAACTAATAAGCATCATGATACAGATATAAATAAACAGTTGACATCTCAGCCGATATTACGCTGACATCAGCGTTTTGTCCCTGACATAGAACGCCCTCTGCTGGGAGGATGAGGCGTGTTGAAGCTGGATGACTGCGTAGCTTCAAGGTCATTCGACGACACCAAGGTCAAGCTGCTGCCCGCCGACAAATCACTGAATGAGTTTCGCACTGTCACCATCGACGTCCGCCGACTACTTGGTCTCTGCTCGGTGGCGCCCTCGTTGTTCAGTCGCTGCGAACTGAGCGGTGTTCCTCGGGGGTCAAGGTCGGGTAGGAACGGGAGACGACTGTAGCTCCTCCCATCCTCGCCAGTGGAAGAGTTTGGGCTGGGAGTGGGAGTCTGGCGAGAGGACTGGGTGCTCGGAGTGTAGGTTCGCTCGGACGTGTCCTCCAGGGGGGACTCCCAGTGCAGTTGGCCTGGTGGGAAAATGTACAATTCGTGCTCAGATCGATGTGTGACACTTTGACGGTAGAACTCTTTTTCCTCAAACTAGGGATAATAAAAAGATCTACCGTTGATATGCCAAGATTTTCTGGCAAATTGTTACTTCACAATGTATCATTTAAAATTTTATAAATGTCGTTATATTTCAGGGTTTAAAACAAATATACACTACAAATAGCATACAGAAATTGACATTTGGAGTAGAAAATGCACCAAAATAAGTTTAAAAAAACTAAAATCGAAAAATTATCCAGCCAAGGGTACTTTTCTGCCTGAAGACATACTGTGAGTTGTATGGTACCAGATCTTCTCTTAATGTCATATGATCAAAAACATGTAAACAAAATTAAGCAATACATGACCTTCTGTGTTATGTCATAGAGAAACTATCTGTATATTTGAGCTCTGAATCTGTATGAAGATGGGCAGTTTAAAGAAGTGCCATAATCGTCTATCACCACTAGAACTAATACAAAATTATTTCTGAACAACTTTATACAGCCAGGCAACAGTAACAATAAATATATTGTCAGAGAAAATAAAAACATTATTCATTGCATGTGTAATTATTAGTTTTATGCTGCAATACAAATAAGTATACCATATAAATTATGCTTTACATCTGGGTAAAATCCATTCACGATTTTTGAAATATATTATAATCAGGAGTGTAAAATGTTATTATTAAAATTAATAAATGATAAGAATCTGATTAAAATATTGTGCGTCCACATGCAGAATAATAAATGGTTTCAAATGTATAATTAACTAGCTGAATCCTGATAAATTAATTAAAACATTAAATGTTATGTGCACGGTAATATACTATGTAAATAAATAAGATATAAAAACATTATGAATGTGTATGTAATATGATCAGATGCTTAAACATCGTAGTCTATGTCACATGCCAAGAGGTAAGTCATTAAGAGTTGCTTAAGTTGTTGAATATGACATTGTCAAGTAATCCAGATGGTTCACATATGTGATAAAACTCGGTGTGGTCAAATAATTAAAACATATTGAAATCGTGACAATTGTGGACAGTGCATTTGCATGCTGCCAGTGCGGTGTAATCACATGACATACCTTCAATGCCCTCATGCACTGCATCGATAAATGTTCAAGAAAGATATCATAACTTAGTGTTTTCAAACACAAATGTAACTGACTTTTTGAAGCATGTTTAAAAACTTAGTTAAAAGATGCATACACAAATGTTTCAAAATGTATTTTATTGAAATGAGACAAAGATAGGTTATTACCATATATATTATATATAACATCTTATGTGTACGTATATATATATTATATATATATATTATTATAATATATATATACATATATTATATATAATACATATATACATAAACATATATATTATGTAATTTTTAATACATTCATTATCTCAATTCCAAGCACTGCAACGGTTTACTTCACGTTGGAAATCAATTCATGATACACCGTATAAACTGACAAAGACAAAGACACACACCTGAGGCCCCTAGGATCCTGTAGCGTGGCTGGGTGGACGTCATGCTAGCCGCATCCTCAGTGTCCATGAAAGTCCCTCGGCTGCCACTTAGCAGCTGGTCAAGTATGCTCCTTGGCAGAGGATTCTGGGACACGTCGGTCATCCGCGATGCTGACCCACTGCACAGTTAGTGATATGAACCATTAAGACCCGAGATGAGGCAATGTCATTTTAACTGTCACATTTTAACGATAACATTCACTTAGAATTAATTTCAAATAAATCCATAGTTATCATATGATCCAGCTTTTTTATCAAAACAATATTCTGTGTATTGTTACAGAAATAACTGTTTTGTCATGTTTTATTAATGGTGACATTATTATAACATACACCTCTGTATAACTGTTATTTATATTTAAATAACATAACATTCATTTTTAAATACACATGCTTGAAAAACAAACCAAGGATGGTTTTTATTTATTTTTTATTTTGCTTTGTACTAAAAATTATTCTTTATACATAATGATATTGCTGAAACACACTTATTTGTACCAAGGAAATTTATTTAAAAAAAATTGAGTGATGACAATAAGTTTTGTTATACAACACAAACACATGAAAACTTCAGCAGCAGTACATACAATAACTCTGATGTGCATCATAATGAAACAGATCAATCAATCTCTATCGATTTCTGAATACCTCCAAAAACTGAATGAAGCATTGTAACAGTGACAGATGTCTCTAACACGTTCTGTTTGGTTTGGCTTCTGTCTGGACAGAAGCAAGTCTAGTTATAATTAACAACTGAATCTATTGTTATTCTCATAGAATCAGTGATGTCAGAATTTCACGTACAGCAATGGCTGAACTTCAGTATTTTTTCATTTCCAGAGATGAAATAGTTAGGTGTTCCTTGTATCAAGTTGTATGTGGCCACACTCTTCATTAATTACACTTCCTTTTTGATTATATCACATTTCCTTCATCATCTTAATAATTATATTATCTTCATAATTTGCTGAATAACATCCCAATAGTACATGTACTTACATGTATATATTATAAATATATCATTACATACGTGAGAGTGTTTACTTAGTGTAATTACACTATCAGTGCTTTACATGTGTCAATACTTCAGTGTATCATGTTATTGGGGTACATTATCTCTATCATACAGTTTCACCTGATTTCCTAGTTCAGTAAATCTCAATACATTCTCAACGTTTTATTTTTCCAACTAGCAACAACTCCTAAAATACACACAATGGTCGAGTGTTCTATGTTTATCATGGACACTATTTCAGGCTACACAGGGCAATGCCATGACGGTGTGTTAGTGCAATCACCTGGGAAGGTCACTGGCGATCGATTCCGTCTCGGCCGTGGCCCGAGACATTGTCCTAGAACACATGCTCAACAAGTCTTCTAGTTGTTGATTGGACATTGACGGTGTCTCGATCTGAAACATCAATACAGTGGTAATGCAGCGCCTCCGAATGGATATTTCTATATTTATGGCGCTTAATAAATGTTTTTCTTCTTCTTATTAATAATGTTGTTGATTGGACATTGACAGTGTCTGAATCTGAAACATCAGTGATAGTAATAATGAGTATATAAGTAATAGTCTAATAATCAAATAAATAGCAAAAAAAATTCCCAAACTTAAATCACATCCTCAAAAGTGTCTTAAAAAAAAATAAAATGCATTCCATTAACAAAATATTAACATAATCTAACAACACATATTAATTATTTTTAACAGGTGACTTGCAAATTTTATGATAGTTAAAACATAGAATAAATTTTACTATGCACTATCGCATCATAGTCACTGCACAAATGTAGATGCATGAACACACGCACAAATCTCTATTATCATTCACACAAAGGACAAATCACTGGATTCTACGAGCCTGTGGTACTGAACTGGAGTGTTTGTTTTCCTACCTCAAACTCGACGACGGAGGTGAGTTTCTGGAGCTCCTCCTCGATCTCCTTCAGTCGTTCGTCCAGGTGTCTGTACTCCTTGGGCTCCTTCAGCACCTCCTCCCCCAGGCGGTCCACGTCCTGCAGGATCTGCTCTGTGCGGGAGGCAGACGACGACAGCTGGGAACACAGCACATACAGTGACACATGATACGCTTGAATACACAGGTGCCAAAGTCTATTTGCCTCTTCCCAGGTTAATCCACTTCCTCAGACAAATAATCCCTGATCTACCAACTGAAGAGGCTTTTTTGAAAACACAATGATAGTCATATAGTTATTTTATGCAAACAAGTCTGAACTAATTTAAATATTGTACTGGTGTTATCTGCTGCTCAAGGATTGCTGCTCTATGGATTATTTGTGAAAATATCATGTAATATATATATTGCTTTTTTAATATTATATATATATATATATATATATATATATATATATATATATATAATATACAATCTTCCATAATTTGCAAAATAAGTGTAAACAATTTATAATAATGAGTGCATTATATTTCCAGTTTATGGTATTACACAGACAAATACATTAAATTAATGTACCTTCTATTTAACGTTAACTTTTAACAGGGTTTCATAGGTATTTTGTAAATCTAAATCCATACATTTTGCCATGCTTTTCACGTAAATCTGACTGAGCTGAGACCAGAAAGAAACTAACATCGTAGTCTGAGGTGGAGTATTGAGTGGACCGAGGCGAGGCAATGGCCCGGAAGTCTTCCGCAGGCATGAGGGCCTTCAGACGGGCATCTATGGCGTCCAGTCGCTGCATCTCCAGGTGGGTGGGCCTGAAGCCCTCACCAGAGGTCAGCACTATCTGGTATGGGTTGGGTGGTCTCTGAAATAAATAAATCACACTGAAATATAATAATGTTTGCTTAGACACATCACACAAGTTGATGCGTCGAAATGTCGTACTCAACGACAAATCTTTGCTCCAAAGTAAGTTAAATCATACAATACCACACAAGTTGCTTTAACAGTTAACATTGTTAATAGTACACTTGCATGACCTCATAAACGACATGGTTTGAGTTGATAATTTAATTTATTTTCTGTCCGTATAGTTTTGTTTTAAAGCACTTCTAAATGGACTTTGCTCAGATTCACAATGCTACATAAGTATATTTATCGCTGTTATTATTATTATTCGATGCTGAGTTTTGTTTGTCACTTTGCGTATAACGTTAAAAATAATAGTAAAATAAACAGTTACTCTTGATGAAACCCGGTAAATAAATATCTCACATTCCTACATGTCACAAGTTTAAATACACAGGTGTTAACAATAATTAGTTATGTAAATTACAACAAATATGTTAACAGTTGGTGCTTATAACAGGCTTCCAATTCCTTTTTCAGGTTTAACAAGAAATTGGTGAGGAGTAGGTCAAAATGGGTTGATCACGCAGAAAGAATGGGAGACGAAAACTGGCAGAGATAAGTTGCACATAAAGTGGAAGAAAAAGGAGACAAGGAAGACTGACAGTGTGACGGGAGGACTGTGTTAAGAGAAAAGAAAGAGTGAAGAAAGGGAAGAAAAGATGAAGAAAAAGACAATGGTAACCATGGCCAGCCTCACTCGTGACGACAGGGTTGCCAAGAGGAGAACAACATAACATTAAAAATTATATATAACAATAAAAACATTAAAAATCATAATTATATATAACAATAAAACATTACACATAAACAAATATATATAATATATATATATATATATAATATATATATATATATCATCATCATCATCATGCTGTCGGTCGCGAAGCGACAAAGACTGCTTCCATCACTTGACTCTTGCTCTCCATTTGTCTCTCTGCTGTGAGAGTGATGTCCAGGAGTCGATCTTTATGTCTCTCAGCTTCAGGTTTCTCTTGATGGTATCTTTGAACCGGAGACGAGGGCGCCCTCTCTTTCTGTGACCAGAAGACAGTTGGGAGTAGAGAACCTGCTTCGGTAGCCTGTCTGATGACATCCTCATGAGGTGTCCAGTCCACCGGAGATTCTTTCTGATCAGAAGATCTTCCATAGATGGCAGCCCTGTGCGTTCGAGTATTTCCTTGTTTGTCACTTTGTCCATCCAGGTTATCCTCATGATCGAACGCAGATGTCGCATCATGAAGGCGTGCAACTTTTTCACCTGTCGTCTGTACACTGTCCAGGCCTCGGCTCCGTATAGGAGGGTGGACAGCACAATTGCACGGTATATCTTGCCTTTAACCCGCATGGACACATGGTGGTTGTTCCAGAGTCTCTGGCGTAGTCGGCCGAAAGATGCACTAGCCTTGGCCATCCTCCTCTGTATTTCATCGTCAATGCATCCGTCACTTGATATAGTGCTTCCGAGGTAGGTGAATTCCATAACAGAGTTCAGCTTGTTTCCATCAACCATGATATCCTCCTCTCGGGTTCTTGTAGAGTTGGGTTGGTACAGCACTTCGGTCTTCTTGATGTTAATCTTCAGGCCGAACTTCTTTGACGCATTGGAAAAAGCATCCACTATTTTCTGCATCTCTTCAGCAGAGTGTGCAACCAGTGCACTGTCATCTGCGAATAGCAGCTCCCTCATCAGTATCCGTGTAGTCTTGGTCTTCGCTCTGAAGTGTGCGACGTTGAATAGGTCAGCGCTCTGTCTGGACTGTATGTAGATGCCATCCCCCATGTCTCGGAAAGCATTGTCGAGCATTGCTGATAGGAAGATGGAAAAGAGCGTGGGCGCCAGTACACAGCCTTGCTTGACCCCATTTGTGACCCTGAACGATTCCGAGACTTCCCCTCCAACATTAACAGTCGCCATCATTCCGGTATGTAGTGCCTCGATCATTGTTGTGAACTTCTCTGGGCAGCCATACTTCTTCAGTAGCTGCCATAGTCCGGTCCTCCCAACTGTATCGAACGCCTTACTGAAGTCGACAAATACCATGTACAGTGGTCGGTCCTGCTCAATGCACTTTTCTTGTAGTTGTCGGAGACAAAATATCATATCCACGGTGCTCCGGTTACCTCTGAAGCCACATTGTGTCTCCGGAACTACCTCTGGTGTTAGGTGGGTAGATAGTCTGTTGAGGAGGATCCTGGCGAAGATCTTGCCTGCTATGGAAAGAAGAGAGATTCCTCTATAGTTCCCACAGTCTGTTCGATCACCTTTCTTGTAGATGGTTATAATGCTTGCATCCTTCCATGCTTGTGGTACAGAACCCATCTCATAGGCATTGGTGATTAGTTGGTGCAGTCTGCTGAACAGATTGTCTCCTCCATGCTTCCATACTTCTGCAGGAATTCCATCTCCTCCAGGTGCTTTGCCATCTTTCAGGCTGGCGATTGCTCTAGCCATCTCATCCATAGTTGGAATCTCATCAAGGCTTGTCTTGGTAATGCGCTGCGGGATGTTGTCCAGAGCTTCGTGATCTATGTCGCCAGGGACGTTGAGTAGCTTCTGGAAGTGTTCACTCCATCTTGCCACAACTCTCTTGCTGTCAGAGAAGGTTTCCATTCCGTCTGTTGATTTTAGTTGAACAGGTCCCTTCTTTTTGGGTCCCCACACTTCCTTCAGTCCATTGTAGAAGCCCTTCATGTTGTTACTGTCGGCAGCTCTCTGCAGCTCCACTGCTTTCCTTTCCCACCAGTCCGACTTCAGTGCACGGGTGTGTTTTTGTAGCAGTCTGCAGGCATCTTTGTATGCTGCAGTGGTGGATCTAGTGCTCCTGGTTTGCAACACTCTCTGGTGGGCTTGATCTCTTCTGCTCATAAGAGTCTGTAGCTCCTGGTCGTTGGGGTCGAACGAGTCCTGGTGTTTTCTGTCTGGCTTGCCAAGATGTGTCTTGGCTGTGTTGTACACAACCTGCTGCAGAGCTGCCCATTCCTCGTCTGGTGTTGAGTTTTCCTTCTCCTCCCAGTGGGCGAGAGCACTGTCCATCTCCTGCTCAAAACTCTCCCTATGGCTGATGGTACTTAGTTTTGCAGTGTTGAGCTTGGTCGGCTTATTTGTCCCTTGCCTGTTGTGCTTTTGTCGTATTCTGAAAGCCACTTTTGATCTCAGCATCTGGTGATCGGTCCAGCAGTTTGCTCCACGCATGGCTCGGGTACTGTGGATGTCCATCTTATCCCGACACCTCGTGATGATGAAGTCGACCATATGCCAGTGTTTGGAACGAGGATGCATCCAGGTGGTCTTGCGTTCATCCTTCTGCTTGAACATGGTGTTCGTCACTATCAGTTCGAACTCAGAGCACAGAGCCAGTAGAAGTTCGCCATT
This sequence comes from Oasisia sp. SBJ-2009, assembly GCA_964017155.1. Taxonomy (NCBI): domain Eukaryota; kingdom Metazoa; phylum Annelida; class Polychaeta; order Sabellida; family Siboglinidae; genus Oasisia; species Oasisia sp. SBJ-2009. Next base: position 45,405,799 of record OZ024856.1, read on the forward strand.
GGAGTTGCATTTCCCAATCCCATGTTTGCCCATGACCAAGGGCCACTTGTCATTGTCTCTTCCTATCCTCGCATTGAAGTCTCCTATCAGCAGTAGCTTATCGGTATGAGGGATGCCCCTGAGCACACTTGTGAGCTGGTTGTAGAAGGCCTCCTTGTTTTCGTCTGGGTTTGTCATTGTCGGAGCATACACGTTGATAATTGTAGCAAAGTTGTCCTTGCTCAGAGGTAGTCTCATCGTCATGATTCTGTCACTTACTGGCCGTGGCATTTCTGTCAGCTTTGTGATGATATCCTTTTTGATAGCAAAGCCCACTCCGGCCTCCCTTCTTTCTCCTTCGGGTTTGCCACTCCAAAAGAAAGAGTATTCCAAGTCGTCGAGACTACCAGACTCTGAGAACCTTGTTTCACATAGGGCGGCGATGTCGATGTTGTATTTGGCAAGTTCCATTGCTACTAGTGCCGTACGTCTTTCTGGTCGGTTAGCTCCTTCTCGGTCGAGGAGAGTCCTGACGTTCCATTGTCCAATTGTCAGTAGTTGTCTTCTTTGTCTTCTTCTTCCTAGCTGATTTTCCACTGTCGACGAAAGATGAGGTCGAGCAGCGCGGTCCTTGGTAACCCGGGCGACGGCCGATCCGGTATCATGTTTGGTGCAGTTGTACATTTCATGGAAGCTGCTAGCAAAAACTTTTGAAGTACCGCTGGCTTTTGCAAGTTACTAGCGACACTCTCTCGGGGAACAAATAGAGGTCTCACACCGGCAAGAACATGTCAAGGCAGGCGCAAACTATTTGTCCCTGCAGTGGCTGGTCGAGAGATGTTGGGAGTTCCATACACCAACCGCCCTTGATGCTGCCACAGTGACATGGTTTTCTGTTTAGGGTTTGCTCCCTTAGCCTTCGGTTCTGACAAGAACCTATGCCACAAGGCAGTGGTTTACAACTCTGCATGGCAGGGGCGTCAAACTCCCTGAGGTATTGCAATACCTGAGGTACTGCAATACCTGCATACCTAATGCATATATATATATATATATATATATATATATATATATATATATATATATATATATATAAACTAGTTAAAACAGTAATAATACATGAGAAAGTAATAACACAAATGGAAGATGGATAGGACACACACTCAGGAAACCTCCAGAAACCATCACCCGACAAGCCATCACATGGAACCCCCCAGTGAAAGGGCAAAGAGGTAGGCCACGAAACACCTGGCAAAGAGACACAAACAGAGAAACAAAAGAGATGGGATACACCAGGAGAGAGGTGGAGAGGATGGCCATGGACAGAAAACGGTGGCGTTCCTTGGTCGATGGCCTAAGCTCCCAGCGAGCAAACAGGCATAAGTAAGTAAGTACTAACACATGGACTCACCTCAATGGTGTCTGTCTCTGGGAATGCCTCCGGCACGGTGTCCAAGTCACACAACAAGTCCTCCAGTCTCTTTTTCTCATCATCTGTCATTGCGATGGCATTGCTCGCATCCGCAGCCAACTGCAACATCAAACATTGTCATCATCCCATGAAAACATCTATTCCCATCCCATCTTAGGTCAATTTCTTAATTCTCAAAAACTAAATTGTGAAATGTGATGTTATTTTCTTCTAAATAATTCATGATCCCAATATATATTTTAAGCATACCACAACATCCCTGTTTTAACTGTGTGCCTATTTCAGTTATGTTTATTTTACTGCACATGTATACAAACACAGCAATAATATAATCTTTTAAAAGAACGTATCTGAGGTATTCAACACAAGCTGTATCTAGGCCTGCAGTGAATGTTGTAGTACTTTCATCAAACTAATCGTACAGTTTCATTCATTGTTATATTGTATTTTAATAATAATAAAAAGAACATTTATAAAGCGCCATAAATCTAAAAATATCCATTCGGAGGCGCAGTGTAAAATTATGTCTGAATTATGCTTTTTATTTTTACAAATTGATATAAGATGATCTCCAAATGCGTTTTCACTATGAGAAGTGGCTGACCTCGATGTTTCTCTGGATGTAGTCTTTGTTGGCGTTATTGCTGCGGTTCTTCTTTGACCTGTTCCTTCTTGACCCATGACTGTTGTCACTGGAGCAAAAGTAACAAGAAATTAAACCAACAGCAGTTTCTCTATGGAACAACTCCATTTAAATATGATTACTTTGTTCTTTACATTTTCCTGGTTTAAACAAGGCATCAACTGGAATGAAATGGCCAGGATTTATTTCTGACATTTGAACTATAAAGTACATGCAATATAGTTACAACAAATGTGGGCCAATACGTCTTCAGACATTGCCTCGTCTACATAAACATAATACAAAAAGAGGCCCACATTATGGGTATGAAACAATAACACATATACATTATACAATGATCCACCAAACATGTAACTAACTAATTAACTAACAAGTTTTTGATAAGCTCCAGAGAGGTAGGACCATTCCGCCACCAGGTCACCTAAACACGTGACATGATTCTATGTTTAGTAAGGACTTTTTATTTCCACCACCTTCTCAATGTTACAATGCTACTGTCAACTGCCAAGTTCCATCAGTATTATGTAATCAATCTGAGAAATGTAACTTGTCCTGCATGATACATGTATGCAGTTATCAATATTTGTGTTACTACCTGCAATCAGATACTATACTTATTTTTAAATAAAATTTACCATTTACAGCATATTTAACCATGACATAAAACATTATACAATGTCAGTGCACAGTGCTGTATACATTAAGACATACTAACAATAATTAGTCAGATTAGTGATTCATTGGCCTCACCTGTAGATGGTGCTGCCATCTTCAGTGTGGGTCCCAGACACCGAGCCTTCCACATTCACACTTCCCTCGTCACCTACACAAGCAGTAACTGTCTTAGTAAAAGGCACTAACAAACATATTCTGACAGACTCAAGATACAATGTTCACTAAGATACCATGGAAAGACAGCAGTGTTTGATATTAAATGAAATTAGTTTGATTGGGAAATGGTCAACAACTTTTGTAATGATTGTTGAATGTCAACATAATTTCCTACAATTTTTTCATTTTATAATCACAGTTCATAAAGGTGCTAATTTCAAAACTACACTATGAATTATGATGTCCGAAATATCATCTGACAAATGTAAAGTAGTGCAAAATTTATGTAAGTCCTACTTTTATGTATGAAGGAAGTGAACTTGGGATCATACAGTATCGTTTACTGATGTTCTGACACCTAAATATTCATTTGATGACAATTATTGTCAACTTATTCAGATGAACTCTGAGTGTCAAAATACAAGGCCAAGTAGAATATGGCCATTTACATGCCACAGTACTCAAAACATATATGGCATAAATGTAACATTGTGGTATATTACAACAAAGTACAAATGATTTCATTATGCAGTTTATCACAGAAGTAATATATATATAGAAATGTTTCATTAATTCAGACAAGAATTTATGAATAATTTTTTGGGCGAAGATCATGTTGTATTTACTTTGTGGTCACTCTGTGTCATGTGACAATGTACCAGGTAGTATCATACTTGTCCCTACCTGTGCCTGGGGATAATCCTCCAAGTTTCCTCCTCATGTCGTCAGGAATCTGTGTCTGATGGAACACAGGTGTGACAGGTGGAGACGGTTCGTCTATGTGCACACCTGCAGGACACGCAAACAACTCAACTATTTTAATAACGTTTGTAATTAACACAAAGAAAACACACATATGTAAAGACTGTCTCCGTATTGATAATTCCACAGATGGGTCCCATGACTTGTGTGTGCTGAATATGGTAGTAACAAACATGACTATTGTAATATTTGCTGAAATTAACACGGGATAAATAGACTGGACCTCCTTGAGACGTCTTCCTGGATCCAACTGTCTGTTTATGTCACACACATCTGTGTCTGAATATCAACACTACAAGATAAGCTGAGCTATCAGTCTACATGAGTGCAGAAATGTGAGTTACATAAAAAAACAAGTAAGATCCATGCCTAGCCCATTCCAACTGTGATGGTAATTTTATTGGCATGACAATTTAACTCTGCATTTGATGCACTTATTTCAGTCTGTAGATGCACATCCCAGGTGGAAAACATAGTGTAGACTTATGTTAATCAACAAGATAAACTATTAGTTAACATTACACTGTAAACGTTGTGAATATATTCTGTTTTTGTTGTAAAGAATCACATGACAGATACACAAAACAGAGTGACACCATGCATACTGAATAGGACAGGAGTTGCTGTAGACAGTGGAAAGTTTGCACAACAAATTGACACCCTCAAAAAAGAAGTCAATATAAAAAGGCAGCCAATATCAAAAGAGAGTTACTTTGAGTCATTAGATGTCCTGCTATTGAAAGATTGGTTGTACTGATTAAAAAACACAAACCTTTTTGAAGTTCCTGCAACTGTGCGTTTACATTACCAGGTGAATGCGATTCAGTGGGTGGCCCCGATACGACAGGGAGTTTATGAATGAATGTGAATGTGAATGTTTACAAATGTAATAAAGATTAAAACAAATCAGTATGTAATGTATTTTAAAAATTCACAACATTGGTTAAAATCTGTGCATATATATATTGATGTGGTGCATATTTAAAATACTACTGTGTGTGTGTGTGTGTGTGTGTGTGTGTGTGTGTGTGTGTGTGTGTGCGCGTACGTGTGCATGTGTGTGTGTGTGTTCTTGGTGGTACCGTTATGATGAGTTAATTTCACAAAGTCATAATATCATGTATTAATAACAATACATTTACCACTACTACATTTACCAGCATATCTGAAATATATACTAACTGGAACATGAGCCAGACTGTTCCTGTATATCACAATTTCTCTCACAAACAACCCAACAGATGAAGTATTCATGCAATAGCTGAACAAAGTGTCGTTTTTGCTAAAAGGGCGACAAACGTCACGAGCGCGCATGCAGAAGAAGTCACTGTGAAAACAGAGAAAGCACGACATGAAACTGCACGAAGACATGTGCGTTCCATGTGCGAGGTGAAGCGATCCTTGTAACATCTCACCATCCTCACCACCGCCTCCGTACCACTCGATCATCAGTGGCAACTCCCCCTCCTCTTTCTGTTCATCTTCATTGTCAGCAGTGGTTAGTCAACGCATTATTTAACAACACAGATTCGCTAGTATCTTAAAGAGCATTTACACATCTACAATAGCAGTGGTTAGTCAACGCATTATTCAACAACACACATTCACTAGTATTTTAAAGAGATCTACAATTGCAGTGATTAGTCAATGTATTAGTTAACAACACAGATTCACTAGTATATTAAAGAGAATCTACAATGATTTCCATTGGTCACACAATTTTTTATTTGCACAAAAACACCTAATTAATTAGTATTGCTAACATATCAGTTTTGTAGAAATAATAACCATTCAAAATGGTTGATCATTGCTATATTTCAGCTCGTAACCAATGCAAATTATGATACATTCCATTTAACACAAAATATCTTTTCTGTTTACATTCTCCACAGCACTATTTCACAGAACTATGGCTGTATGCACATAGTTTTATACAAAGGATGTTGACATTGTTTAATGGTTAATTAACCTGGATAACATAACAGTTAGAAAAATACAAAGTCTGGAAAGCAATAAAAAAACCTCCCTAAAAACCATCCTTTTATAATTTTGTATCAATATATATTTCTTAATTTTTTCTGTGTGGTTAATTTACAATCAGGTTATAAAAAATATTGCCTACTGCAAATAAGATGGTACAAACATGTTTGGAAATTAACAAATTTTATGTGCATAATGCATTTTCCCTACGGTGGACTATGGCAACACAATCAACTGCTTAGTAGAGCCAGTGTGGCAGGGATGGAATCATTCCATATTCCAACTACATGGGTTAAAATCACTGTTAATCACATAAACAATATCAATTAGCCAAATCAAACAAATTTATAAATCACCAAAAAAATTAGAAAATCTTCAAGAAGTTTCGACATTACACACGTTAGTCATTCAAGAAATATTTGATTCAAACAAATAATGGATAAAAGGCAACATGGGTGAATGAGAAAGAGCTGCCCACCTTGACTGTGACTGGGAGGTAGAGTCAGGGCCATGAACTTCATCGTGTTGGTCTGTTCTTCTCTCGGCTCTGTCCGACCGTCCCGTTTGATCGTGGTCAGTTCCTCTCGCAACCTGGTCAACATAGTTCAGTTACTGTCACCTTCATGTGATCAATCCTTGTAATGTCTTAATACAACACCTGAGTCCCTCCTTCAATGTTATGTCCGTGGTATCCCACCCGCTAAATTGTAGTTTAAAATAAGTCCATTGCACTTTTCAATTGTTAATATTAAACTCAAGAATGTGTTTCTGATGTCATGCAGAGCTAAGATTGCAAACAGGGGATATAAAGGCAAAAGGCAAGTTCTTATATAGCGCAGTATCCAGTCCTCAGGACCGTTCAAAGCACTTTACACTTTACTTCCCTGACAGACCTGTTCACTCAGACACCATCTCGGCTTCTCTGGGAAGCATCCAGCCATATGCTACAATTAATGCGCGAAGGCTGCTCGTACACATATCCACCACTGTCTATAGTCAGATACTCATTTATAGAGCTGAGTGAACTGGAGCAATGTAGAGTGAAAAAACACAGCAGCAGGATTCGAACCCAGGTTCTCTTAGTTGAGAGTCCGAAGCTCTACCCCTGAGCCACTGCGCTTTATATGTGCAATAACATCAGATATCTGTAGGTGAACAATATGTCAGTTTACAAGGCACATATTGGGATTCCATATAAGCTGATCAGCCTTTATTCACCGTACCTTTAAAGTAGAATCAAACGACATACCTCCTCTGCAACAAAATGCGATCTTTCTTCACCGCTTTTTCCTTCTTCGTCTTTCGGTCGAGGATTTTATCGAGTTTCCTCATCTTCAAGATGGCCGCCCTCAAGTCTGGCTCAACGTTCCACAGATCGTCTGCGTGCTTCGTGGGATGGACACTAGGCGGTCGACCTGTCTGGTACATAGCCAACTCACTCTTCATTTCTTCCTTCAATTGTTCGGTGATCTCATTCTTGATCTGGCGGACAATGTCCCTCTCTTCATCGCTAGTTACCTCCACCTGATCGTCTTCAAGACCTTCAGTGATACAACAAGGTAATTGAGGTCTAAGACGTGGATCAAGGCATAAAGAGATGCACAGTGTATGTCAAATCTGCAGCTTCAAATGGTTCAGGCGTTATACAATTTTTAAAAGTACTTTTTATCAGTGCATGTATCTAATTACTTTATATGAGTAATGTTCGTCTGAAATAAAAACATTATTATCATTATACTTATGGAATAACATAGCATCATGATACATTATTAAAAAAATAACTGCACAATTTTATTTAACCGAGACTTCCCTCTTACATATATTATGTAAGTGATAATTATATATTTGATTTGCCTAACATTTACACAGCACTTTTCTATATTATAAATTATAATTTTCTATATTAAACACAAATCTAGATGTTATGTTAGAATAGTTCTTTTAATCCAATAAATTATCAATACTCTTTATCATACTTCTAACATGATATCACACCGTCATGTTTCAAGCAGAGACAATGTTCTCCTTACTCAGGAAATCAAAGGATTGTTGATGCATTATCAACGCTCCATCTCGTGAACTGGCAGCACTTGTCAACTCAGACCGCATGAGTTGCTGTTGCTTTGCACGGTCGGTCAGCGGCTCGGCTATTTTAAATATGGATGAAGTCCTGCCAGTGATTCCATCGTCTTCATCAGAAGAGCTCATTTCATAATCACGCGAGTCGTATTCCTCCAATGCAAGGTCAAACTGATCCTGCACACAGAGAACATGGTGTGTTAATAATACACTTTACACTTTATTTATACACTAAAATCCAAAGTACAAGCTCTATTCAGTAGTGTTCACATTGTAAGAAGTAAATATAATATAATACAAGTAAAACAAAATATATAAAATAAAAACCGCAAATATTAAATAAAATTATTAAAATAATATGTATGTCTAAATCTAAAACCAATTAATAAAAAATTTAAATTATATGCTGGCTGAGCCACTTAAAACATTAATATCAATCTAAAAGGTATAGAGGAACCCTATATTAAAAGCAATTTTTAAATAGAATGTCTTAAGGTGCGCTTTAAATTTGTTCATGCACTCTGTGGAATGCAAGTCCTCAGTTAGTGCGTTCCACAGAGTTGGTCCTGCGCAGGAGAATGAGCGGCTTCCATAACGTTCAAGGTTGTGCCAAGGAAAGTGTTAAATCTATTATAAGATGTATGGCAATATAATAACTGATAAGCGTGGACTCTTAAAATAGTTAATATGGTACTCTAAAAAAATTACAGCACTCATAGTAAAAATATTTCATGCAGAATACAAAATTGAATAAACTCCACTGGAGGCCAACAGTTGACGTGAAAAATCCCAATTTCACGAAATTCCTTGCAAACATTTCCTGCATATGTAGTACCATGTTTTAACAATTTAAAACTGGCCTGCACCATACTGAATCTGTCACATTTCTTACTTCGACCATGAGTTCGTCGGGCTGGAGCATTTCCAAAGACGCTGACTGGAGGGATCTACTCGCTGGGTTGTACATCCTACTGCCGCTGTTGGCAGATGGAGGTTTGGCTCCAGGTCGGCCTCTTCCATTGGTGTGTCTAGTGATGTCGTCCAGGCCTCCTCTCGACACCACGTGCAGTCTGTGTTCTGAGTGCTCACTGTCCATTCTGGTGGCTCCAGTTTAATGATTCTGAAAACGAAAATTCAAAAGTATTCATTGAGATTCTGAAAAAAATACAACTATGCATTATTATTAATAATGTAACATTTTACAAAACCATATATTAATATAAATCAACACCTGAAAGTCAAAACATTTACCATTGAATTTAACCATTTCAGTGCAATAATCCAATTCAGTGGCAGCCTGGTGTGTGACACTTGAATACGATAAGCCCCTTTGCTGGCACTGACAATGTCTGAGCACTATTAAGTTTTTTACACACATTTATGCACTATGTGGAGACACATGTTCTACATAGCTGATTAGGTTGATACCTCAGCATTGCAATAACACTAATCATGGTGTATCATCCTGTTGGTTTTCTTTACATTTATTAATTTATTTATGTATATGATTGCAAAAATCTTTGACTGCAATATACTCAGATACCAGAGAGAGAGGAGAGAGGAGAGAGGAGAGAGGAGAGAGGAGAGAGGAGAGAGGAGAGAGGAGAGAGGAGAGAGGAGAGAGGAGAGAGGAGAGAGGAGAGAGGAGAGAGGAGAGAGGAGAGAGGAGAGAGGAGAGGAGAGGAGTGTATATATATATATATATATATATATATATATATATATATATATATATATATATATATATATATATATATATATATATATATATATTATATATATATATATATATATATATATATTATATACATTGCCGCTGGAAATGAGTACAACTGGAATGCATGGCGATAATGAAAACAGTTGTTATCCTAAGATGATAATAGATAAACAATAATTTTTTTCCATAAACTGCATGTCTATCACCAAAGCAAAGTGGGGCATTCTGTCCAAAAGTGCAGCATAAAATTGGAACCACGCTGTTGGTGCATTGTGACTAAATGGTTGGGGCATTGCGACTAGGCAGCAGGTGCATTGCGACTGGGGTATTCAAGCAGAGCCAGGCAGAGGGGCATTCTGACCATTATAATTTATATCTCTCTATAGTCAGTAAGTCTAATTATAATAGAAATAGTTGAAGTAGAATTTACAGATTCTCACAAAATGTGTTGACCTAGTAACGACGTAAGTGAGGAGTATGGTTATCACGGGAGCTACAAAAATGGGATACCGAGTCCGAGAGAAGTATCACAGTTAAAACATTAGGCAGGGTATGACATTATTGTGTGTCACTAACCATCTATTAATGCACGCGCCGGGTATGCGCGTGTATACAATCGCCAAGGAAACGGCATTGATTTGAAAACAAATCAGATTCCGATGGAAATGTGTTGCTGCCGAAATATCAACAGAAACGTATATTGTTCGGTAATTATAGTTAAATACCTACTGTATATGCCATCTAAGATGCCATGTTCTGAAACGACACAGATTATCTTAAAATGCTAAATTTAGCTCTTTATCGGTTTCGGCGTTGGATACACTAATTGAATTGAATGCAATAGTGCCGGCCAAAACTGGTTGCTTCGTTCTATTTTAATTAGTAAACATGTCCATGGAATGTTTTTAGCTAAAATACCCAAATTAGGATATTTCATTTACATACGTTACTTAGCCGTTTCTGTTCAGTTTTTGTGACAATGACTCATGTATAAACCTTTCCCACTCAGAAAGTTTGTAGAACTGAGGTGAGTAGGGTTTGAAGTGGAATGAACGTGGTCACTGTCGTATTATGACGTTTATAAACATTACTGATTTTAACAAATAATACATAGTTTGTAGTTTTTATATTATTCATACATTGCGTGATGTTGTAGGCCAACCAGCTGAGATATAAAAACAGAGCACAGCTTCTGATTATTGAAGGCTAGAAGTAAATAGACAGTATTATAGAGTGTATGTAATAACAATACTTCCGTTTGAGCCACGCGGTTTGGATTTTTCAAAATATACAATGATTTTTTCACAATATTGATAGTATACGACACTGTCTGGTTGTTGAAAATATTGACGTTGTTGTGTAATACGGATCGTCCTATAATACTGTGTTAAACAGAGTTGCTGTCATTTAGAGGAGTACAAAACATTAATCTAAAAATGTCAACACGCGCCACGAAAAAACTGTCAGCCTTTTCCGTGTTCAAAGGCAAAAAAGTTAGTATGTCGATAATCTCGTGCTGTGGAGACATAGTTTTGGTGTATTAGTAAGATGATATTTATCCGGTTTAAGCCCGCACCTCAATTTTACTACACATTCTTGTGATGTGATAAATCAAACGAGGTGTCTACGCATACGTACGTGAGCCGTATCTTTAGACCCGTGGCCTAACCGTACGTGAGGATGCGCGCGTATCCTGTTTTTCAGTTCTGTGCAAGCATGCTGCGTCCATCTCGTCGCATCGATACGGCGGAATTACACGAGAGAGCGATTTTTTGGACACTGTTACATTTACTGACAGCCATAGCGTTATATATGTCAACTTGCGAAAAAATAACGCACACATTTTCACGTATATTTAAAACTGAATGCCAAAAGTCGAAAAGAGCTTCCATTCGTACATACATCAACATGCACAGAAGTACTATAAGTACAGCATTTAAATTTGAACCTAAAACTGATGAGATTCTTCGGCCACATGATGTTTGCCAGGGGATGTCAGATGTTTCAACCCAGGAACACATTCGACCCATGGGCCAACACATCTGCTTTCAAAAAAGCAGTGAGCAATGATCGATTTGTGCTAGTAAGAGCGAATGAGTCAAAATATTCTTTCATGCAGTGACAGCTAGCTTGTCCTGATGCCGTCCTAATTATATTGTGATTGCTTCATGGGAAATCAGTAAATGTTTTAGTAATTATTATAGCGTATATACTTGTGTACATGATCATATTAAATTGTTTTAGTGCATTCTTCTGTGCAACATGCGCCAAATCATCCATGTTTAGATATCCACTGCTTTGAATTCTCGCTATTGCGTGGACCAAGCATCCTACTCCACACTGCATTTTTTAAGTGGGCAGAACCATCATGATTTATGAGTGTCATGTATTAAAACATGTGGCCATGCATCTTGAATATGTAGTTGTAAATTAATTAATATTGATATACAACTACATATGATTCTTATTTTATACACAGGCTTGCAGTCTGACGGATGTAGACAGTGTTGTTTCCAATGGTGTAAAAACCCCAAAGCTGAGCAAATCATCAAGTGCCGGCAACACACCAACCAATAGCCACGAGTCGAGTCTCGGCTCCATCAGCAGTCGACTTGGACTGAGGAACTCGGACAAGAAAAAGGAGAAAGCAGATCTAAAGAAGATGAAGGTACAACACAGTGATGTCACTTGTAACTGCTGTTGTTTTCTCTCTGTCAACAAATAGTATTTGCAAAAGTAAATGATATTCACAAATTAACTGATATGGTTTCAGGTTGATATTTTGCAAGATGAGCCTATTGAATATTTAATGGATTAGTTACTATCCCATGCAATAAAATGTGAAAAAGTGTGCAATCTCACATAAAAGCACAGAGCGTCGTCAGATGTAAGATAAAATGCCTGCACCCGCCATTAAAGGGCCATCCTACAAGAAATTCCAATATTCCAAAATGCAAATAGATATCATTGACTAAGCTTAAATTCAATGGATATTAAGACTAATGAATCATAGATTGCCTATACATGTTTTTTTTGTTTCTTTTGTGTTCATATCTGTTGTCTTAACTGTACTGTTATTCGTAACAGAAAATGCTGAAGAATGTTGGCAAGAACATGCGTCCGTCATACCTGCCTGATTCAGCGCTCTCAAGCCCGTTGGTGGGGAATCTGCCGAATGGTAACATGGGCAGTGTAGAGCTGAAGGCACTTCGTCCCAAAGGCAGCATGGCAAACATGAGGTATGAGCTGCCCCTCAAAGCAACTCCAGGTAAGAAATGTCCACAGACTCAGTGAAACCAGCACTTGGCAGTTCCAATTGGTGCAGAAAGATGGCTTTGACATTTTGGTTAATCGTGTCATGCAGTGAACAGGTTAACATTTAGAAGTTTGCTACTGAGTAAATATCGTTATGAGTCTTATGACATTTCATTGTCTTTGCTGCAGTACCTTATTGTCATTTTTCAGTGTCGTAATATTAATCATATAATCACAATCTTGACATCCATTTTACATTCGTGCATGCTGATATGGATATGTGTAAAATATTGTAAAGCCTTAATTTATTCTTTATTTACTAGATCTATTTATTTTAATGTTTTAAAGTATAAAATCAGAGTATGACTCTTCACAATCCCAGTGTACAAATACTGACTTCTCCCCCAGATGCCACGAGCATGTCAAAGATGCAGATGGCGGCGAAGAAATCGCCGGCGCCGAGTCGAACGAAGATCGAGCGAGAATCGCGGAAGCCGCACGCCGACACGCCGCTGCCGCCCCCGCTTCAGCCCCGTGCCACCAGGCGGCGCTCGGCCATCGCCGTCGTCAACGGCAACAACACCCTCCCCCCGCTGCAGATGCACAAGAGAAGCAGCAGTGCGACTGACACGGACGCTGCGACCCTCCCCCCTCATCTGCCTCCTCGGGCCGCCCGGCGCTCCACCTCTGCGGTGGCGCCCCCTGGTAACAGCGGAGATGCGGTTGCGTCACGGCCGATGAAACGCCGTCGCCTCAGCCATAACACGAGTTCATCGTTGGCCGGCAGTCCAAAGAAACTCGCGGCGGGTTCGTCGATGACAGCGGTGAGTCACACACTGGGAGTGAGGCATGTTTGTGTTACCCTAGATTGAGCAGTGCATCGTGAAGGAAGTTTGGCATAAGTGCCACCAATGTTATAGTTTTCTTAGTCAGTTGAAACAGTAGTGGATTGATATGCTAATGCTATTTATTTTAAACATTCAATTTATTCATTAGGATGTATGTTATTTGTTATCATATCTTTTCTGTTTTGGTAGTTTTTTATGTGTCTTTATTACATCAGAGCACAATATATATATATATATATATATATATATATATATATATATATATTAGTATAATTAAATATAAAAAATATAAAAATAAAAAATTATTAATAATACTTATATATATATATATATATTTATTAGTATTATTAATTAACAATTTATTGCATAGTTTTTACTTGGCTGTTCAGTAACATTGTCAGTCTGCAAAAGTGCAGTTACTGTTGCAGACAGACACAAGCTAGCATGTGATAGTAAACATAAATTAGGTACACATTCAGATGTGATGCTCCTTTTAACTGGATTTTTAAGCACTACATTTGTTTAGGTCTTGTCAACGTATGGCGTGATCAAGCCTATGTTAACACCGTGTGGTTTTGTCAAGTTTGGTCAGTTTGCAGTGGCGACTTAGTCAGTGGTTCTAACTTTGTGTTTCTAACAAGTGTTCCATTGCCCGTCAAACAGCAGACGTCCTACAGTGTGTATATCAACGTGAGTAGCTGCATGTCTTTGATGGGGGAGTCGGGTGTACACTGCACGGGTGGCTCACGATGAGGACTAACATCCATACTTGTCACATGATATGTCACATGACACCCGTACCTGCTACATGATAAAATGTCAAGGAATCTTGATCGATTGGAGACAGTTATTGAAATTGTTAACCTGACTAACCATTGAACTTTCCTTTCTTCTGTCAAGTACACAGGGGAACTGGTGGTGATCAACGTTTATTTGTAGTCTTCTAGGTATTTAACAAAGGATAGTCGACACATCTCTTGTAGGTTTATTGGGCATGACTTTAAAAATGGTACTTAATAATCTACTGAATGATCACATTTTTATTTTCAGGTATAAAATAATTTGTCATAGTAAAAAAATGTATTAAAGACATGTTGGTAGACATGTAGTTGTTATTAAGAAGCGACAAATCATTGACAATAAATGGCATGACTTACCAGGCAAGATAATTTAAGACAGTGACAATGATGCATGTAGTAAATAAGGCATTTTGCAGCGTTGAATCATTATGAAAATTTGATATAATTTAAGTTCAAAGTTGCCGTTTTATTTTATTCTCATTTGCCGTGTGCACGGATGGACAGAACTGGTTCAAGCAAATTTCCATAAATTGCCTGGGACAACAGCTACTTGGGCAGAAGTATAAGTACCTTGTTGAATTTTTCCTAAAGTGGAAGTAAGAAGTAACTAATTGTATCTTGATTCTGAAGAACATTATTTGATTCAGAGCAATAAAATAAAAATTGTAGTAAAGTAATTTGTTACGTACCAGCCGTGAGAGCGTGTGGTGTTTGTGCAGCAGACCTCGAGCAGTAGCAGCCGGGTGTGTGGGGAGGAGAGGATGGAGCCCATGCCCGCCCTCCCGTGTGCGGTCGGCTCCGACCTGCCCTACATGTTCGACAGCCAGGTGCAGGCGACCCGCCTCTTCGAGTGCCTCATCCACCCCGTCAAACCCGCCAAGTTCTTCAAGTGAGTCGCAGTGCCATCCACATGTGACTCACATGACATACGATGACGTCATGTCATTCACATGATTTGCTATGTTACACACAAGATACATGACATGACTGATATCAGACCACACAACTTGCAATACTACTAATACTATCACAAAATATGGCTCACATGACTCATAATAATAATAAATACAGTATTTGTTTACGCCATATCTCTAGCAATAAAACCATTCAGAGGTGCATTACACTTTACATGAATATATAGATTACCTAAAAATAGAGACGTAGTTGTAAAATAAATATATATTATGTGTGATATGTATATCACACATGATTCCTGTTGTCATGAACCACATGACTCTCGTGATTTCTGCTTTCAACATAGCATACAATTCTCTTGCTGTCACCAAGTGCACTTGACAAGACTGCTGTTATCACTTCAGTATTTACACATGACTCACATATCACAATGATGTTTTCTCTCGCCTGTTACCATGGTTTCGCCGTGCATATGTCTCCTGACACACAGAACGTCCTGTATTCTGACTATTGTCATTTGTCAGACATCACTCACTAGCTGGTGTTGGTGTACCTTGCAAGGTTATTGCAAATATTCAGTTTCTAGGACCATATAAACGTGTAATGGTCAGAATGCGGGACCTTGTAGTCTGAGGACAGATGTGATTATGTGTACCCTTCCTGTGCAGTGAATTGTGGGAGAAGAAGCCGTTGCTTGTGAAACGACACCTGTCCAACTACAACGACGGCTGGTTCAGTACGGCCGAGCTAGACAGAGTCATGAGAGAGGTAATGTGTGTGGCGTGGCGTGGCGTGGTGTGGTGTGGTCATAGCTTTATGCAGAGACCCGTCCACCTGTCATTTGGACGGGTAAAATTTGTTGTGATGGGTAGAAATATGGGTGGACTGGTACAAAATGACGGAACAAAAAAGGTCCCCCAAAACCATAGATATTGTCAGTTATGCCTTAGAAGTGAGTGTAAATGGTGTCACATGTGTGTTGGTATTCCATTTCAAGTCATCAGACACATTTGAAAGTTTGCAAACTGGCTTAACAGTTCATATCCATGTGTCCACCAAAACATGTGTGACTGGCAATAATTTGGTCCTGCATAAAGCCCTGTGTGTGGTGTGTGGCATGGCATGGTGTGACGTGACGTGTAGACTAAGCAGCCTTGCCCACAGCTCATGTAGGAGTGTTGTATGCTTGTGGAGGTGGAGACCACATTTAGACAGTGCACATTACATGTTTCTTCCTTGGTCACAAGACTGAAGGAACTGTATTGTTTCATCTGAATTGTGTTTCCAACTTACCATACTTATAAACATGTTGCAAGATGAGTTGTCATATCATACCCAGATTCATAACATTATTAGGATCACGATATGAATTGATCCATCACCCAACATTTTAAACAGTATTTGAAATTTCCGAAATCATGGATGTTTTAATTCTTGATTGATTTTTCAAATGTGTTAATTAATAATAAACGAAGCCGTAACAAAAACATCTGTGTTTTCAGGAGCGGTTACATTTCTCAGAAAACATCGACGTGGTGACCTACACGGATGGAAAACGCGAGACACACAACCCTCCGGGACGGGCGTTTCCCTCGACTGTCTGGGACTATTACCAGGTGAATGGGATGCCTCATACAATATTAATCTAGCTGACCAAGCCAGACCTGCCTACATAATTTACATGTAGTGATGTATAAGTTTATGGTTTCAGTTAATCGGATGTATCACGAAAGGTCGGGTTCATCTGTTGTTTAACATGATTCTGATGTAAATGTTGTTACTTTTTGTATTTTATGTTTCTTTGACTAGAAGTCCTTACTGTTTGAAAACGTTTCAATAGTTTCCGTTCATGTATTCTCAAAGAAATCACCAGTTGCTGAAACAATAAAGTACTGTATTGAATATATTGTTCGTGGCTCGAAGAATGGTTTATTGTAGTATAATTAACTTACTTTGGAGCTTAATGTTGAAGATGAGTACGACATTTCGGTCCGTCAGCTACGGACTTTGTTCACGTACTGGTGTCACGTGTGTTGCCTCAGATTTCTGCGTACTCAGCTTCGACATTAAGCTCCAAAGTAAGTTAATTATACTACAATAACAAAGTATTGGTCTTAAAAGTTCAGAAAAAAATTCTGTTATACAATATACTATAAAGAGTTAGTATTGTTGCGACTGTTATAACAAAAGTAGCAGTTTTCTCCTTTCTTGCACAATGACCACATCACAGTGGGTCACTGTGTCCTGTACCTGTGTTCATACTGGTCTCACACTGCATGGTTCTGTCCGACAGAATGGCTGTTCCATCAGACTGCTCAACCCACACACCTACAACGTCAGTGTCTGGAAGCTGCTCTCCATCCTTCAGGAATACTTTGGCTGCTGTGTCGGCGCAAATCTGTAAGGACGCATCGGTCTCTGTTTGCCCTCTCTCAGTCTCGTTTAATGCTTGACACCCTTACAGGATGTATTTTGAAATGCATAGTTATCTGTAAAAAACAATACGTAGTTGTCATTTGTCATATTTATGTATTTATAGTTTGGACAATATACATATTTTTGGAGTAATCTGCTGGTATGTGAAAGTGGATTTGTAAGAATCCAATGGTTTCAGCACGAAGGATCCTGGTTCATAATTTTTAGTTGGCAGGTTTATATTCGAAGTAATGGTGTGTAACAAAAATGCTAATACAATAGCCGTATATTTGACTATTATAATGGAACAGTATTGAACCGTTTAAGAAGCTGGAACTCTGCCAACAAAACCCAAACATGCAGATCACTGTTATAGTGAAAGATCTTGTTTACAAAAGAATTCCTTGTTTGTGAAAGATATTGTTTAAACAAAAATTCCAGTAACATTTTCTTCTTTCGTAATACAGACGATCACCACCAGCCCAGTCGGAAATTTCGGATACTGAATTTTTTAATTACTGCCTCATGAGATAAGGTGGTGTGAGAGTCCATATGCCTTGTGTTCAGGTACCTGACACCCCCTGCCACGCAGGGGTTTGCCCCCCACTGGGACGACATCGAGGCCTTCATTCTTCAGCTGGAGGGCAAGAAACACTGGCGCCTCTACAGCCCAAGGTGAGGCTACAGTGTTTGGTGTTTGTTTTCTAGTTGTATTCAGTGGCGGCCACATTCTGTTGGGTGGCTAGACTGTAGCGTGTCTGTTATAGTCTTGTGACGTCTCATTCAGCTAGTAGGCCTTCTCCGTGACATGACTGCCAAACTGAGGCTTTCTGTGAGGGTGGACACTGGTCAGTGGTCAGTGGTCACTGTCAGGTGCTTGTTGCCCTCAGTGGGTCTGTTGTGTCACTAGTAGAGATGGGATTGACATTAATGTCATCTCCATTTGTTTTCCAAAACAAATATAAATAATCATATAATCTAGGAATAATGTGGATAGTTGGATGAAGGGCCCATTTGAAATAAAAAAAACTGGAAATAAGGTGCTTACTACTTCACACTAAACACAAAGTGTGGAAAAATTCTGCTCTTTATATAATAAACCATTCTTCTCAATAGAAAGAATTGGGACCTGTCTGTATAGACAGCCCTGTACACCATGTAATTATTTTAGCAACTCTTGTTACTTGAAGACAAAGAAATATGTCTGTATTACGGCAGTTCATTGGCCTTTCTAATTTAGTAATATTTTGGAAGAGAGGTGGGTGGGTGTCATTGATCCTGTCCAAATTGTTTGGTATTATTGGAATTTTGTATTTGCAAAGTTTCTAATTGTGAAATGTACGTAAGAAAGATTGATCTGGTCATGTAAACATGTACATATAAACTAGATTGTTAATTCGAAGCCTGACGGTTGTGTTTGTAATTTGGATTGTGATATTGGGGGCCATTTTACAAACATTATTATGGGCTCATTAATTTTGTTCCTTCACTAGGATTTGTTATATATATATACATATACATATATATGTATACTGAAAACTCAGTATCAGGATGTATTATTGGGCCACTTTTACAGGTGTGTCATGGAAATAATATCCTCAATTAAACTTTTTGCATTGTGAAAAAGTTCCTTAAATTTAACATCAGTTTCTTTTCATTTCTGTTCCCTGGTAAGTGTATTAACTTAGTGGTAGTGTCCCGCAATTCTGTATATGTCAGTGGAAGTAGCTCGGTATGTTGTTGTTGGTCTCCCTGTGTGTTAATGCTGCGTTGTTGGACGATGCTGTTCAGCGCTGTCTTGCGTTCCAGGAACGAGGGGGAAACGTTGCCGCGCTACTCAAGTGGTGAGTGTTGGAGGAGTACGACTCACTACACTAGCTGTAGTAGAGTCTACACAGGAGGCTGTCACACGGAATGATCTCCCTCGCGAGGATTGAGCTCTGGGCACATACCACACTGACTGCGTGATATGTTGCACAGAGAATTCCCAGCACTTGATTAGCCCAGCACCCAGCACACAATAGCACCCATGACCCACACTTAATTATGACATCACTTGGTGGGATTAGTTGCATGGAAACTAAATTATAACGCGTCACCATGGTACAAGACATTTATGAAATTTTCGGATGATAGAAACAAATATGGCAAGTCAAAATTACTAATGTTAAGTTATTTCAACATTTTATACATTTTGATTTAGCAAATTTTTTGTAGCTTTGACAAAGTGTAAACATAACACTGGTTGCATGCAGCACACTATGATATGTAATACCCTATTCGCAAGAGAAACAGGTTTGGTCATTCTCGTGGATTGTTGGAGCTGTTTTGTTGGCTTAGTCCAGCAGTCATTGTTATTCATATCAGGTGCACATTTTGTCGTCGGGTGCATGTTGTTACACTTGCATGGTCAGCACGTAGCATGTCTGTACGTAGTGTAAGTTGGCAAACCTTCTGAATATGCCGAGTGTCTCTTCTGTTTTTGTTATTACTGTCTGGCCTTGCACGTCTGGCCATCTGTTTTGAAATATTACAACCGTCTCCTCGCCATCCTATCTTTTATATGACAATCTAAAGAAAGTTTGGTTAATAATGTGTTGTATTTGTTTAAAATAATTAAATCAAAATTTATTTCGTAACGACAACAAGAATACATGTACTTGAGAAATCAAAACAAAAAAGTATTGTTACGTGGTGGTCACATGGCACATAATGTGCCATCTTCCTGTGACCACAAAACATAAATTTATAAAGTACAGATACATATATACTTATACACGTAGAATCACGAAATCGCTGTTCTCAATATAATTTATTTGACAATAATATATTTAGTTGACAACGGAATGCGAGAATGTTTTGTAAAAAAAATTATAATCTTTTGTAAATTTTTGTCATGTGTTTGTCTGTTGACTTTTCCAAACTTAGATGAGTGTTTTCATGGTGTTTCTAATAAGAACACCACAAAATACAGACTTATACAAAGAGTAAACATGTCCCAGTTGTTGGTCTCACTGCGAGTGTGTCATAGAGGACTACGTATTCATGTGCCACTGCTGTGTGTGTAGTCTGGTAGTAACTAGAGCTCTTGTCATAGAGGACTAAGTATTCATGTGCCACTGCTGTGTGCGTAGTCTGGTAGTAACTAGAGCTCTTGTCATAGAGGACTAAGTATTCATGTGCCACTGCTGTGTGCGTAGTCTGGTAGTAACTAGAGCTCTTGTCATAGAGGACTAAGTATTCATGTGCCACTGCTGTGTGCGTAGTCTGGTAGTAACTAGAGCTCTTGTCATAGAGGACTAAGTATTCATGTGCCACTGTTGTGTGCGTAGTCTGGTAGTAACTAGAGCTCTTGTCATAGAGGACTAAGTATTCATGTGCCACTGCTGTGTGCGTAGTCTGGTAGTAACTAGAGCTCTTGTCATAGAGGACTAAGTATTCATGTGCCACTGCTGTGTGCGTAGTCTGGTAGTAACTAGAGCTCTGTGCAGATAACTTCACTGATGCGGAGATCGGAGAACCCATCCTGGACGTGATCCTGGAGGCAGGAGACCTGCTCTACTTCCCCCGTGGGATCATACACCAGGTAGGGAGCAGTTCTTCCCTGGGGAAGGTACTGCAACAACTTCCCATCTCCCTCACTCATGGGGCTGGAACAGACAAGTTCCTCCTACTGGTTTTGTTACTTAATTTAAACAGTATTTTTTAATGTGTGGTTGTCGATTAATGTTTGCTGGCGGTTTTGTTATGAAACTACAATGGTATTCAATTATGAATGGTTGATGGCACAACATAACTTGGCAGTGTCACGACCTGACGAGTACAGTATAGAGTATAAATTGTATAACTTGTAGAAGTTCATATAATCTAGCACGTTGTAGCCTACATGATTTTGCTATTGCCGGTAGTTTAATTGTTGGTGAGTGACGGTGCTTATAAAATGTACATGTTATCTCCCTAAGGGTTGTGATTGCTAACGCAAGTGTATTATAAAACATGATATACATGCACTAAACAATTTGATGGAATACCTTATGCATTGCGTAATGGATTACAAATATAGTGAATAAAAAATTGAATAACAATAAAAAATAAATATACTGGACAAATATTAAAAAAAAAAATTGAATAACAATAAAAATAATAATAATACATAAATTGTAAAACCAGATAAATAGCATTAATAGATATAATAAAACATGCTTGATTGATGGTGAGTTTATATACTTGGCTCCTTGCAGGGCAAGACACTGGATGACGCCCACTCGCTCCACATCACTGTGTCCTGCTGCCAGAAGAACACGTGGGGAGACCTGATGGAGAAGGTGGCGCTTACAACTTGTTTGTCTTCTTCAAACTGATGCACTGTAGAAATGGAGTATGTTCTGTTTCTCCACTGGTCAGTCCCTGGGAGTTTGTAGCTCCATGGGTGACTGTCTGTAGAAAACAGAGGCAGGGACTATGTTTTGTGGTGCTGGGTTTTTTGTTTTGTGGTGTTACAGGATTCAAGATGGCCGCCATTCTGGTTATTGGTGTTGATTAACATTTGGTGATTACATCGTTGTGTTCTCAACATGAGTTCAACGTGATATGTGCAGAGTGCCTAGAATTCAGGGAATGTTTGTGGTATATGATTCTACACTTTTTACTGAGAAGAACGTGGACACAAGTTTATAAATTTAAGGATGCATTTGTCAGTGAAATGACACAAATAATTTAGTATAAAAGTATTTTCAAAAAGAAACAAATCTTACAAAATACGTGCAACTTCCAAACATTTTAGTACTGAGTTGTCATGTCACCGATGGTGAGATGATTGGTTTTATCGTTGATGTCTTGACACTTGACTTTGTAGAGCGCAATGGCTCAGGGGTAGAACTTTGGACTCTCGACTAAGAGAACCCGGGTTTGAATCCTGGCTGCGGTGTTAAAACCTTGGGCAAGTTTTTTCACTCTACACTGCTCCAGTTCACTCAGCTGAATAAATGAGTAACTGGCTATAGACAGTGGTGGATATGTGTACGAGCAGCCTTCGAGCATTAATTGTAGCATATGGCTGGATGCTTCCCGGAGAAGCCGAGATGGTGTCTGAGTGAACAGGTCTGTCAGGGAAGTAAAGTGTAAAGCGCTTTGAACGGTCCTGAGGACTGGATACTGCGCTATATAAAAACTTGCCTTTACTTTTTGCCAGCTGGTGCCGCGGGCCCTACAGGTGGCCTTTGAGGAGGACTTGGAGTATCGCAAGGCTCTGCCCCGGGACTACCTCAACTACATGGGAGTCGCATTCTCAGACGACGTGAGTCACCTCTACCATTTTTTTAGCAGTTGTGAATTATTTTGTTGAGTGCATGATATCACGACTAGCGTGGAAATTTGTACTTGCTCTTTATTGCATTTACTTTGTAGTCATTTAATATAAGTATAAGTTAATTTGTTCCATCTTGATTAAATTGTATATGAAATCAACCAGTTTATATCAGTGATTCAGTACCAGTGTCCGTTAGTTTCGGTTGAGTGGACACAGAGTTTAGAAGTTATAGGTAATGACAAAACTCTAAAAGTTTCTTAGTCTGTTCATGTCGTCATTAACTGTTTTTTTAGATTGGGAAATGCTTTAATGTTTTTCTCAAAAAAGAATTTACTGATGACTAATAATTCTGAATTTCGGGAGGAACAGGCAGTACAATTTTTTTAATGAAAAAACTGTTAATGATTTACTACTGTTTTTTATGGTTAGAACATCAAACTCTCAGTCAGGTTTGATGTCTTTTGCTACAGTTTTGTAACAGTTTTGTTTGAGCAGTTTTGTTCACTCCAAGTTGGGTCATTTCTCTCAGCCGTACAAAAAGTATCTGGGTTCAGATCCAAACCTTCTCGGTTGCCGCACCAATGGTGGTACTCATTCCCTGTCTGGTTTCAATCAGCTGGAAATATGGTTTCGTTTTGCCGTCTTTTGAAAACCTATCTTTTTAATATTGCCTGTCTTTGGCACACCTGTTGACCGCCTCCACATTGAACACGATCACGATAATGTTTAATAATGTGTTTTTTGTTTCGCCAGTGGCCTACAATTTTCCAAGGATGTTGACAATGAAGAAGTTGTTACATTATTACATTATATTATAATTACATTATTATTATAATTACATTATTATTATTATTACATTATTATTACACTATTATTACATTATTATTACACTATTATTACACTATTATTACACTATTATTACACTATTATTACATTATTATTGTTACATTGTTGTCACATTATTATCACATTATTATCACATTATTATCACATTATTATCACATTATTATCACATTATTATCACACTATTATCACACTATTATTATTATTAGAATTGTGTGTGTTTAGGATTGTCCCGAGAGAACTAACTTCCTGAAGAAGATTGAGCAGCTGATGAAGAAGCTGCTTCCATACATGCCAGTGGACGCCGCCTGTGACCAGATGTCCAAGCAGTTCATCCACGACAGTCTGCCCCCTGTCATCACAGAGAGTGAGTCCCTCAACTGACCGCTGTCCACTCAGGGGCCATCTCAGAACGATTGTTTTCACTGACAGTGTGAACTGTGTATTACAACAGGATGGGGAGCATTCATTATTACTGTTCTAATGAAAAGAGTTGTATGACAGCGAACTTGATTTCGAGAAAACGCCACATAAGTATGCAACAATGATTTCTGACGATTTTGACTTTTGCTAAATACTCGGGTTATGTTGTAATAATTTCAGTAAACAGTTAGCATGACAGATCTTCAATAATGAACATGATTTGAGAGTTTATTTCGAAAGCATCAAATGGAGTAATAGAAGCAAAACGGCTGATTTTGGAATGACAATGTACTCGACCGTGTGCTTACGTGACCATGAACTTCAAATGCGTTTGTCTCCGTTTGAAACTTTCTATCCCAAGCATGTTCAGCGTCCAATAACTTTGGCTGTGTGTGAGATAGGTACATCATGTTTATATAGTGCAATACGTCTTCTTTCCAATGGTGTGTCTAACTGTATTTTTGTCCCGACATGACTCATTTCATTAGAACACATCACAATTACTAATAATATTTGATGATTCAATCCGCCAGCTCAGTTGTGATTTAATTCATTTTGAAGTTGGCAAGCATTCATTTCACCCCTGCGTACGTTACAGTGGAGCAGGAGTGCAGTATCCATGGCAACGGGGAGAGGTGGGATGCGGAGGCTGGCTGTGTGACGGGAGGGGTCGAGTTGGACCCAGACACGGAAGTGAAGATCATCCGGAAAGGGGTGCTGAGGTGGGTTCAGGGTCTGGGAGACAGCGAGGGTGTTGTGAGCTCTGGCAAGGAGTTTGTGTGACTGTCAGACCATGGATGCTCTCAGTGCCAGCTGTCAGCAGGACGGGGGGATTCTGTCTGTCTCCTATATTTGACTATTTCAGGTGGTGCAAGTAGCTGTTGTTTATGACTGGGTTGATATTTGATTTACCTAAATATTGATGTGTTGGTTTAGCCAATCTATTAGGTACAACTTTGACATAGTTTAATCAGACCAATCTACCTCTTAGAATCAAAAACACAAAACCCGTATCGATTTCAATATCCAATCAAGGGACTTTTCTACATAGTAACAGAGCTGTGCTACTAATATTTGAACTATACTTGTTCTCCAGTGTATTACATAAGATTTATAATCAGTTGTCTGATTTGTAAATTTGTGGTGTTACATGTGTATTTTTCTGATTGGTCAGTTTCTGATGTTACTGTGTAGTCGTCTGATTGGTCAGTTTTTGATGTTACTGTGTAGTTGTCTGATTGGTCAGTTTCTGATGTTACATCTGATTGGTCAGGTTGGTGACAGAGGCAGACAATGTGTGCATCTACCACAGTCTGGAGAACGCGAGAGTTTACCACGGCCGCGAACTACAGTTCATCGACATCACAGCAGAGGTCAGTGCGCACACTTCTCTCGTCCATGTCACGTCACTTGAATTTCCTTCCATCACTTTATAAAACTAGTAGCAACAGAATACAGCATTTATATGAATGAGACGGTTAAAAACAAATTAGTAAAGCGGATACAAATACTGCCTCAAAACACCAGCAATTACTACATAACTGCATCAACAAATACATGTCTAAGCATTGCTTTGTCTTACGCAAGGAATCCATGTAGGATATTTTTGCACTTGGCCTTTGTATGCAGACATCAATAAGTGACAGTTTTACTTCTTGTTTTGTTTCAGCTTGCCCCAGGAGTGGAGTATCTGTTGCACACATACCCCGACTACGCAACCATTGACAGTCTGCCTCTCGATGACCAGAGTAGCAAGGTCAGTTTGAACTTGTCACAGTTTCCTTTGAAGTATCAGTTGTTCAGAATACAGTGAACAAAACAATTGCTTAGCAACATTATTTTTATTTTTTGTCATAGCAGCAAGCTGTTACATAATGTTTGTGTCACTTTTCTGTGAAGAGCGAATTCAAACTGGGTTTGGATAATATTGCCTGTTCATGCAGCATTTAAAAATAATGTGTGTTACTGGAATGTAATTCCTGTGTTGCGTCATGCAAACAATAACATTTTAAAACCACCTTGGTGTATAAAAATTACGATTAGATGTGCGATTCAGTAAAGGTATATAATTAGTGTATATTTATATTAAAGATGATTGGTCATTTGCAGATGGAGCTAGCAACAATCCTGTATGAGAAGGGACTGTTGATTACCAGTCGGCCATTGCAGCCAGTCAACGATGACAACGAGTCATTGGTGGATGAAAGCAACATGGAGGCAGAGAGCTGGTAGATGGCAGCACTGAGTGTTCACTACACGACTGAAACTGTCAAGTCATAGAGTAAAGACTACTATTTCGCTCTTTGTTATAGTTTAAATGAGTTGTTTGGGATGTTGTTGTATGTTTTTTTGCCATATTTTTATCTACTATTAGCGTGATGTTTTTATAATGTTGTTTGCGCTATTACAAAGGCATAATTTCAGTAAATCTGAGCTTAGTTGCATTGCTGGACTTGTTTTGCTCATTGTAACATATCATGTAATATTCTTGTTAGTTTTCGTCCAGCGTAGAATAAAAACTACACATCAGTTATCAAAACACAATCTTCACAGCTAACTGGATGATTAGGAGAACATTGTCTGCCGTTGTACTGCAGAAGTAGTTGTTACTTGATAAGTTTGTAAGGATGGACACAAGTGCATTGGTGTGGACAAGGAAGTCGGCTGTTTCTTGAAAATCCACAATTAATGTGGTGTCTCAGATGGTAACTTACTAGTTACATACTGTAGTCACGTAATGTGCCGAATTAATGCTAATTAAGTTTCAGTTGATCTAGAGAATGCAGTGTTTATTTTATTTTAATGTCTTGGTTGTGGTTAATTTATACATTTCTATGCTAACTTCTGGCACATATGTTACTGCGTTCAGTGCCTTGCTGCTATAAAAGTAAGCATAAACAAAGATGTAATTAATGTGGAGCACTTATGTAATATATTTCTTTCTTTCAGTAGTTTATACAGAATTTTCTTATTTCATTTAGAGGATCTAATAAATGAAATATTGCAATTTTGTCATTGTATATACAGTGTAGGTTGAATGGGCACACGTCAGTGGTGAACCAGGTGTGAAGTGTGTTAACACGTTACACATCTAAACGTGGAGTGATTTCCTGTGTGTGATATCTTCAAATTACACTGCTTGTGTCTAATGGATTTTAGGCACATTGTCAGAGTAGGAAGGTGTGTGTTATGGTCTACGCTACATGCTGTATTTAGTACATGTAATATGTACATTAAAACTACTGTTGTTTTGTTTGAAGCCACGTGCAGTTAATTTATGGTTGATGGGTGTGTGATATGCGTAGATAGTGACGGCCTCAGTAGAGTTGTGCAATAATTTTGCAAGGAAATATCACAGATAAGACGCGCGTTCTGCAGCTTACTAGTCATTAAAATGTCTCTCGTTAAAGTGATTCTTTCAAAATGTTAATGTTAAATTCTTTGTAATGTACACAGTTTTTAATTAATCCTGTTAACATAATTATTTAATATAGTTATAAGCCTACATTTTATTACAAAATGTGTTTATTAATAATTTGTAACCCTGATAACATTTAGAAAAAAAATTCTCCGTATACACGAAGTTTCAAGCCGGGAAGTAAGCTCAGTGATTCACATGTGTCAGCTCATTGCACAGATGACAACCAACTCATGCATTGATTTGTAAGGCAAAAGTAGCAGATAAAGTCCTTAACACAATGTTTTGATGTAATACACCTCGAATGCATATAGGTTTAAAAGAATCTCTTTAATAGTGCATTGTGTTTCTAGCTTGCTCATCAATAGGCACTTTTTTTGTCGGTTATGTATTCAGTGATGCTATAATTATATTGGTGAGGTCATAATGATGACCATTAATGGTGGTCAAGACAGTTTCATCATTGGTTGGTGGACTGATATTACTGGCAATAGCTAGGTTGGTTTGACACTAAAATGTTTATGCTAACAATTAATGCCAGTGTTGCCATGGTCACACATTACGAGTTTGTTACATATGTGCCATTAAAAATAGTTCAAAGAGTGTTGGTTTTGAGTGCATGTTATTATCACATACATAATATTAATCTATCTTTTTGGGGCACATATTTTATGTGTTTATCATAGTTTATTCATAAAGAAAAATATTTGCATTTTATATCGTTCTAAATGCCATCTTCACACGTACTGTCACTGCAACAATCTTGTAACTTACAAGATCATAATATTCAAAATTAGTATTGTTGCCTAATCAAAACTGTGCCTAATCAATTTGAAGACAGCAAAATACCCTGACAGCGATCAGTGCCAGCAAATATACAATGAATGACATTCAAAAAAATACCTGGTGAATGTATAAATACATACTGGTGTACAATATGCTATTAATTGAATGTTTCCAATTTCTAGAAACACCTTTAGCAAATTGACATATAAATTATGTAAGAAACACTTCAATAATTAATATTTTATTTAAAAAAGGGTAATAACTAAAAGACAACGGATGTGTTTATAACAACAAAAGTGATTGTACTGCCCAATACACGCACTTAGTCATGGTTCATTGCTTTTCTCATGACGTCTGTTGCTTTACAATCGCGCGTCGTCCGTTAGGCGCCATTAAGTGGAATCAACATGGCTTCCGTCGAGAGTGGTGAGTATTCGGAAACGTTTCTAGCGTTTCGTAGTTATTCTGTTATAGCGAATTCTTTTCACTACATGTGTGTCTATCAGATCCAAACATTGCCTTGTCCCAGATATGTATGGTATAAAACTTGCTTTGTGAGGTCTGATGAATACAGACACGGTGCCAACCCCCCGGACCCGCTTCAGTCACTTTTTGGTTCGTTTAGTTTTATAGGTTTGTCATTCATTCATGCCTCAGTCGACGACTTTGAAATGTCGAATACTTGTTTTATATTTAGAATTTACGTGATTATATCATCTCATGAAGACAACCTATATTGATTAAAACCATTTCTAAAAATACTGATTTTATTTAACGTATTTCCGTTGGCATTGCTACTGCTAGCACTCGCACAATCAGCAGGTAATACACAGGTAATCTTCCAGTTAGTGTTAACTGGCCTAAATTATTAGAATTAAGTACTCGTCCAAGAACTATGCCTAGTCTATCCTTAGCAAACTCGGACAACTGGATGTAACTGATTTTAGGACACCAAGCTGTGCTTCTAGCTAGAATACTGTATGTTCCGTGGTATACTTGCTAATTATGAATTATATTATAATAATTATAATATTTCATGAAAAATAATAACAGTGAATTTATGCAGCCACAATACCTTACACTTACAAGTGTTTGCCATTGTGAATAAAAAAACAGTTTGAATGGTAATGTCATATATCTTTAAAAAATATCTGACCTCTTAGTTTCCTTGTATCTAGTATTAAATCACAATTATTAGGCATGCCTTCTAGTTCTGTCTAAGGTGTATAAGTTCTTGAAAGTTGAGTCGTTTTAGTTGCTCTCCTCTCTCTGTCCAGTGTTCTTGTTGGTAATTGCATGCCATTTGCTCAGGAGTGTCGGATGCAGGAAGCGGTACAATGACATCATTGACATCCTTCTGGATCAAGTTTTTCAAGGATGCGGGGATCCCTGTTGGCCTGGCAGCCACGTATGCCGTCACATTCACAGACAACCGCATCAAGCCAGACATGCTGCTAGACCTCACCACCGAGCTCCTCAGTTACATGCACATTGATGTGATGGGAGACGTCATTGCCATCCTCAAGCATGCCAAGAAGGTTCACACTGAGGTGCGCACCAGTTACGTTACAAATATCCCACAGGCACTACATAGCTTAGGTGTGTAGTGTTTTATGAGAAATCTTAAGAAAGAACATTTAATAAAGTATAAAATGAGTTGTGTACACTGGAATGCACATGGTCTCTAGATAACGTTATGACTGTTGGAAATACCCAAGGTTGCTAATATACTAATAACTTATCCCACGTAACAGGACTATTCAGATGTAGCAGTAGCAATGACAATGATCACATATTCGAGTAAGGTGCACACATGTATTCCTCGTTCCATCAATCAGCCTCAGTGTTACTGGTAGTGATAAGATGTGGACTGTTGCTATGGATTAATGAAAGACCTACTCCTCTGTAATGTTGGGGCATTATCTGTGGAATTTTAATATTGAAGGTTGTTTATAATTCTAGAAAGCCAGAGAGAATGTGCTGAAAACTGCAGAAAATTCACCCAAGCCCACAAGAAGAAATATCGCGGCCACAGCCAGCAGTAGTGCATCTACCAACAAAACAGGTACATGCAATGTCTAGTTGGAGAAAAACTCAGATTCAGTATTTCTAGAATTTAGATTCTTCAGCCGACTCCCTCAACTCTATCTGCCAAATAATTGATTACACTTATTGTTCGCAATATATAATTAATATTTATCTGCCGTATCATTAACTAAACTTATTATTTGCAACATATAATTCATATTTGTTATGATCTAAATGTGGTAATTAAAAATCACCTGTACTTAATAAAACATTAATTTAAAATCACCTAATCTGCACTCAATACATTTATGTAGCACTTGGCATGAGTTACTGGGTCAGTGGGTGTTGTATGAAAATAAGGGTGGATATGCATGACTGAACACATGCTGTAGTTCCTCAGGGGTATATACTTTTGTTGTCGTATATGTATGTAACAATAGCAACTGGCAGTTCATTCAAGTACAAGTATTCAATTCTCGTGCAGTGAGTCGTGGTAAGATAATCATCTGTAAGTGGTCCTAAGCCAAGCCCATTATATTATATAAATTACTGAATCACCTTTGTATGGTTGAAAAAACGTCTGAACATTTTAGGTACTGCTTTAGCCATCTGGTGAACTGGTAACCTAGGTACCGTTAAAAAGCAGTGGTTTCTCCCAACATCACCTCTTATCTACTTAATATGTATGAAAAGCACATAAATATAGAGTTTTGTTTGCTGAAGGCAATGTGTGCAATCACCTAGCAGAAACGTGTAAGAGTAATAATTTAAATGTTAAACGTTGCTAACACTTGTTCTCCTTCACCCTTACTGTCAAATGTGTTGCCTCTATTGTAACTTATGATTTCTTTCCATGCTCCCTTCTAAACTTTGCTAACACAACTGCAAAAAATTGCAGTTTGCTCAGTTAAATATTTGTAATAATAACACCCCGCTAGGTATGGCAATTATTATCCCCTCATAAACCCAGGAGAGTGTGATGAATAAACAAACCTAGTAGACTATGATATTTACTGTTGATTTCATAGCCGCACGTCGTATAGTGGAGCGGATCATTGGTAATGACACATGTACAAAATCTCCCTCTGAAGCATCAGTGCATGTGTCTAAAGAAATGGCTGCAAGGCTGGGACCAACCCAAACACAAGGTGAGATCTAATCTTACCTTCTAGGA
The DNA here is from genome assembly GCA_964017155.1 of Oasisia sp. SBJ-2009. Taxonomy (NCBI): domain Eukaryota; kingdom Metazoa; phylum Annelida; class Polychaeta; order Sabellida; family Siboglinidae; genus Oasisia; species Oasisia sp. SBJ-2009. The sequence goes on from OZ024856.1 coordinate 45,437,435, forward strand.
TGCTTTAGTAAAATAATTTTGGTGCCTATAAATCTGTTATAGGAGTCAATTGTACCCTTTGTTCACGAGTGTCTGGTATAAGTTCTGTTGTTGATTTTCCTAATAAGGTTGCCGTAGCATCATTGATTCTAGTTCTTCGTTAACCATTAAATAAGTTAATAGTTTATCTGGTGATTTTATTCAAGTGTACAAAAGTTGCGCTTATGAGCTTATGTCATAATGAATATGCTGTATGTTTTGTTTTTTGGCAAAATTAATGCACGTTTTTAGTAATTGGTCTGTCAATTTACGTTAATCTGTGCTTTTAGGAGACGCCAAGAAGCAGTCGTCGTCTTCAGTATTTGCGAGACTGGGTGGGACGCCACAGAGGTCTTTGGAGTCGTCCCCTAGCTCCGGCTCACCCGGCAGTCTGGTACGCTTCCTCTCCATTTCATACAGCAGTCGTTGCAGTAAAAAACTGACCACTTCTAAGTCACTCCAGTTTCTTATCACCCATTGTGAGGAGCGGTGGTCGTGTGGTAGAGCGCCGGACTATCAATCGGTGGTTCAATCCCACCTACCGCCGTTTCGAAACTTAGGCAATTTCGTTCAACTCACATTGCCTGTGTCTTTCGGAAGAGACACTAAAAGCCGGTAGTTCCTTTCTGGTGTCTATGCCAGGGGAAGTAAAAGATCCCACACAGGGGGTAAATGTGTAACCTGTAGTGGACTTACTAATTCTAGAGAAGGACAACTCTGAAAACCAAGCTCGACAATACTCTAGTCACAAACATGTGGCTAACATAGAATGATGAACTAACCATAAGAAGAAGAGTAATCAATTTAATTATGTTGTACATATTATAGTTATAACATCTACATTAAAAAAAAATCGAATTACACATTTATTGTCCAGTTTTGTGGCTGTCAACTGTGTCTTTTCTTACACTGGAATTTGCCCTTATATCCCAAGAATGTGTCTTACAAATTACATATAATTTATCACTAATAGTGTTAAGATTATTGCACTCAATGGGAATGCATACGGAACCTCGTTTTCTGTTGTTCGATAGGGAGCATCACCAGTCGTTGGCACTAAGCGAACGTTAGCATCGATGTTAGGTGAAGAAGACGTGGTATTACCTTACGCCGGTGTTCTGAAGAGCCCAGAGACTCTCAAGAGAGTTCGACTCGCCGAAGCGCAAATGTCTCGGAAGAAGCTCAAAGACACAAAAATTGTGATCCACAACGAGGCTGCGGTGGCTGAGCCAAGGAAGAAACTAGTGGGAACAGGCACCGTGACGATAAATCGGTTAGGTAAGGTCTTCAAAGTTTGTGTGTTTCTGAATCCTTGTGTTGTTCCATGTAGTTCTCTGTGCAATTGACCAGTGACAGAATAGTTAAAGTACGTCACATGAGCATATCAAACAAGTTAGCCACCTGGGGATGATTTCAGTAAGCTCATAAATCATATCCATCTGAACAGAATCTTCGTACGATTTTGAAACGGTTCCTATGTAGATGTCACCAGTTAGTGTTGAAAACCAGATTTTGCTTTATAGTTTACACAACACAACATTACACAACTCCCGTACTTAGAGCAATAACACATGTATACTAACAATAAGCTCAGAGAAGCCTGGATATGGATGTCAACATCATTAGAGTAGGGATCATCAAAGATATAGGATGGATATGCAATTATTTTAATAAATGTTTTTTTTTAAGAATTAAAAGTAGCTATTGTTTAAGGTGCATATATTGGGCATAGCTGCAGGGACAGTTAAAAAAAATCAAAAACATTGTGACCATGTGATCTGAACACCCTCAGAAAATTATGATCACTAGGTACAGCAAGATGTAATGAACAGTGAGATGTAATATATTGTTGACAGTTTAAATATTATATTTAGTTGCATTTCTGAAAGATGTGAATACATTTTACCAGTTTTAAAAGATATCTTGTAATTGTTGATTGGCATAAATGGCAAACATACTTTTTTGTTTTTTATAAGTAGCTGCTTTTGTTCTAAATCAGAGCTATGGCAACTATAATACGTCAGTAATTTTAGAGTAGCGTATCTTTGCCAGCCTGTTAGGAAGTCAAACCGTAGCTTCAACATGTTTTCATCTAATCTTGTAGTGTCAGCGAAGTCACAACCTGATATTGGAGCACTTCATATGGACACAGAAGGGAAAGTATCTATCAAACAGCGAATTGGAGGCACCGTCGTTACCGCGGCGACAACAACAACAAGGGCAACTAAAGCAAAGACCTCAGTGGCAGGATCTCATAAAGGTGAGTGTCAGTCTTCTAACTTAAACACTTTGATAGTAACACGTGGACTTATACACTGGTATCCACATAAAAGGCTGCCCATGGCATTTACACCATAATCAGAACAAGTAGTCTGGCAGCGGCTTAGGCAGTGTCCTGTTTTTATCGATCAAGACACTTGGCTCAGTGAATTCACAACATACTTTTTCCATTGCCTCGTTTTGGATATTTTACCCCTCCTTTGGGCCAGATTAATGTGGTTTGACAATGTCCAAATAAAGTTTGATTAAGTTTTATTTATTAATGTTTTATGAAAATGCAATTGGTGTCTCTTCTAGCAGAAACAGGCAGAGTGTTTGAATATGTCTTTTTAAAGTTTTAAAATAATGACACACGGGCTTGAATCTCAATTCTGTCATTCGGCAGTCACTTTATCTAACTGCAAGACCACCACCCAGAGACTGACACAAGAGTTTGTGCAATAAAAGTCTTAGTGATTTGTTCATTGTTACAGACCTAAAGTCCCGCCTTGGACAGACCACAGATGTGTCTTCATCAATATCAGTCCGTCTCGGTCGTCTCCGCAGTCAGACGACAGAGGTCAGTTCCAGCGTGGACACAAAGAAGAACACAAATCTGACCAAAACATCAGTAGGCTCTGCCAAAAAAGCCAGTGTTTTCAATCGATTAGGAACAGCTAAAGACATTTAGCAGAAGTGCCCCAGTTATCAAATTTACCAACTCGTACAATTTGATATACATTATTTATTGGGTCCATGACAGGCACAAAGTTTTATAGTTCTGGTTTCAACATCCTGTGTAAATCAGGGTGGATTTTGCTGCATAATCATGGAGCCTATAAAGTTGCATTCTGATTAATATCATGCGTGTGCTGGTTTTTAAAATATCTGCAACAAGAATTAAAGGTTATTTGTTTGGATGTGATAATTTATATTGGTTGTATATTTAATTTTTGCAGTCAGTGCATTCTTGTTGAAGGAAAGTTTTGATGAGTATCTCTGGTGGTATGTAGCTACGTAAAACTTCTATGAAATATTTACATTTTGTTGTTTCTAAAATAAAAATTTAAACTTTTGTATAAAAAAAAACACTAAATTGTTTCTTCATTGTTGAAATGTAATTGTGATTTTAATGGTGTATGCCTTAATTTTATGGAATAATTTCTTGTGAGATATTATCAGAGTGCAACTTTAATAGTGGCTCAGCTTTCTGTTTGTAAAACCAATGCACAAAGTGGATGGCACTGTGTGTGTTGCTTCTGTTTTATGAAACATTTGCATCCAGTTATCCACACTAGGCGTATGTGTGTAGTGCATCATTATTGTTGTGGATATTTATGTTGCATATATACTCAAATATTTATTTTTTGGTCAGCACCATTACCTGTATTCCTCCTATGATGTAGGTGTTGTTTAATGAAGAATGTACTCTTGCGACAATGTCAAATGCACCCAAATTCCTCATAAATAATACTGTCATTATTTTTAAATATACGTTATGTTATTGGCATTATCAATATGCCAAACAAAAAATGCCAATTTATATTAACAAAATTGAAGAAATTAAGTTTATTTTGCATATTCTAAATCAATAAAAGATAAGTTCACGTATAACATGGTGTTGAGTTTATAGGAATGCTCAGAAAACTTCACTGTCGGTAATTATTGAACAAAAACTATTTGTATAAATATATTCATCATTATCTATAGCCAGGTACTCATTCATACAGCCGGATAAACTGGAGCAATGTAGAGTGAATGAACTTGCCTACAGGAATTTTAAAGCAGAGTTGTTATCTTGATTCAATGCAAGCAAATTGTTAAAAAAAAAGTTATATATATATACTGGTATCTATATTATCATAGACATTATGTTAACTTCCCTGAAGCGATTATTATTATTCATAACTGCATACCTGATAGAGAGGAATACACCATCATTGCCAGTGTAGCACACTAGTGTATAAAACAAATCATTACAGATCAGATCTCTCAAGAAAACTGTTTGTCATATTTTTTGGGAAAGGTTAACCTGGCTGGCATACTCCCGGTGATTTAAGAGATATTTTCATATTGATCAAACACAGTGCATGTATTCACGTTGTATTTTCAAAATAATCAAAATCTGTGTTTTGATTTTGGTCTGATACATTGCCTGCTGGATATCAAGCAACTGTCTCATTGCTGTGCAACAATCGGCTATCATTAATTACGTATGGCAGGCATATACGTTACGGAGTTAATAGCAGTAGTTGTTTACTGAAATATTCGATATTGCATTTAAAGTTGGGTTGTTTCTACATTTGATACATGCTACAAGTTAGAGTAATTTAAATGAATATAATAAAACAAAGTAAAGTTTGTATGCTTCTTTTGATCACATTCTATGAATGGAGATGCTGTTGGTTTGGTTGATTAAGTCAATAAAATTGAAGCATGAAACTGTGGCGTGTTATGTATTTGTGTTAAGTTTTGCAGTTCATTGATGGATTTGTTTGTCTAATTTGCAATTAGCAGGCTCATTGTTGTCTCAATGTGTACACCATAATAAATGGTTCTCAACTGGGGCCCCAATATCTATACACTTGGCACCGTGAAATTTAACAGGAAATGATTAAGAAACACAAAAATTCTCTGGCTGGCAGTAGTATTAAAATATAATATCACCTACAATTTTGACAGAGGAACACCATAACAAATGGTTCTCAATTGGGGCCCCAATATCTATACACTTGGCACCGTGAAATTTAAGAGCAAATGATAAGAAACAAACATTATCTGGCTGGCACTAAGATTAAAATATAATATCACCTAAGATATCGACAGAGGAGACACATTTTTTTAAACGTTTATTGTAACAAACCATCTCAATTAAAACTGGTCAACATGAAACGCAATCGACTGAGCAGATTTCGCTGCATTCACTTAGTGAGAAATGCGGTTAACATAAATTCATTTGGTTATATATATATACATTGTACGCAGATAGCTGACACGCAGTGCCTTAGATAAAATACACCAGTGTCGACGCGATTAAACCAGTTCTCACTCCTGTACACAAGTATCGAGTGGCTCCAGGCCTAAGTGTGGCCCCGCGTTCAATATAATGTTTTATTGAAAACACTAAGTCTACGCTGCATATAGAATATCACTTAAACTTTTCCAATGCCTTCAATTAAACGCCATTTTAATCGTAGCATCTGGCAAGTTCCACACCATTGTGATGAGTAGCAAATATATACTGTTATATATATACTGGAATAATTATTAAATCGATTAATAAAAATCATAATAAATTGGTCAGTGTAAAATCAAGTGCAGAACCAGCCACAAAGATTGGTTGTTGATATAGGGGGCCTGACCATTATTTCTTGTCATCATTGACATAATGGGCCCTATCCAACTTCACCACCATACAACTTCACAACTGAAATTGTGCTAAGATACTGTCAATAAAATACAAACCATTTAATGACTTGTAAGCAGTTTCTTACTAATATCACCTCATTGCTCTGCTGCCTTCAAAGGAGGACCTTTGTGAAAATTGTTATGATGTACTTATGCCAATAATACTAACAATTCCAATCCTCTTAAATCCTGAAAAATGGAATTCATTCCTATGATTGTACAACACAAGTCAAATGCAAGATGTCTATGCAAGTAGTTTTGTCTAACAAGGCAGCATGGATCATAACAGATTGTAACAAAAGATTTGCCTTAATCAGTGCCATGTATATCACATACATATAACATACGCACAGCGAAAGGACAGCGAAAATAGATTCCTTGTGACTACAAGAAAGACTGAAACCATTGTTACAATTCTATTAAAATATGGCCAACACAATTATCTTCTATGTCCAGTTCGAATATAATGGCCTGCTAGTACACATTTACTGCCGATGCCACATTCTGGTTTAATATGTCTATTCTACATAATTTTTTGTCATTATTTTATCATCAAGCTATGGTATGTTATAACATCTAATCCATCATATCCTCTAATATCATTAGGATGACTGTTTTAAATTTAAACAATAAAGATAAACAGTTAATAATATGTAGCAACAATGTCTCATAAATGCCTGTAACAATGGAGGCACGCGTCATGTTACACATAGACAATGCCAGTATCCACAGTAATGTCAAGGCTGTGTAAAACTGCTGGCTTTTCTGAGGAGCCTTCGAACGCCCAATTGTCAACCTCAAACCACTTTCAACGGTTGTCGAGTGTACTATAAGCACTTTATGATCACAGTCAAGACTTGGTTGGCACTACGTATCTACTTGGTATCACACACCAACTGACACCAAACAAGACGTCTGCCTCTGCCACAGCCGCATACACCACTTTCAACCAAGGCACTGTTTTCAAAAGTACCGCAAAGTTGGTAAATAGCACAAAATTACAGAAAATATGTAGAAATATTACAATACACACAGGAGAGAATGGAAGAATGATATTTGAATCCTTATGGGCACAATTCAAGGTGAGGCGATCAATTTGAAGCACAGTAAGTAACAATCACACAACGGTTTTCAGTATAGTACGTCTTCCTCTTCTTCAGGACTAGTTTTGCAGGTAACAAAATTGACACATCTGTTGCAGTCAGAAAATGACAGACTGGTAATCCTGTTCGCAACCAGAATAAAGATTTCTGGCACAATCCAGACGAAATTGCACTTTGTGGTCAGTTAGGGGCAAAAATAATTAGTGAAAACCCCAGTAAAATCCATTGAAAAATGCTGTGTATTTGAATTGTGACAACTACCAATTTCATGCTCACCCTTTCCCGTGGTGTGTTTAAAAAAAAGTGCATCACTAAACAAAGTTTCAAATGAAAACCACTTTACCAACCGTTACAAATAATAAATATTATTTCACACTTCATGTAGGCGATACTAGTACCCGTCGTTGGAAAGTATAAATATAAAAAATCCGCAAAAGGCCACTCATTGATTGTTGCAGCCATGACACGTTCTTGTTGTTGATTAAGAACAAACTCGTGACCCTTGTGACGTCAGACTGGACCCATGACACGGTGGAATGACATCGTGGTTATGTTTGGTGCTTCTGGATGTATCGGTAGCCAAGGAATAGGGCCAGGGCCAGGGTGGAGGTCGTGGCGGCGATAGTGTAAGGTGACCACCCTCCGTTTTCCTCCTCCGAGGGTGCCATCTTTGCCGGGGGGATCACCCCGTCACCGACATCCCCGTTCATCTGCGGCCTGTCTTTCAGCTGCTGTGTCTGGAAGCCGGATAAAACCAATGGTTTGAAATGATACGTCAGCCTCGTGGTATGGTACATAAGGCACGATATGTATCATGATATATTTATTAAAATGGCTTTATGGCAGTTACTGTAATAATTATTTGCTATCTGAAAACATCTAGTACATGAAATACAATATTAGTGTTTATTTGTGAGTACAGTGGTGACCTCTACGCTGTTGGTTTGTCACAATCGTAGGCTCTCACAGTTGACCTATGTGTAAAAAAAAATATCGCACACAAAAATCTAATTTTTTCCAGTATTCAAAATCACTCTTGGAATATATGTACCTGGGTACATACAGTCACTAATGAACAACAATGTTCCCATAGAAAAAGCCTAGGGGGTCTTGGACACATTTAGGACACCCCCCTACATCTAAGATACAATCTTGGAGATTTATTTTTCCAGGAGGCAGGGAGAGTCACAATATATCCAATAAACTCCTAAAGTTGTTGGTGGCTTAGCTGATTAGATCAGAGGTTTATCGTTTAATGGTGAGGTGAGTGACTGGCTAGCCCCCAACAGAGGTGGGAGAGAGGAGGTAGAAGCCCTGTATACATAGGTGTGCTGCCATCTAGTGACCATCACATTGCCAAATGTTGAACTGTGGCTAACCTCATTATTGACAACAACACGGTGAATATGTAGGGCATTTGGATCAATTTAATTGCCTGATACTTTAATCCTATCAATAACATACTATGACCTGGTACTTCGACAAGATTTCTTTGAAAAGGACCTGATACAACAACTATTCTATGAAAATAATAATTTTAGACTAAGTACTGTGTAATTTCCGTCCTGTTGCACTCACCTTTAGTGCATCAAGCGCCCCCTGTTGGACTGACAGTCGAACCGTGTCGCCAGCAAGTCGGAAGAGTTGAACGGCAGAGCTGTGGGCTACGTTTTCCACATTGGTACCATTAATCTGAAAGACAGAAACTGCGTCTTTGACTGCAACATGGACAAACTGACAAACAGAAACCTTGACATGTTAATAAATATTTTTTCTTATTTATAACTTAATTTAATCTTCTTACAGCAGGTTTTCCACAGATACACTTTATTAATGTTTAATTTATTGTTATTCTATGAATCTCTCCTGTTCGTCATAACATCGTTTAATTAATTTTTGTTATCTTAAAATAACACACCGCTATTATCTTGTCCCCCTCTCGCAAGCGGCCATCTTGCGAAGCTGCTCCTTTTTCTCGAATCTGAACAACAAATATTCCTGGATCATCAGGAATGTGGGGATTGTCTACGCCACCGCGGATGTTAAATCCCAGACCTGGAAATGAATTTATAAACATTAGACATTTTGTGAATATTTTTTGAGGACTTCCCAGTATTTATATTTTTGTCTTTATTATTGATTGGATTTAAATAAATATTTGCATTAACATGTATTTATTATTTATTATTTTATCCATTCAAGGGTATAGGCCTAGTACATGTAGTGTAGGCTTAAATGCAAAATGATGAAGAACTCTATTGACTTAGACTTAAAGACACATATTCAAATAAATAGCATTACCACAACTGGAGTTTGTGAGAGGAACTGACCAACACATCATAAGGCAAGAAATCATAAAATAAGGAAAAGCATCACCATGTACACCCTCTAGAAAGAACACAGTAATGGTCACAACATGAATTTTCGTGTGAAGGAGAAAACCAGGAAGACAAAAATAGTTAGAAGTAAATTGTTGAATAAATTAAAGTTTTGAATCACCTGGAAAAATGTCAGCCACAAATTTTACTAGATACATGTTTTGGTCCTTCAAGTTATGGAAGGACCAAATGAAGGAAATAAAAATTAGGTGCATCATTTGTTATGTACTATTTAGCAACAGTTGCCCTCTCCCAGCTAAGTCTTATACTGAACTGACTAAGAGCAGTTGACTGTTTGGCATACCACACATCCGGCATTTGTCTCTGCTAACATGAACTTTGATCTCTTGGCAACATTCATCTCTCTATAATTACATAATTTCCATCACAACTGCATAACTTTGACATAAGTAATTTGTTTGCACTATTGAATATATTCACCAAAATGGCAAAATCCCATCAGTTTCTGCTAGTTACCAAATTGCAAAAAAATCGCTGATAGTTAGTTTAGCTTATATTATAGAGTATGCTAAGCATAATTTAATAGCCAGCCGAATGTAATTAACAAAGTCACGTTTGACACATTAGCCATAGGCATAGTGATAGTTATAGACTACTCAAGTCAGATTCATTTTTTAGATTCTATCTGATCGAGGTAATGGGGGAAAGATGAAATTGCAAAAAAATGTATAAACAAAATGACAAATTGTAATATTAACTACTGTTTTACTTTTATGTACCGTACTATACTACTTATCTTACATAAACACTCAATATGCTGTTTATCCGTCTGTAACTATTGCCCATTTTTGGCTGCAGACGGAAATTTTATTTTCGTCAACATTACCTGATTTCCCACGTACTAATACTATATCGATAGGCTTTGCTGATGTTGTCATCTTCTACGTAGTTCTTGTACTACCTAAGGAAAGTCTTAGCTTAGTAGACTGATCAAAATGTAGTAAATTACAAGCAAAATTAGCCTGAGCGATAATAAGCAAGTCAGGTCGGCGGTGACTTGGTTGATGACGTGTGTTTACGTTCCATGTTTAGATGCATTTGTTTACTATCCTGTTGTTTACCAAAATGAGACTAAACAGTTGACATTATGCATTTATATTATAATTGATTAAAAAACGCTGCAGTGTTTCTGGTACAGCTTAACAGTTTTCAAAATGTTTATCGAGGGTCTTAGCATTTAATAAATTTGACTGTCAAAACATCAAGACGAAAAAGGTAATGCCGAATTTCCCAGAGTTCCGTACCAAAACAAATCTGACACATTCTGAAGATGGCTAGCAGTAGTTGTGCTAGTTTAGCACCGACCGATTTTAATATTTCTACATCGTTTGAAGACGCAAATGGTGCTATTATTGTTGCGGTCGAAAGGTGTCAATTATGCAGCGGAACTAAACGTACTTTTTACTGTAAAGAATGCATCCTGAGGGGGCACTTTGTACACTCAAAAACGAAAACACCTGAATCTCCAACTCCGGAAACGTAAGCAAAATTGTTTGTTGATTGTTTTGTGTAGAGGCTACAAAATAAATGGATAACAAATTACCACACTGACAACATGTACTACTCGTGTGATATGATGCTATCGTCAGTGATTTAAAATATAAGAATATTCAGCCATCAATCTGATCTCACTTGGACATGCTCTGAGCTAGAGATAATAGTAATAACAACAACAATTGTTAGAGTTTCTAAAACACTTGCGTCAGCAGTAACCTTACTTACTCATGTTTTCATGATGGTTGTAATTGTAAATCACAAACTTTCTATTTCAGCATTGATCAGAAGAGCAACATTCTCTTCAGTTTAAGTTGTTTAAATCCTTGATAATGTCTGTTTATGCAATGCATCAAGTCAACAACAGATACGGAAGAATATGCACGGCCAGAATAACCTTCTGATAGTTATTTATTAAATCATCATATTATTGGACGAGTCATGAAACGCAACTATTTACAAACAAATGTGAGCCAGTCGCGGCCGTAAACTTAAACATTGCCTCATTTGCTTACCCTATACATTCTAAAAAAGGTCCATATTATAAATGACAGTACTGACAACATCGTATAGGTAATACATAAAAACCCGCTTATAAAGATGTCACGCATACATTTTGACTACTAGAACTACTTATTATTATACCATACTAGAGCGAGGTGGGAACATTCTGCCACAATTGGTCACTTGAACACGTGACCACCCCACCTCCTTATTTGCTTACAAGTTATTTTTATCAAATCCATCTACTGCATCTCACAGAGATGTACCCTGCCTACAGGGGCAATGTTTGCTTCCTTATTTATTATGCCCATCTTAATTTTTGATTGGAGCCAGTTGGAGGTCCCTTCACCATGCGTTCCTTGGATAGCTTCTATTTCTCCACTTGAGCCGAGCGTTCCATGATGACAGTTGATGCTGGTTTCTGGAGCATGTGACCAATCCACCCCTATCGTCTTCGTCTTATTTCACATTCAGACAGTGCATTCTCTTCCACAAGTCAATGTTGCTGATGATGTCTGATCAGTGGAACTGGAGGATTCTTCTTAGACCATTGTTGGCATTGATAGAGGTCTGTATTTGCTTGATGGTGGTGCTACATGTTCACCATCTCTCTGCTCCCCACAGACTTCACGTTGGAGTTAAACAGTAGCTTGGCATCCATTTAACATGAAGTCATGCGCTAATCTTTGTAGATATTCGCAGAAGTTGCGAAGGTGGCAGGTGTTGAAGGGAGAGAGGGTGGAACTACTGGAGAGGTGAGAACATTTTATCAACCTATTCATGTGTAAGTTATCCCCTGGCAAAGACAGCATGTGGCACGGTTTGTCACTGTGTAGTAGATGGTACACTACATACACTCAAGAGTGAACAGTTGGTTAATAATAGCAGCCTGTTGACATTATTTAATATGAAACAATTATTGTATTTCTTTGAAATAGTTTCTCTGTGGTTCCTAAGTACTGTTAATACTTTGAAATATGTACATTTACCAATAATACCATTACGGTTAATTGTTTTTATAAGCAATACATTTGACAGTATTTTTTTCAGTTTTAAAGATGTCATTTCCAAGCGACTTGAAACTGAAGAAAAGGTTGGTAATCTTTACTCTGTTAAATCAGTCAAGTTTCATAGTAGTGGCACATATATTTTGAATAAAATGTATATGTACCAACAAAATGTAACAATTACATTTGTGATTTTGTGTCTTAGGAAATTAAAGGGGAAATGTATATCTAGAATTACTTGAAAATATGACATACATCTGATCACTACTAATGTGGTTCATAATGAGACACATGTGTATGTGTTTGCAACTTTGCATTGTAGTTCTACAAAGAACAGAACAAAAGTGCATGTTGATTCTAATTCAAGTATTTAAATACATGTATGTGAATTCTACATTTTGTCTTTTTCTGCCTGGGGCTACTGGTTTAGTGCTACTGACTCCCCTCTGAGAACTCTAACCGCTGACACCTCCCCATCTCACTCCACCTACCTCACCCCACCCCTCCCCACCCCACCCTTCCCTCCCCACCCCTCTCCTTGACTGACTGCCATAGTAGAAGTACACATTGGCTGAGACCACTAAGAATAAGTCACATTGCTGCACCCACACAACTTGGCTGTGTTTCTGGGCATCTCTCACTACCAGTGTTCAGAAACTGCTGTGTTACAGTACAGCCGTGACTTCATTTGTGTGTTCTTCCTTTGCTGCAGAAGATGCAAATTCAGTTTGCGAGACAAAGAGTCATGCTGTGTCTGAAAGCTGTTGAAACAGCCCAGCAACAACGTAAAAGAGGTACTTTCAGTCTTAACTAAGCAATGATAACATATTCAGACAATTGATGATGAAACTGCATTAACTGGCTATACGTGCCATTATCACTTTGTGTTTCAAATTGCCAGCATCTCTGTGCAAGACTAAATGTGAACTGGATGTTATGATGGTAGTATCAATTTTTTTATCTTGATACTCATATAATTTAGAGTTATAAATATTTGGATTTTTTAATTATAAGTAATATATTTGTTAATTTATGCAAAGTTTAAAATGTAGAAGTAGACCAGTATTTAATAATACCATTTAAACTGTGTTAATGTTGAGAATTAATTATACGCAAAACTTATCACATACACTCCTGTACAGAATCTGTCTGTTTGAACCCTGAGCTAAAATTCATGCAATACACGGCATACATTTGGCTGTTTTCATGTACAGTAGTCCCCTCTTATACAGCCAACCATTCAGCATGCTCAAAGTGGCAGCATAAAGAGGGTGGTCTCTGGTAATGAGGAACCATCAATGATGCCCCTGTTTCATGACAGACTGACGTCTCCCTTACCAGTGCACGTGTACATGTCAACATTTGAGACGTCTAACATTGTGACAATACCAGCTACGGGGTATTTTGTCAAGAATGACAAATTATGTGTATGGTAGGCCTACTTAATTTGTTATTAACTTGCGATTAAAAATTGCAGTTTTTAGCTGACAATTGGCTGCTGAAGAGGGGTAGATTCTTTATGCAACAGTTTGAATTAGAAAATGTTAATGCAATGAAAATGCCTCCAGAGCAAGCTGCCGTCCTGCAATTGCGAGAGGAGAATCACGGCAGGAAGGGCAAGTCAGTGCGGCACGAGGAGAAACTGACGTTCATCAACGAATACGTGCAGAGAACGATCGCATACATCGAGAAACAGCAGCCGACCTTGGACCAGTGTCACGCGGAACTGTGTGCTTCCCGCCAGAACCACATCAGGGATCTACTCACCTACATCTTCCCCATTCGGGAGACACAGCCCAGGAGGTGGGGATGGCATTTCCCAATACTGATTTGTCACTGTATGATAAAGTTAATTACTGCCACTGATGTGCATTTTTATTTGTCTCGATTGGACTTTTATTTGTGTCGATTGGACTTTGCAAAGATTGTTATCTTATCTTATCTATAAAGCTATCTTATCTTATCTCTGATCTTATATCTTATCAGCTGTTTCGTTCTAAGCTAGATGTCACTTTTCATATGATTCTCGCTACAGTCTACATGTGTTTCCGCCATTGTTTGGTTGTGAACTCCTTAAAACTGCCGAATCCAATTCATATTTGACTAATCCTGGATTTTCCATTTTTTTCCGTCATATTACAGACCAGCAGGTTAAGGCAATATGTATGATAAATACGTTAATTACAGCTACAAACAGTTTAAATGTAATTTATTTCAGTGTCATTCTAAGAGCCCTGTCAGATGAATCAGATACATAATTTCAACTAGAATAGTTCAGGCACACCTGGTGAAGTTAGTGTCAACAGTGACCAGGTTACAGGTCATGGGCGACAGAATCGGTCTATTGGACTGAATCAGTCTTGGGCTTTCCTCTCAGAAGAAGGACAATAATAAAACTGCACACAAAAATAACAACACTGAACAAGTCGCCCTGTCTAATAATCCATACCAAGTGCACTTATTTAACAAGATTTAACAAGATTGCCACCTAGAGATTCAACTCTAGATGGCAGGTGGACTAGGAAGCTCTTTGGCTTATCGAGAGTCCAACCTATCTATCTAAGTATACCCCACCCTTCTTAGGTATGTCGATTTTATTTTAAAATATATTAACACTACTAGCACCTACACAATCAGCTGATAATCTGTTCCATTCATTGTTCTTTGTGAAAACGAAATTTTTCTTATATCTAGTGTACACTGTTTCTTTGCTAATGTAACTCCATGTCCTCAGCAAAGAAGCAGTGTAGACTAGATATTAGAAAAATGTATTAAACATATTAAACCTGTTATTAAAACCCACTCAATTTCACATAACAGGAGTAGGGAATGATTACATCCCAGCAAAGATACTTGATTTTATTATTCATCTTATTATGTGTGGTTTTGTTCAGTGAACAAGACAGCATGGTGAGTGCCTTGGCGGAGGCGCGACACACGGCCTATGTCCACGGTCGCTGGGTGTACACGGACAATGGCAATGAACACCAGTACCAGGTCATCGAACCTACTCTGCCGGGGAGCGGCGATTATTCAGCGTACTGTGCTTGGCGTGAGTATTGCTAGACATTGTTTAGCACTGAATCGCTTCAATCAGTTTTTATTTATTGTTTATAAAACTGGGACAGCTTAAACTGTAGTCAAAAGTGAAATTAAAGCCGAAGACTGAAAGGATGCTGGTGTCCATGTGTGGGTGCTCTAACATGTTTATACCAAAAAGGCATAATACAAGAGAAACAAATTGTGGTGTGGAGAAAATTCATTTAGCAATATCCAAAGGCAGAACAAAAATTATATTGAAGTTGGAAGCAGTCTGGCAAATCGCATTATTTTGCTTATAACAGCATCAATAATAATATTATAATTGGAAATCACGATTGATAAGATTAAGTCATTTGTTGGAATCCCTTATTTGTTTCATTCAGTGATGACGTCGGAATCATTATGGTGTCTTCAACGTTGTTGTTATACGCAGTTCTCGATTGAACAAAACAAAATATTTCAACAAGTAACTGAACAACTTTTATAGAATATTGTAACATACAAACTGAAACAAATCACGCAACTTTAAGTTCCACGTAAAACTGCAACATTTCTTCTGCAGCTTTTCGATTCCACTTCATTTCACTTCCTCCCAACTATGATATCACTCTGGCATGTTTTCTCGCCGTCCTTGTTGCAGTGGTCGAGAACAGAAACTCACTGACCGCTGCGGACACGGAGTACGGTCAGCGTAACCCCGCCTACATGGTCAGTGCGGCACTGTCCTACACCACCCAGCTGACCTCTCAACTCTCATACTACCTGGGCATGCACCTGCCTAAACGTCTCTGTTACAGGTACGACTACTCGTTTATTTTTTCGTGTTAATGACACAATTTTTTGTTAATTTATTAAGCTAATAATTTATCTTTTTAATGTTATATTTTATTTGTTTTATGGATAATATTTTGTGTTTATGTAATTTTATTCATGGTGTTTGTGTTTGGTTATTTATTTATACAGTTTAATGTCTTATTGTATTAAATGTTAAGAGGTTGTTGAAAATGACAGAGTAAGGAGTGCTAGAATGTCCTTGTGTTGTGTTTGTAGTGAGTTCTGTGGGAAAGACTTTACGTCATTGTGTTTGTGTTGTGTTTACAGTGAGTTCTGTGACAAAGACTTTACATCCTTGTGTTGTGTTTACAGTGAGTTCTGTGGCAAAGACTTTACATCCTTGTGTTTGTGTTTACAGTGAGTTCTGTGACAAAGACTTTACATCCTTGTGTTGTGTTTACAGTGAGTTATGTGGCAAAGACTTTACATCCTTGTGTTTGTGTTTACAGTGAGTTCTGTGACAAAGACTTTACGTCCTTGTGTTTGTGTTGTGTTTCCAGTGAGTTCTGTGGCAAAGACTTTACGTCCTTGTGTTTGTGTTGTGTTTGCAGTGAGTTCTGTGACAAAGACTTTACGTCCTTGTGTTTGTGTTGTGTTTGCAGTGAGTTCTGTGGCAAAGACTTTACATCCTTGTGTTTGTGTTGCGTTTACTGTGAGTTCTGTGGCAAAGACTTTACATCCTTGTGTTTGTGTTGTGTTTACAGTGAGTTCTGTGATAGACTTTACGTCCTTGTGTTTGTGTTTACTGTGAGTTCTGTGACAAAGACTTTACATCCTTGTCTTTGTGTTGTGTTTGCAGTGAGTTCTGTGACAACGACTTTACATCCTTGTGTTGTGTTTACAGTGAGTTATGTGGCAAAGACTTTACATCCTTGTGTTTGTGTTGTGTTTACAGTGAGTTCTGTGATAGACTTTACGTCCTTGTGTTTGTGTTTACTGTGAGTTCTGTGACAAAGACTTTACATCCTTGTCTTTGTGTTGTGTTTGCAGTGAGTTCTGTGACAACGACTTTACATCCTTGTGTTGTGTTTACAGTCAGTTATGTGGCAAAGACTTTACATCCTTGTGTTTGTGTTGTGTTTATTGTGAGTTCTGTGACAAAGACTTTACATCCTTGTGTTTGTGTTGTGTTTCCAGTGAGTTCTGTGGCAAAGACTTTACATCCTTGTGTTGTGTTTACAGTGAGTTATGTGGCAAAGACTTTACATCCTTGTGTTTGTGTTTGCAGTGAGTTCTGTGTCAGACTTTACGTCCTTGTGTTTGTGTTTCCAGTGAGTTCTGTGGCAAAGACTACGTCCTTGTATTTGTGTTTGCAGTGAGTTCTGTGGCAATGAGTTGACGGAGTGTCAGTTTGAACGCGCTGTTTACCGCCTCAACCATAACATCCTCTACTTGTGCTTCACGCAAAACGTGGATCCGGAACTGCTGAATGCGAAACACACGGTGCACAATCTACTTGTGATGCTGGACTCACCACAGCTGGGAAGGTTTGTCCTTATAGCATTGGTCCTTACAATATTGGTACTTATACATTGGTCCTTGCATTACTCCCTATAACATTGCTTTCTAGATATTGATATGCTTGAAAGAGTACAAATGAGAGCAACCAAAATGATACCAACACTCAGGAATATTATTTATGAAATGTGTCTAAAAGAATGTGGTTTACCAACACTAGAAAACAGGAGACTGAGAGGAGATCAGATAGAAGTGTTTAAAATATTGACAGAAATAAACAACAAATTATTAAAGAAATGAGGACTAGAATTGAATTGAATTGAAGCAGTGTAGACTAGATATTAGAAAATTTTCATTTTCCCAAGAATAGTAAATGAATGAAACAGATTATCAGCTGATTGTGTAGGTACTAGTAGTGTTAATGTTTAAAAATAAAATCGACATATACCTAAGAAGGGCGGGGTACATTTAGATAGGCTGGACTGTCAATAAGCCAAATCGGCTTCCTTGTCCACCTGCCATCTACCTTGCTGTAGGTCATGTGATTTAACAACTTGACATGTTTACCTTTATAGGTCAGGTGACTTCCTCATCAACAACGAACTGATGCAGTCGGTCGAGGACACGCTGCAGGTAGATCCCTCGTCTGAACCCTGGTCTGACTCTGAGGATGAGGTCGACCACGGCGAGATGGACTGGGAAGAGGTTCCCGTCTCCCTTCCCGAGCTGGAGGGAACGACCCGGAGCTACATCACGTCACAGTTCAACGATCCCGGGTCGCAAGCCCCAGCCGGCATTGCTGGGGGTCTGATGTCATCGGTAGCCTCGTTGTGGCGGGCTGCGACGGGGACTCGCGACGACCCGCAATAGGACTTACATGTGTCTCGTGAAATGTTAGGGGCTGTTAATGTGTTGTTAGGAAATGTACAGATGTATGGTGCTGCCATCTTCAGGAGAACGGAACTGCAGACTGTGTCAGTAGACTTTACATATTGGCGCAGCGAAACATGGACTTACTGGATGATGGAGTAATCAGTCAATATCTGTTGTTACCTTCTTTGCTGGTCGAACAGGTAATAACAAACAGGTAATTATATGACTGCACTTTCGATTTGAACCCGTGGATGTGGTGTTCTGTGAGAATCAATCCTATGTTGCACACAGCGTTTGAACTCCACACGTCTCTGTGTGTCTTTCAGTGGTTGTTATTGTTATCCAAACTGACATTTTTCAGTTTGAAAATGTCTACAGCCAAAAAGGTCAGTATGTAGGGAAGAACTGATGTCTAGAGTCTAGACTACAGTATAAGACGATTATCTCATTTGTATTTAATCAATGATTGACAACGCATGTCACATTCTGTTGGGGTCTGATGGTTCAGTTACAGGCCTAGTACATAATCATTTTGCTAAGCCATCAGTGGTGGATTGATATTTAACGGGTTAACCACTGGGCCATGACATCATTAATTCTGGATTTTGTATCAATTTTTATATTATAATAATGTACTCGTGTATAATTATTATTTAACATTACCTAAGTTATGATTAGCAGTTATGTTCTGCAGATTGTTTTCAATACTTAATTAAGTACGGTTGCTACACACAGAAGTAAAAATTGTGCCATATATAATATGAATCATAGTTTATATTTGTGCAGATGTCGGACTGGTTCACAAGCCTGGTCAAGATGCCAAAGCTACAAATGTGTATCATGAGTGAGGTTATTCTGTGGTTACTTATCACACTTAAGACATTGTCTATACACAATTTATGCTGTGCATAAGGTTGTATTTATGTTATTCTGATATATTAATGAGTTAACATATCGCGTATGTCCATCTTTGACTTTCGTGTCTTCTGTAAAGTGTTTTAATACGTTCTCCCTGTGGTTGGCTTGGTGTGTCCATGTGTTGTAGAGTGGTGTTGTAACAACCAGTCCAACGTTTCTCCTGCACTTTACATCAATAACTGGTGATTGCCGAGTTACATGAGGAAGAAAGTTTGGACTAGAAATATTCCTGACCCCCATCTAAGTGTTGTTTTAAATGAACACACACACAACTGCGACATAAACAAGACAAATGTTCCTGTATCTCACCAATGCGGTATCAAATCAGAAGTCAATTAGAAAATGACATACAAAACCAATTTATTTAGTTAACGGAGAAATGAAGTCATAAGTTACATAAATACAAGTTGTATGACCCGGGTATGCACTAATTGACCGTGTCACTTGGTCGCACATTGGGTTTACTTGTTGCAATTTCACGGTGTAGACTGTCCTATGGATATCAGTAACAACGCGACAAATGGACGATGCAGAATCGACACCACGGATGACGCGACATTTGAATCAACAGCACAGATGATCAACAGCACATGCAGTGAATCGACAGCACTGAAGATTCAGCAGTTGAAACAACTGCGCTGCAGCGCGGCAAACACAAATGGCTACATAGCTTATCTACGGCCCAAATATCTGTATCTCTTGGTCCCACGGGTTAGCACAACAAAGCACACGAGTAAACGGAATGTGTTTCAGTGTGGAAAATAAACTTTTCCTAACACTGTACAAAGTGCCGCACGCACATACAACAGAAACTTCAACAAATCACGAAATTCCAATGGAAACACATTTTGGTTGCACGCTCACTCGCAATAAGTGAAGCAATAATTTTATTTATATTTATTATATATTTATAACGTATTTTGGCTCATCTGTAAACACCATAGGTATTTTGTTTGCGAGAATGCAGTTAGTCACAGAATCACCACATAAGCTACGCTTAGTGTAATATCAGTTATTAGTTATTGACAACAAGCATTTGCAACTTTTACTTCACCAAATCCCACATACGTGTAATAATAATCTTAACGCTATCGTAACAGTAATTAGGAATGGGTTTGCTGTGAGCGCACCAACAGTACAAAAAATGAAAGACACTCTTAATTTGTGCGATTCAGTCATGTGATTTACAAAACACAGATGGATTCTAAACACACCACAGTCTAACTGGGCTCCAGTTTTAACTTGCAAACTTGTGTTTGTTACAAAACAGATATCATAGTACCACAGTAAACTAGCATGCCATTGCCATTTCAGTTTTTAGCTAAATACACTTCTCATCAATACAATCATCATTATCCACATTGCAAGTATCTAGATGCCATTAACTAAACTCACTTCGTCTTACGTACCTCTGCCTCAAACTACTCGGCTACCAAACTAGTACAGTCATATTAACAGTATCAATAAAATATACAGTGACGTCCATTCGAACTGACCGTGGTCTAACACACACCTACAGTGCACACTTAAAATACCCTATCCTGTTCCCACTCCACAGACGGACGTCGGAACCCTGAGAAAATTAACACAACGTCTGAAGGTGAGAGCCCTACACTGGCATGACAGGGTGGATGGACCGTCACATGTGAAACCTTACGGATGGCATGGGAAAAGTCATGCATAGCGCAGTCGACGCCAAACTAGATATCTGTCATGAACGACTTTGGCAGTCGGAATCATCTTATCTGTCACTGTTACCTGTTCGACGCTTATAAACATGGTTCCAACTTTCAGCCAGAACTTCCACACATGTAACCCACCGTAGCAGACCCCAAAACGGTAGGGTCATGCAGGCCATGTGACAGTACCATCACCTTCCGGGGCTAGTGGCGCCATCTGTGTAAGTGACAACCTTCTACATTCACTATGAGCTTTATAAACACATCACAGATCTGAGACTGCAGGTAAAACCACGGAATCTGTCACCCTCAAACAAAGTCACCTGTCACCACGTCACCACGTCACCACGTCACCACGTCACCACGTCACTTGAAAGACCTGACCCTTCGCTGGACAGTGGACACCAGATGACAACCTGAACTCCTCAGTAGGCGTGACGTCACTCGTACCAACTTAATTGTACCATCATCACGCGACGGACGAGAAACGAGTCCATTAAAATGACCCGAAAACAAGACCACCCAAGATTCCAAAAACAGATCGCCCTCACCAACCCTCAAAACCAGCACCCATGGCATGCATGCAGTGTCCATGACACAATGGTCAGTAAATTTCCTAAAAGGGATATTCACACACACAACAACATTCTTGTAAACCTGGCGTCCTGATTTCCTCACTCCCAGCAAAAACACTGAATTGCACGAAAAAACTGCAGACAGACAGACAGACAGACAGAAACCTCCCGGAGTAAACACGTATTGAGCATTCATCACAACTACACCTGTGTCGTCGAAGTCCAGCGTGTCTACCTACTTTCGCCTCCCCCCTGCCTTCTGCCCCCGGGCCGGGGACTTGGTCGGCGATTTCCCGACGGCCCGGGACAGGTACTGGTCGATGCTCAGTTCCCGCAGGCGCTTCTCAAAGAAGCGTGACATCTTCTGCCCGGCGGCGTACTCGGGTGCGGTCGGCATGTTGTACTGCTGGCAGTTGTAGAAGATGCGGCGGATGTCGTCCACCATCTCCGCCGGGTCCGTGTACTCGATCTTGTTGATCTTGTTGCGCATTCGCTGGAAGTCCATCGGCGTCTTGACGATGTCGAAGTAGTCGGGCGCCTGCAACACGACACATGCAAAATCGGGGCGTGATTATGGATGGCCGCTTACATTCACTCGAGTTACTCGCGTAACCCCAACGTGGTATCCAGTTTATGATAATTTACACTGCGCGTGCAATACTACACGCGTAATCCAACTGAACAGCGATGATCGTGATCACGGACATAAATCCCTTGTGTAAATGAATAAAATAAAAGTAATCAGTTGTTCAGTGTGTAAATTGTGACATTCATCTTCTTGGTCTTAAATTATAATTCAACGAATGTGGTGACTTTAATCCATATTTAAATGATTGTGTCATGTAATGTTTAATTAATTTCTTGTGCAGTAGGGGCCTACGTTCCCTGTTGGCTGTCACTGCTAATGATGTCAGTTACTCAAGTGAATCCTGTAAATCTCGCGATTGCCTCGAGTAGCGGCCTTGAAGGTTCACCTTGCTAATATAGGTGAAAAATTGTCACGTGCTCGAGTGATCTCAGCTGTTTGATTGAGACTCGGGTTACGCGCATAGCTCAATCGAAGTCGGCCTATGAGTTTAGCACTAGTCCAAACAATCTCCAATCAACATTATGACATTGAACATGTGGCTATTGAGAATTACTGTGGCTGTTAGTATAAACTGGATTGAACTGTTTTTTTCCCACATTGAGTTTGCCAGGACATGATATGATGCCCCTGTGGTAATACTTAATGTTGGGGCTTGTAATTTGTTAACTCTGCTGTTGGGCTTACTACACAAATGTGATATAGAAATCTTTATGACACAAACATCCATGGAATCCCAAGCTCCGAGACGGAACAACATAAAAAGGGTGAAGGCAGTCTCAACTCTCATAACTTTATGTGCATAAACACGGAAAATCCATACATTAGATGTTTATTTGAAAGCTGTTGTTCCACATCAATTCACAAAATAATTATTTACCAAAGTTTTAGTTGTAGACTTCAACAAACCGTTTAGTACAATTCTTTAACACTAAATACGTATAATATTTTATTAAATACTATCACTCGTAATCAATACTAGTATTTACTTTAAAATAAATATACCATAAAGTAATAATAAAAATTAGATCAATATACACTAAATAATACAACTACATAATAATTCCCATGTACTTACATCTCTCCTGGTGACGGGCTTGAGGAAGGGCCAGGACTCGTCCCGATCTGTCAACTCTTGCACGAGGCCCTCGCACTGTTTCATCACCAGGAGGCGCTGATCGCTGCCACGGACTTTGGTCGTTGCTGCAGTTACCTGGGTCTTCTGCTGTTTGCTGGCCGGGGCTGTTGTGAAACACAGCATCAGTTAGTGCCAGATCTCTGAACTTTTGCATGTGATCTCGCGGGCTCATGTGGATGGTTCATATGTTTAGACTTTTTCAAAATTTGCCCACAGGATGGAGAACAAGAAAGGCTTAATATTTCATTTTCATTTTCTGCCACACGTTAACATTTTACTGCATCATGACGTGATCACGTGACGTAATTCTACGACACACCGATACAATTTTATGTTATTTGTCACAACACAACAATTGAGTCAAAATAATATTTTATTGACCACAATTAACTTCAAGACTTTTCAAGACTTTCAAGGACCCGTACAGACGCTGGTGAAGGCAGGGAAGAGGGATACCTTGTGAGGTGCTGTCAGGGTTGCTCTTGCGCTTGCCACCCTGGGATGTGCGTGTTGTTTTCTTTGGTTCTAGGCTGCGCCTCGTCTGTTCAGCCTTCGGCTCATTGCTTCGTCTGGTCACTTTACTTGGCCGCTCTGTCTCAATACTGTGTCGAGTCCTTCAAAAGCAGTTGAACAAGCGACATTAAACAACCACGTAACAACATCAGAATACCACAGAGTAACATGTAAATGCCTTCAATGTATAGGTACAGAAATCTAGATTTCTCAGCTTTTTTTATATAAATTCCTTGAGTACATACATATACAGGTTTCCTTGCTTTTTTCGTTAGGCTACCAGAGTGAGACATCAATATTTTAGACTTGTGGTGAATTGGCTTAGGGGTAAAAATTAAACACACAACTGGTAGTTTTGTTAGGCAATGTCCAACAAATCAATAATTAATCAAAAATTATTACTATACAGTGATGACAATATTAAACAACTGCAACTCTAATAACTACAATAGGCACTCACGAATCATCTTTCAACAACACAGTATTTGATATATTGTAATATGGAAAATATCAAGTTCGTAGTCCAGAAATTGCTGAGTTTAGAATGGGTTCAATCCTTCCTTTCAATACAAGATCAATATGTGGCGGTGTCTGCAATGTGTACTAACTAAAATGGCTGTATCATATGTTACATTAACATGTTTTTCTCATTACGTATAATATATATATATATATAATTATATATATATATATATATATATATATAAAAGGGACTTTGCACACTGATGCGTCCAATACAGAGACATCAAAAGACTACCTTTTTCCCGTTTGTGTCGCTGGTTTACTCCGACTCGTCTGTGCTGCTACAGTGGCTCCACCTGTGCCAAGACTGCGGGTCTTCGTCGAGGCGCGACCACCGCCCTTGACGCGACCTTCAACGCCCTCCTTTGGGGTGGCGGCCCTGCTGCTGGAGCGACTGTTGGGGTGAGAGGAGGCGGGGGTGGATGTCCCCGACACCGCCACAGCGGTAGACGGCTTCCAGCGACCTGCACCAGGGAGAAATCATTAATTCTGTATTCACCCGAAAATAAGACTGACTGCATGACTTGTTTATAGTTGTGAAAATGTTTATCAAGTTGGCAGTATATTATTCCCAAAAAATTCATAATATAATTACACAACTAGCAATGTTCTACTTACTTCTACGTTTCAACCACCATCGGCGGCCTTCTTCAGGAACTGAATGTTCAGTGGTCACAGATGACGACGGGGGCTACAGACTAAGTCATGTGTGGGACAGTCTGCTCGCCATGCCATCTAGCGAGCAATGACCACTGAAAATTCAGTTTCCGAAGAAGGCCACCGATGGTGGTCGAAACGTAGAACATTGCTAGTTGTGTAATTATGATTTTTCTTGGAATTACTTGTTTATTTTTGCATTTAAACCAAACATGTGTGAATATCTGAGTAACCGGTACTACCAAAAGAAGTGAAAAATAGTCTTAATAATAAGCATTTCCTTTTATACTACTGCTGTTAGAAGATGGCAAAACATCTAGTATTATTTTATTTATTATATGTGTGGTTTCATATATATATATATATATATATATATATATATATATATATAAATACAGAAAAATGGGTATTATTTGATACATAATGGCAGTCCGTTTTTATCCAGGTAAAGTATTTTAAATAGGTTGTGGTTAAAAAAATTCCCCACATTAAATATTTTACTTCCCATCCTGACAGAAGAGTTCTACATATTTGATAATGTCTGATGTGAAAGACACAATTGATCATAAAGGTGACGATCACTCATCAGCTGACCTTTGATAAACTTTATCTTGGCTGGTTTATCCTCCTCCTCCTTCTCCTCCTCCTCCTCCTCGTCTTCTTCCTCTGTACCATCTTCCTCTTCATCATCACTGTCAAACACAATCAGACTGCAACTACAAAACAGCACCAATGCGGCTGGCAACTGCAACATACCTATTTAATATTTTCCAGCTAAAGACCTACAGCTCAAAAGATTACACAATGCTTATGGATAGCATAGTTTTTAGCTATATTGTTACTTATAATTATAATGCCACGCTGCATGCATCCACCTGATCAAATGATCAGCTACAGGCAATGCTGATATCCAATATTCTACCCCACTATATAATAATAATAATAATAAAATAATATATTTTATTTAATATAGCGCCACATCCAATTTCAAATTGTTCATGGCGCTTTACATACATTAAAATCCTAAATTACAAATACACACCAGAAGAAAAACATATAAATATACTAGTGACATATATAAAAAAAATTAAAAAATATCAATATATATATATATATATATATATATATATATATATATATATATATAACACTTAATGCTACCAGCCTACAAACTATTCTGGTGGATATGCTAACATGCCTACATCAGTTCAGTCTCAAACAGCCGAAACAGACAGCGATATCTTCAGACATACAGATATGCTCGGACATACACACACATGACAGTCCCAGTGTTTTATAATCTATACTTTAAACATCAGCCCACCTGTCGTCAGCCTCCTCCTCCTCCTCCTCTTCCTCCTCCTCCTCAGTGCTGTGGTCCTCGCTGTCCTCGGAGCTGACAGCCACCACTTGGTCCTGGTCCTCGGTGTCGCTGTCCTCGTAGAAGGACCGGCGGTGCTTGCGGGGAGTGCGCACCACCTCCTTAGGGCGACACTCCGGGCAGTACCAGTCCCCATCGGGCACTTTCTACAAGACACACCGGGCACCGTGTTTACACATTCAACAAGACACACCGGGCACCGTGTTTACACATTCAACAAGACACACCGGGCACCGTGTTTACACATTCAACAAGACACACCGGGCACCGTGTTTACACATTCAACAAGACACACCGGGCACCGTGTTTACACATTCAACAAGACACACCGGGCACCGTGTTTACACGTTCAACTACACACTACCTCGAGGCAGTGTAGGGTGGGGTGGATGACACGCTGGCCTTTACTAGACAACCGGACTAGTTATTAGGCAGGTTTACTAGTCCGCCCTTATCTTTACTAGTGTACAGACTATTCTCTGGGAAGCGTTCAGCCATGCTGCTATTAGGACTATTTGTATACAACAAACTTGTCCAAAGTTCAAAACATCATTGCTTCTCTTGGTCAAAAGCCAAAGCTCTAGTAAAAAAAAAGTAAAGGTAAGTTTTTATATACCGCAGTATCCAGTCCATAGGACTGTTCAAAGCACTTTTACACTTTACCTCCCTGACAGACCTGTTCACTCAGACACCATCTCAACTTCTCTGCTACAATTAATGCGCGAAGGCTGCTTGTACACATATCCACCACCACTGTCTATAGCCAGGTACTCATTTATACAGCTGAGTGAACTGGAGCAATGTAGAGAGTGAAAAAACTTGCCCAAGGTTTTAACACCGCAGCACAGGATTCGAACCCGGGTTCTCGTAGTCGAGAGTCCGGAGCTCTACCCCTGAGCCAGTGCGTTCTACGTTTACCCGTTTAACTACACACTACCTCGACTTCTCTGGGAAGTGTTCAGCCATGCTCAATTAGGACTATTTGTATACCACAAACTTGTCCAAAGTTCAAAACGACATCACTCCTTCTCTCGGTCAAGAGTTAAAGATCTAGTCACTGCTCATTATGTAAATTTGTTATGCACTGTCAAATGTCAATACATCAAAAACTTGTACTGTATGTCTTTTGTTGTTAATTTATGGTCCTATTGTAATCAGTGGTAGACAAATTGACTGAGTGATAAGTCTATCAATATTTTGTTACAGCAAGATCTAGATATTGTAGATAATTTAACATAATTTGGAGCAAAATTGTCGATGATGATTACGATGTTTAGATCCATCAGCTATGGGCCTTGTTCATGTACTGGTGTCACGTGTGTTGGCTCAGATTTCAGCGAGATAATTTGGTTGAAGATGGCACCAGTATGTGAACAAGGTCCGTAGCTGACGGATCGAAACGTTGTACTCATCTTCGACATTAAGCTCCAAAGTAAGTTAATTATACTACAATAAGCAGTAAACCAGTTTGGGCCATCACTCAAGGTATTCATTTTCAACATGACTCATTATGTAGCATGTTATTCACTAATTCTTTGTCCATCTGTACATTTTTTACCACACATCATCCAGAAAAATTCCCCCAGGTAATAATGGTGCAAGTATTTCATGATCATCAACATTCACAGATCAACAAGACGCTAACACCAAACCACCCTCCCAAGACCAACTACAACGACAGCCCACACCGCAAACACTCACGAGAACGGGTGGCTTCAGACAGTACATGTGGTGCCCCCTGTCGCATCCGTCACACAACAGCATGTGTTCGCCGTCGCCCTTGCGTCGACAGATGCGGCAGCGGGCGTGGAGGGCGGACTTGGACCACATGATGCTCTTCTCCAGCACAGACAGGTGGAGGAAGACTTGAGAGAGGGACTGACTCGCGAGCAGAGACTCACGCCACCGGTCCAACACCGCCAGGGCCGACTTCGCCTCAGCCTCCTCATCTTCTGCAAGACACGATAACAAGTCACAGCCGGCTCCACATATACTACTCAACATTTGCTAAGGATCATACCATGTGTGTAATGGGAAAATCTTGAGATGGCAGCCATCCAGAGACTCACTGGAAGCATGAGACGCCGTTGCCAGGCTGTGATTGCATCACGTGGGTCACACACAAGCTACTGACAGTTGTTGCTGCTGGTAATTGAACTGTTTGGGACATTATCATGATTTGGAGTAAATTATGAAACCTCCATTTTTGGGGGTCTAGGGGAAACCTCAATGTTGGGGGGTCTGCTTCTTTGATGACAGTACGGGTCTTACCTATCGTTCACATTTGGTATAGAGCAATGAAATTCAAGAAATAAACATGGCCTCGAATACATGCCTTTTTTAGTTTTTGTGTGATACCCATGCCGAAAAATATAATACCACCCTAATTAGTGATCCCTAGCAAATTTTGAGTAGTATATATATATACTGACGTTAACCCACTACATTTCTGTCTCTAGGACACTTAGACCATTTTCCAAACTTTTTGTTCAGGTACTAAACTCCATATTGGCAAACGTGCATTCTCCGTAGCTGCGCCAACAATCTATCAACTCCCTATTACAATTAAACCTTCTGAAACTGTCGACACCTTTCATAAAAAACTCTTTAAACATATTAGTTTAAAATTACTTTTCCACGATAAGTTTTCGGCCTTACCACGCTCCAATGATGACTTTTGCCTGTTCCAGATTATTACGCCACAAGATGTTGTTTGTTGCACCTCCGAGTTTAAAGTTTCAAGGATATAGGTCCAATAGAAGTGTTACAATTATTACATTATTATTACCCTTATTAAATGGCAAGACAAGCTCATGAACATACAGCTACCAAGGAGATTTGGATTGTCAAACTTGCATCAAGACAAGACACTGGTAAGAAATCCTGCTTCATAAGACATATATAAGATGTACTACTTCGAAAGGAAACTTCTGCCGTTATGATACAGGTTTCGGAATCAAACCAACAACAGACAGGAAAACCTGGTGGATAAATCCATTGCGGGAGATATGTAGCTGATGATGTCAACATATATGAAACCACAAGTAAAGAAATGTGGCAATCAGCAAACGGTGCTGTTGGAAAATTGTTTTTGCTCAGTATCATTCCTTCATGAAAGAAGAGTAAGTACTGCCCACTGGGATACCATTTGTAGGCAAACATAGAAATGTGACATCAAGATGGAACCACACAAACATGTAACTTACTTTCTTCCTCCTTGTCCTTGCTGCGGGCAGCTTTCTTTTTGCTCCTTTTCTCTTCTGCTGTTCCTGAAACAGGAATGTCAACAAGTAGAATGAAGGATCTTCAAAGTCTGACACACATTTTTGCAAACCACACAGAATCCTTCGGGAATTTTGCAGGTAATTACATAAAACAGCACTCATTTTATTAAAGTATGAAACCATCCTGAACGTGTCATATTTGCAAAGGTTCTGAAATTATGTTCGTAAACGCACCTAGTGGCGGCTTGAGGTACCGCGCCTCGACGCTCTGTTGTATCTGCAGCAGGGCCCTGGCAAGTTCGGTTGTCAAGGCAACGGACGACGAACCCTCCGTGTCTGTTTCAGCATCCGTTGACCTGTGGTGAGATTACACATCGACTTAGACTTGGTGTCAAGCAACCTTCGTATGTTTACTAGATCACAACAAAATAGCTCACAAAAATTTTTCAGCAAGATTTCCGTAAATGTTTGCCCAGAAAAATGGCAGCAAATATGTATACAAATGTATACATAAAACTTGACCCTTTTTTATGCATACATTTAAATATATCATAACGTATTTAACATGTTCAGCTTCTTGTGTGATGATTTTTGCAGGCATGCTCATTAATTAGCCAAATACAAACTCTCACAACAGTCGAACTACATCTAACATATACTAGAGCTATATGACTCAGTTACATGTACACAATGTTTTAACAAAAAGAAACTTTCTGACAGTGACTTCAAGCGACCTCTCGTACATTTATTTGTGTAATACAACCTTCAGACACTGGAAACATCAGAAAAAACTGCGGTAATTCACTTACCCGCACGGTTCCTCGCTGCATTTTGACGTGTTCTTGTCACCAGAGGGCAGGTTATCGGACTGTGGATCGTAGTGACCCTTCTCGATGGCGTCTCTCCAGACGAGACGATCCTTCACCTGCATCAGTCAACAACAGTCATTACAATAATACCAGTCAGTGTCACTCATTAACACTACAATCACTGAATTTGTACACTGAATATTGTACACTAAATACACCACCTCGCCATTTTCAATAGTGTGTCAGCGAAATAATGCTCTAAATAATTTGCGTCAGAAAGCTGCTCAAATTTAACAGAATGTGTTTAATGATGGATTTAGCTGGTTACATTCCTCACGTGTCATAGTGGTCACAAATGACAACTGGCATGTATACATTTGTCTTGGTCATGACAGAATCCATGAAATGACAGCAGACATAGAGTGACACCTCTTTTGAAGAATCAACTCTTGTTGCCAACTTGCCATAGGAAACACCATAACAACTGATCAGTCTCGGGAAGGGCAGGTTTAGCTGGAAGATCTGGCAAGTCTATGTGGCTATATACTTGAGTCTGATGGGTCCCACGGCTGACGGGATGCTGGTAACAGTGCCCTGTGGAGGAAGGCAAACGGAGAACGGCAAACCCAGCAGAACCTGAAAACATCGCCTTTAGTTTAAGCGACAATGATGAACGCAAACATGTCACTCACAACGAGTCTGAGTGGCTACCTTGTGACATCCCAGTGTTCCAGCTAGGCCATTTCCCAAGGGCGCAACGCCCTGCCCTCATTTACATGCGCCCTGTGCCTTTTGTCTTGCGCCCTGTGCCTTTTATTAGCGCCCTGTCCTTTAGCAGTAGCCTGGTGCAATTGCCAGTGGAGTCAAAGTGTCTGAGACAGCTCAACAGCTCAATGCTGGCTTCCCACTGGCTTGAAACAATTGTATCCAATTAACCACTTCAAAGACTTCCATGTGGGACAAGGGCAATAAAGTAGGAGCCCTTCTAGACCACCCAGATGCAGCCTGTTCTATTGGCTCTATGATTGGGTGATGTAATCAACTGATGTTGTTGACAATATGAAGTAGTTTAAAACATTGTAGCAAGGGAGTTGGCTGCACTTCCAAGTACTGGATAGTCAATTTCTATGTGACCCACTTGTACTAGTTACGGGGAAACTTTTTCTGTTGTACATGACAAACGTTTTTTTGTAATTTATCTAGACCTGGGAAATTGTAAACTGTTTAAATAAAATAAGTGCTAAAAGGATACAATATGAAGGCCTATCAATATTAAAATAAACAGTGATATTTGTGCTATTTATACAGCAATGTTGTATTCAAACATAAATTGTCCCTGAATTCTTTATTTTTGAATACATGTACAGTACTCTATGAGTTAATGTTATTATTATGCATTCTGTAAATGTCAGTATGCCATGTTTAATGGAAAACTTTCATCAACACAATAATTGGAAACTCACAAATACATGTTAAATATTGTAGAACATTTACCAAAAAATAGATATACTGCATATATATATTGCATGTTAATTGACAAGTAATGCCATTAATAATAAATGTCCACTAGCTTATACTTGTTCATGAAACCACAAACAAGTGCTGCAGTTGACTACTAAGTTTCTACTATAGCCAGTTATAGGATGTTAAATTGATATTTCACAATAAAACTAAAGTAATGCAACAGTGGTCCCACCTGGAGAATGGCTCATCAAATTCATCCCTGGTCAGTAGAAGGGTATAGTGGTTATAGATAAGTAATTATAATTAACCATCTGTGTTTAATGCGTTGCAAATTGGCGAATGAAGACAGAAAGAAGTAAGTGGACATCAATGTCTTAGACTCAGAGAAGACACTACCACTCTGCATCAAAATGTTAGTTAGCGATTTATATACAGATAAATGATTAAGGAATTGTTGGAATGGAGTGTTATCCAATGGTTTGCACACCCTACAATAGTTGCGTTACCAATAAAACACCTTGTACCCTACTAATGTTCATTTGACTGTGTAATATTACTATAATACATCATGCATGTTTGGGACGTCTGGTACATGTGACTGCATTTCCCCTGGGCAACACTGAGTTACTTAGCTAGCTGTAATCGGTCAATATATGATACTGCCACAAGCTCCATTTCATGAAAATTAACTAAATACCACTGGTATACGTTTTTTTTTTACTTAACTCTGGTATTACCAGAGTTAAGTAAAATAAACGTATTTCAAAAGATTTGCCCTCAAAAATGTCGTTCACGCATAAAAGTGCCCTCCGTCTGCGAACTGCACCCTGTCCTTTTCAAGACCTAGCTGGAACACTGCATCCACCTACCTTGATGGCACCGAGCGAGCCGATGTAGATCCGCTCCTCAAGGTCTAGCAACATCTCGCGTAGGTTCAGCTCGAGCGCCTCCTGGGGAGTGGAGTAGGAAGCGATCGTCAGCTTACTGCGGGACGACTTGTTGTTGCTCGGTCGCTGCTTCTTGTCGGGTGCAGCGAGAGTGGGATTGAGCACAGACACGGGGCACTCTTGTAGCGACCTCGCGAGGCGCCCCTTCTGCTCAAGTAGAGCCAGCTTGAGTGCCCCCTCGCGGTAACCTCGTGGATTTAACGACTCAATCAGCCGGTCGAGTTCGGTCTCGCTGCTGAAGTACGCCCAGCACACTGAGTTGCGATTTTTTATCTGTTCATGGACGGATTCGATCGACACGACCGGCTTCTCGCCGAGAGCCGCACTGTCGCTTTTCACGCTCACATCGTTGTCGTCATTGACGTTGTTGTTATTCGACAGCGACAGGGATTTGTCGACGTTGCCCGAACCCCAAACGGAACGGCCCTGTTCAAACGATTCGTTCTCCTTATCGCTGTTGGTACTTTTATCCTCAGCGGGTATCCCCCCGGGTGATAATGACGTTTTCTTACACAGAGGGTTCATCACGTTTGTCTGGTCGACCGGTTGAAGTACGTCGTCACTGATGTACCTTTCGTCATCCTCGACAAATACGCCCGGCAGACACCGGAACACCCAGTAGCGCCGGTACGTACGATCGCGCCCGATCGGGCTGATTGCGTTCGAATGCTGCAGTTCGTCAATCACTTCAGTGAGCTGGCGTTCGTGCTTCAGGAATCGCTCTTTCATACTACGGCGTTCCTCTTCCGAAATGTTCTCCCAGTCGATGTTTTCCGTCAGCAGATCCTCAAACCCTTTCTCCTTCTCCGCTGCTGCCTTCTGTCGTTCGCTCTTGCGTTCTGCCTTTTTGTTTTCGGCGGTTTTTGAGCTGTCTGGTTGTTTGTTTTCTGTCAGGTCTATCACATCCGATCTGAAACATTAAGACCCAGTTACTTATGTCAAAATATTTACTAAGATGTCAAAGGCTACTTATGTAATAACCAATAACGCTAATAAATATTTCACAAAACAATATTGCTCAAAACAATGACAATTGTCATTACTGTCATGTAGTTAGTTGTGTGTCGCGCTGTCATCTGGTTGCTCGTGAATCATTTCTGTCATCTGGCTGTACATTTGTCACTGCTGCCATCTGCCTGTACATTTGTCACTGCTGTCACCTGCCTGAACATTTGTCACTGCTGTCACCTGCCTGTACATTTGTCACTGCTGTCATCTGCCTGTACATTTGTCACTGCTGTCATCTGCCTGTACATTTGTCACTGCTGTCATCTGCCTGTACATTTGTCACTGCTGTCATCTGCCTGTACATTTGTCACTGCTGTCATCTGCCTGTACATTTGTCACTGCTGTCATCTGCCTGTACATTTGTCACTGCTGTCATCTGCCTGTACATTTGTCACTGCTGTCATCTGCCTGTACATTTGTCACTGCTGTCATCTGCCTGTACATTTGTCACTGCTGTCATCTGCCTGTACATTTGTCACTACTGCCATCTGTCTGTACATGTGTCAACGCCGTGAGCTGTCTCTCTACTCACTTGTCCTTGTCAGCCTCCTTGTCTGCTCCTGCTCCCTCCGGCTCCTCCTTCTTCTCCGCCTTCTTCTCCATCTCCTTCAGTTTCTCATCAACCCGCTTCTTGTACCTGTCAACACAGCGGTGTCCTTGAGCTGACGACAGAAACTAATGACACAGTAGTAAGTACAGGGTCCGTACACATCCAAACATTTGAAATTCAAGGCTATTCAAGAATTTTCAAGGCTATTTGAAAAAGAAATTCAAGACTGTTTTAATGACATATGTACTTTTAAATGCAGTAAAATTAAGTTAACATTAAACATTTTACTCGACAAAGAAAACAATGTTGCCGACCACAATGAAATGCTGATTGCCTAATGTGCACGAGTTATTTTTGTGCATAGGCTTTTCCTTTTCTGGCTGTTATTCGTCACAACAAATGAGTCGAAACAATATTTTATTGACTACAATTAAATTCAAGACTTTTCAAGACTACTTTGTAAAATTCAAGGATATCAAGGCCTTGAATTTGGTCCAATCAAATTCAAAGCTTTTCAAAACCCCGTACGGACCCTGTAAGTATTGCCCGTCACTGCCCTACCAAATCTATATTCATGCAACTCATTCCACATGTAATTAGAGTAAACTATAAATTCATCGTTAAAACTCTGTAAACTAAGATATGATGTTGACAGTCTAACTGTTGTCAAATGGTGCTCGGAGTATTCATATTGTATGGAAGACGGTGACAGAGAACAAGGGATTTTGTAGTGCAAACGGCAGTATAACCAGATCACTGATAGAACATACTGAAAAATCACTATCACAGCCTGAGCTTCCTTTAGCACTTGAGCAAGGAAGACAAGAAAAACTATATTACGTATATCCAGTGTCACCCACAAAGAGCAGAACTGTGAACATACTGGTATTACCAGTACACATACATTGAAGTGAATTCTGGACTGTTAGTAAGGGGGAGAGAATTTATGAAATTGTTTAGATGTGGTGCTTGAGACCTACGTTGCTGAAACCATCGACAGCGAAAGGAACGAACATTTCTGTGCTGGATGAGGTGACGTCAACTAGAAGTAACGATGGTCAAGCATAAACTGTCAGACTTTAGACACAACTGAAGACAATAATGCGAGAAGTGTGTGTGGAGGAAATGTAAAAAGGGAGCAGGGTGGCAAGGGGTGTACGGGGGGCAGGGTGTCCACGAATGCGCTGGATGGATGACATACAGGACATAACAGGGTTGTATCTAGGTGATCTACGGATGGCGGTAAAGGATTGTGACAACTGGAAGAAGAGGATCATGACTACCACGAGTCAGCCTTGAGCCACAAGGTGATCCACTATCTGCGCTGACTGCAACAGGATCCTTACTGCGACAGGATCCTTACAGCAACATGATCGTTACTGCGACAGGATCCTTACAGTGACATGATCCTTACTGCGACAGGACCCTTACTGCGACATGATCCTTACTGCAACATGATCCTTACTGCAACAGGACCCATTACTATGACATGATCCTTACTGCGACATGATCCTTACCATGACATGATCCTTACTGCAACAGGACCCTTACTGCGACAGGATCCTTCATAACTCACCAGAAGTTTGCCTCGTCGCGGTCGCGCCGCTGCCCCGCCCACTGGTACTGACGCAACTCGTTGCGCACTTGTCGCAACTTCTCGTGACTGTCCTCAA
Source organism: Oasisia sp. SBJ-2009 (assembly GCA_964017155.1). Taxonomy (NCBI): domain Eukaryota; kingdom Metazoa; phylum Annelida; class Polychaeta; order Sabellida; family Siboglinidae; genus Oasisia; species Oasisia sp. SBJ-2009. Next base: position 45,473,478 of record OZ024856.1, read on the forward strand.
TGATGTCACGCACCGACACGTACGTGAGCAGCTGCTGCACCAGCGCTTGCAACACTTTCAGTTTCTCTTCTGCAGCACACCGATTGATAAAACTAGGACCACCTAATGTTATAACATTACAGACACGCACCACAGAAATAGACATTTGCTGGAAGTTCCCTCTACTTAAAGTTTCCAATATCAGAAAAATAACTACCTCTGCAAAATTTAAAACAACATACATTTAGAGTACTGTTGTGTTAAACCAATGTTTTTTACTATTTCAAAACGAAAGTCCCTGGAACTTTTATTCTGAAACAAACAGAAAGTATGCTCTTAGACCATATAAACTTATGGATATTCACCACGAGAACGGAAACTAACCAACAGTCATTTCAAAGACACTCTTCTGCCCGAGTGACTTCATGAGGTCTGCCTCCTGTTGGCGGAATTCGAGGCCGGCGTCGTCTAGGGGCGTGTACCCGCCTCGCTGCTGGTAGTGCCACTTGACGTTGCTAGGTGTCGCCTTCGCCCCGGAGGACATGAAGTGGAGGCGAAGGATCTCGGTCAACGTGAACCCATCCAATGGGAGGTTTCTTAGTGAGACGCCTGGCAGGGGAAACACAAGTTTGTTTAAAAACCCAAATATACACAAAATCACACAAGCACCAAGTCTAACAACACAAGTCTAATATGAAGCTGAAAAATGTCAAACAGATGACATATATTTTTTTCCATCCATAATCATAATTGTGACATTTATATAGCGCTGTTCCAATGTTGCTCATAGCGCTGTACAAAAAGTCTTTAGTTTACTTTAAAACCAGCAATGGTTACAGATGTTAATGTCAGATGCTGCGGTAGTGCGTTCCATAGACTTGGGGCTGCAACGCTGAAAGCTCTGTCACCCCAGTGACGCCTTGTGTGTGGCACACACAGTAAATTGTTGACAAATTTGGAATGGCTAATCAATTTCAAGAGTGACTACTATTCTATTATTATGCACATCTGAGGTTGGTTTCTGAGGATTCTGGTGCAAAAGAAGTTACCTTAGAGTTGTTATGGGGATGACACGTATGTTGTGTGTCATGCACTTTGACGTTTTAAAGAAAGAAGTGTGGTCTATTACCTAATGTCAGGCCTGTGTAGCAACCCATGCAAAATGTGTCAGTTAAATAATTGCAATAATTTCACACAAACCTGTTGTCTTGATTGGCACTCAAAAAATTTGACGTTTACACATGCTTATATTATATTTATCACTATTACAGTCATCACATTTATGATCAGATGAAATCAAACATGCCCTGCATTTTTTCGATGAAAAAAACATGGAAACTAATACCTCACATGAACAAAAACTGCAATGAATTTATGGAATTCTACATCTGGTCGAGGTAGCAACACGGCCTAGCAACTTACACAGGCGTGACAATGAACTGAGACCTACCGTAGCTGGCCTGGGGCCACTGGGACGCCACAGTGGCCTGTTTGACAAGCTCGTCATAAGAGATGTTCTCATAGTCACCCACACCTTCTACTGCAACAAACAACAACGTTCATTAGACAAACACCACCACGACAGAGACACCATAAGGTATGGCTTGGTAGTTTCACGAGCCATACCTATTTTATTTTTAGAGAAGGACTAGAGGACATGGAATTACATTAGCATTTAGCAAAGAAGCAATGTAGACTAGATATTAGAAAATTTCCATTTTTACAAAGAACAGTCAATGAATGGAACAGATTATCGGCTGATTGTGTAGGTGCTAGTAGTGTTAATACGTTTAAAAATAAAATTGACATATACCTAAGACGGGCAGCATACATTTAGATAGATAGGTTGGACTCTCGATAAGCCAACGGGCTTCCTAGTCCATCTGCCATCTAGAGTTGATTCTCTAGGTGGCAATCTTGTTCAATCTTGCTGTGCCAGTTGTTGTGGTAACTGAGTTGCTTCGCCTTCAGATTTTTAGTAAGTTTATTTTCAATAAAAAGCTGCACATGTTTAATGCTAACTATATCATTAAATAACATTAGTGATAACATAAAATGTTGCGAAACCAAATCGAGGACTTCTTTCTGATTTGCTCATGGAAAACTGTCGGGGAAAATTACTGCGACGGGTTCCTTACTGCGACGGGTTCCATACTGCGACGGGTTCCTTACTGCGAAGTGATCCTTACTGTGACGTGATCCTTACTGCGACATGACCCTTAGTGTGACATGATCCTTAGTGTGATATGATCCTTAGTGTGACATGATCCTTAGTGTGATATGATCCTTAGTGTGACATACTACGACATGGAACTGCCGGGGGAAATTAAATTCAATGTTGCGAATGGTTGAATGAAACTATCCACGGGTGTGATCGGAGTGTGGGGACGTACTTTTCATGTTGGTGTCGTCACTCGTGATGTCCTGCTCCTCCTCATTCTCTTCCTGCTCCTGCATGTTGAAGATGGACGTGAGGAGGAAGTAGAGGAGGTCGTTGAACAGACCATTCACAGTCGGCTCCTTCAGAGCCTTCGCAAACTCCTCTGTCAACAAAACGTTTACTTCTCAACCCAAATAGCAACAAACACAAAAGTATACAAGGCACATGAAGGATTTCAGAGCAAACAGACTGGTGTAATAAGTCTAATGACTACGTATTTGGACACCTAAAATTATTAAATCTTTACCTGTTACAAACTCATGATACATCTAATCAGTCTAGTGACTACGTATTTATATACATAAAATTATTAAATCGTTAGCTGTCACATATAGCATACAAAATAATTTATTTTGACTATATTGTTCATGGCTCCAAGAATGGTTTATTCACTTTATTGTAGTATAATTTAACTCACTTTGGAGCTTAATTGCCAATGATGAATACGACAGTTCGACTAGTCAGCTACGGGCCTTGTTCCCGTACTGGTGTCACGTGTGTTGCCTCAGATTTTGGCGGGATAATTTGGTTTTAGATGGCAGGCAGATGGTATACCACCTGCCTGCCATGACACTAGTACGTGAACAAGGCCCGTAGCTGACGGGTCGAAACGTCGTACTCATCATCGACAATGTGACAAGTATTAAACATCTTCAATGCCTGATATGCCATATTCCGCGTGCGCATGTCCTCACTCAGTTAATCATACATGACCATTTAACATTTTCAGTCACAAACCACAAATTTAACACATCGCATGTTTTGACGTGCACACTTCTCCCCACAGAGTGGATCATTCGTACCGAAGGATATTCCATGTGGGAAGGTGTCCTTGACATCAAGCAGAGCCGAGAAACACTGCAGAAACTCCAGGACCATGATCGCATCGCCGAACTGCTGCGTGTCGATGAGACCCTCAATGCGTGTGGGAACAGGCAGGTCCTACGGGAAAGAGAGGGTTAACATTATAACCAGGGTCATACAAATAATAACAACATCTATAAAGCGCCATAAATCTAGAAATATCCATTCTGAGGCGATGTACATGAGTATATATACAAGTGTTGTAAAAGTATAATATGAAGTTTGTTAAGGTAAATAAAATACCTAAAATATGTATAAAAAGTAATAGTAATAAATAATAAAATAAATAAGTTAGCTAAAGATAATTATAAAAATAAATGGTATATTGATAACAAAGTAATAAGTATGACATTTTGACATGACATAAAATTGATGTAATAAAAGATAATAAATAGATAAAAATAAAATACAAATTAAATAAACTGACAAGTGTTTACACTTCATACACAGCCAAGAATAGGTGGGTTTTCAATAGACTTTTAAAAGTCAGGAGGCATCATATCTGACGCCAATAAATACATACTAATCTAGAAATGTGTTACCTTTACATAACGTTCTGATTGGTTTATCTTTTCTCTGACCTGCTTTAGTTTGCTATGTTCAATCTCACGTATGAGATATACAGCCTGTGGGAGGGAAATAGTCATAAACAATAGTAGCAAGTTTATATAACTCCCGAATTCATGTAAATTACATCCTGAGCACTTTACATTTTCTTGCTGTTAACACTTCACAGACACCCCAGTGGGAACAAGTTGATTTTGTAAACTAGACACTTTATTTAGAAACGAAAGCATCTAAAATAGGTTAAATCAAATGATGGATTTCAACCTAAGTTAATTTTAAGTATTTCTTCTTCTTTTTATGGTTAGCTCATCACTCTATATTAGTCACATGTTTGTGACTAGAGTATTGTCGAGCTTGGTTTTTAGAGTTGTCCTTCTCAAGAATTAGTGAGTCCACTACAGGTTACACATTTACCCCCTGTGTGGGATCTTTTACTTCCCCTGGCATAGCCACCAGGTAGAAGGGACCACCGGCTTTTAGTGTCTCTTCCGAAAGACACAGGCAATGTGAGGTGGTTGGATTGAACCACTGTCCCCTCGACTGACAGTCCGGCGCTCTACCGCACGACCACCGCTCCCCGCTACTGTAAATGCTTGAAATAAACATAAATATTTATCACTTGCGTGAAATCACGTCTTCCCACCTTGAGGTCGTCACACTCCATGTCGTCCCGCGGTCGACTCCACTCCCTCAGAGTAGCCTCTCTCTTCAGTCGCTCCTGTCGCTTCTCTTCCCGCTCCTACAATCAGGGGTCAAAGTTCAACATCACACAAAACATGCCAGAAAATACCGGACAATGTACCACTGCTTTGAATAATACAGTAGTGATGTCTGCTTAAAAACAGTTGGTGCATAAATTAATCTGCAATAAATGATCAAACCCTGTCATGATCAACATGAATTGCCAATCACAGACATGCGTGTCAATGTTTGTGCATATGTGCCTGTTTGTGTTCATGCATGTGCCTTAGTATGTAATTTTTTCCTGTGCCATAGTATGTAATTTTTTCCTGTGCCATAGTATGTAATTTTTTCCTGTGCCATAGTATGTAATTTTTTCCTATGCCTTAGTACGGAATTTTTTCCTGAATAATTTTCTTCTTTCAAACTGCAATGAAAAATATGAAAATACACTATCTAAAATTATATTCAACACTACACTTGACATATATTATCAACAATATGATTACTCATCATTACATTTTAATTTATCAACAACTTAGTAGGTACATATCACTTACAATGATTTACAAAATACATCTTTCAACCAGTTCCAGCACAATCTCATGTTTACACAACCCTCACAACCAAATCCATGATAATCCGAGCTTACCTTTGCTTTCTCCGCCTTCCGTCGCTGTTTCTCCTCGTCCAGCCTCTGTTTCATCTCCTCCTTCCTCGCGAGGCGTTCCTCTCGCAACTTCTCCCTCAGTATCTCCCGCTCCTGTATGTTCATGCGGGCCTGACTCAGCTGGTCCTCCAGGCTCGCGACTGAAGGCACAAACATCACGGGTCACTCACAGCTCCTTCTCACTCTACCCAGTCAACTCATCAACAGTTTTCACAAGTGACAACAGCCTGCTGTGAACATTACACATAGCATACCAGTGACAATGCTATAAAAACATATATAATATATAGCGTAGTATCTGGTCTTCAGGACTGCTCAAAGCACTTTTCCACTTTACTTCCCACCCAAACATCGTCTCAACTTCTTTGGAAAGCATCCAGCCATATGCTACAAATAATATGCATGAAGGCTGCTTGTACACATATCAACCACTGCCAGGTACTCATCTATACATTGCAAAGTGAAAAAACTTTCCCAAGGTTTTAACACCGCAGCACAGGATTCGAGCACGGGTTCTCTTAGTCGAGAGTCCGAAGCTCTACCCAAGCCATTGCGCTCTATCACACAGCGTCATTGTGCATAAGACCACACAAGTTTTCACATATCCTGGATACTCAGCAAAACCATAAATATGTTTTAACGGGTGGATGAAAAAACAATTTACTTAGAACAGCAGAATTATGAAAGTCATATACCTCAGTAATTCCAACTTGTGCATTAGCCACCAGAAATATAAGTAAATAAACAGCCAATTAATGCAAGAAAGAAATTGAAGCACCCATCCTTTTGCAATACTGAAACAACACCAACAACTTGTCTCACTTTTCTTTTCCGACTTCTTCAGTTTCTTCTCCCTGCGTTCCTTGTGTTCCTTCTTGGCCTTCCGAATGAGGCTGTCCTCCTCCGTGAGGTCGACGAGGGAGGTGCAGGGACCGAGGGGCGTCGACGACGGTTTCCTCTTCACGCTTGACACGGCAAAGCAGGGTGCAGGACCTCCGCAGAAGTCGTCAAATGTCAACTCAGACAACTTGAACTTTTTGGCGTACTTGGCCTGAAAATAAGGTTTCATAAGTTGTAAATAAAAGTCACAGAAGACACCAGTATATCCAGATATCCAGTATAAAATGTAGATTAAATGCTTTATGCTTTTCTTTTTAATCGTATACTTTTTATTTTATTTGTTAGCATACTGAGGAATAATAAGTAATGTAACGACTGTGTTATTTTATTGTTTCATCTTTCATGTATAGGCTTATATTTATAATGTTTATATATACATATGTATATATTTATTTTAATAATACTTTATCATCTATATATACATATCTATTTTAATAATAATTTATCATCCAATATTAGCTACTATTTGCTATATAAATAAATTGTATTATTATTAATTGTATTATTTTACATAGCAAAACTTCAACATAATGGCACTGTTGAAAGCAACTTTTTAAAGGCAGCTATACACCAGCGTGGCTGGTTTATATATTCTGTTCTAAATTTTGCAATTTGATGATCCAGCAGATGGCACTAGTCAGGTTTACATCAGGGACACACACATGCAAAATGTGAGACATTTGTCACACACCTTCACCCTCCAAATCCCATCCTGACTTGTATCACAGTGCTGCTTCAAGTACAGCTTGCATTTGTCACGTGTCAGCAGACCTTTCTTGCGCCTGTCAACATATTATGTTTCGCATGTGACACAGTGGACAGACTTCCCACCAAGAGTAATAAGTGCAAAATGATGCATTTTAATACGATTTCTTAACCATAATATTTTTTGACCCCAAGTAGGTATAGAATTTGTTGAAAGTACATTAATTTTGTTAGTACATTTATACAAGCATACATACACACATATTATATCATGTGCACATACTACTATAAGTCTATACGATAAGCCTACAATACATACAAATGTCTTTGCACTTATAGTAATTCTTGTTGTACCAAAATAAAAAAATAAAAACCGACAATCATATAATATTTACAAACTGGGGTCTCTAGCTCCTATTAACCCATTAGACCCCACGCGTCCGAAAGCGTCCGGGTCGCTCCTCCCCAGAGCGCCCGAAAGCGTCCGACACGGAAAAAGCCTCCAGCGGTGGCCCCATCTTGCGGATACTTATGAGACTAATTCCCACTGATTCCTTGATATCTTAGCTATGAATCCTGGGTAATTTTGACATGGGTTCGCATTGAAAAAATTCGAGTTTTTCGTGATTGAAGTTCATCATCTGTGGACCTCCAAAAATGGCGGCATCTTGGACATCGTAGCTGTTTACTACTGATTAAGTTTATGCATATATATCGTTGGATTTGGACACTTCTGGCATTGAACTGAAGGTAAGTTTACATTACGTTCGAAATACAACTGAATGAGCGATAAAATGAATGATCAGAGGCGCTTTGTTTATGTTTCGTTGTCCAAGTTGGGTGACCACCAGTCAGGTTTTTTAGCACCGAAACTGTTGATTATGTTGTGATATATGACAATTAGGTGTTTTATTATAACAAATAATTAGGTAACATTGTCAATTTTCCTAATGGTTGACATTTCGTTGTTTCAGGTTTCAAAATGCCAGTGATCCATGATGTCAACATACACATTGGCATGACACAGACGTCACATATAGGATGATGACAACCAAGATAGTAGTCTTGCAAAGCTGTGTTTCCTGTCCATATTCAGACAAAATGAACTGATTTATATAGTAATATGTCTAAACAAGGCAGAGCATGTGTAAATAGAACAATTATAATACATTTTATGTGAATAAAACGTCATATTCTACTATATTGTTGTCCAGAATAGTAATGTTCTATGTTTGTCACCTTCATATTACAATATATTTTTTACTAACATACACCATAATAACACCATTTTAAAGATAATTAAATGAACATCAAAATAAACACAACTTGCAATTATAGAAAATCAGTAGTTTTGAAGATACAGCTTAAAATGTGCAAGCACCCAGAATTGGTGAAATCAGTGGCTGCAGCTTGGGGAACAGGAGCACAAGTCAATTTAAACGGCTGGGGTCTAATGGGTTAAGACAATAATGTCGCTGTCATAGGAGCCACATTTCTTGCAGTAATGAGCATGAAGACTCAACGGTCAAAAAGTATTGCTTGTTTTTAATAACTTGCATTTGCGTAACATTATTATGACATCAATGTTAACTTACTATTGTGTCAATTGTTAAATACAGATTTATTCACTCCAAGTCAATTAACTTTTGTTTTATATAAATTATTACATAAAATCAAAACCTCTCAAATTGTTACATGCAACATTTTTTTATTTTCGGACTGTAACTCTCCAGGCTACATGAACAGATAAAAACAAACTATTACAGGAAATAAAAACACTTATTGCTTGAATCAATATTACAATAAATGCTGCTATAAAACTCCATGTCCCAAAGTAAAAAAATATAAAACAAAAAAATCACTGAATTAGATATTCCACATTTTGTGCTGTGCCAAGAATTTTTCAAATATGCATATTTTTGTCACGCTGTCTGGAAGCCCAGTTGTGACGTCAGACAGGCCATACTGGCTTCAGGTGAACTCTTTATTTGAATTCAGAGCATGTTTACAAGGGTAACTTTTGGGTCAAAACGTGTGCCAAAATGAATTATTGTGCGATATTCCGATGTACTATAAACACTGGTCATCATAGAGAACATAGATTATCTTAAGATTCCATACGAATCAAACTCTGTCTGAGCTTCGAGATCGCCACCTTCTTTGGCTAGTTTTCAAAGTACATGTAATTGTATAATTTGTATTGAATGCAGCCCCTACAGGTAACATAATCCACGCCAAGACACATACATTACAAACAGATAGCATGTATTTAAGAAAATTTAGAAATAAATATTTTTTAAAGCCATAAATAATCACTAGTATGCCAATGTAAGTTGCATATTTAACATAACACTTTAAATCCGGGAGTAGAATCCTGATTGTTACCGTGCTTCAATTGGTAGATGCGTTCGTTAAATACAATTATCATATTTTCATCGCAAATAAATAATTACTACAACAATAAAACCACAAATCGAACAAACCTAACAAGCGGGTTTTCTCTACTGGATTTAAAGTGTTACATTAAATTTACAACTCCTCATTCTAAAGCCCTCGTATACTAGTGATATTAATGGATTATGTAACATTTTTGTCAAAAGTTAAATGTTTTTAATGTCTGTATCCTTGCGTGGTTTATCTTCTGCAATCAATACAATTACTCAGAAAATGAACCGAAGGCGGCGGCGAATCTGATGCTCAGTTAGGCCTGCGTGAAACCACTGGCTTCAATTTTTTTATTGATTCATGCGCAACTGTAAGATAAATATTTCTTCCCTGTGATGACGAGTGTTTGTATTACATCTGAATATCGCAGACTAATTTATTGTGACACTCGTTTCGACCCAAAAACTATCCTTGTAAACATGCTCTGAATACGTAGAAAGGGCCCGTCTGAGGTGGGAAAGAATCATCTTTGACACCACGAAACCACGTGATCGATTTGCTAATTAACTTTCAACATTCCGCGAGAATCACTAAGCTTATGAGTTTAAAACCAAATTTATACTACAAATGTATTTTTTTATAAATTTTTTATGTTGTCAAATGTTTATATATATATATATATATATACACTTTATTTTTATGTACACATGGAAAACAAATTTTAGGCTATGTCTATTCCATTTAAGTCAGACATTCATAGTTCAACATCAAGGAAGATATCTGTGAGGTCTTTTGCAAACAATATTGTACATACGAGAGTTGTGATGCTTGAAGAACGTAGATATTGGGCTTCTTCAGTTCCTGCAGCACGTATTGGTATTGCGACGGCTCTACACTGCATGGCTTTGCACTACAAGAGGAAAAACATGACACTGTGAAAATTCCTTGTTCACAATGTCAAGCATTTGGGGGTATCACTTGCTAACAGAGTGCATTTTAACACAATGCAGACACTTTTGTAAGTCTGCTGATTTTGCCTACACATTTGTCTTACATATTGATTTAAAGGAAGAATAAGATATTTTATCTTATGTATCTTAAGATATCTTAAGATATTTTTATATCATATTTCCATACATTACTATTTTTTCTTAAGTTCTACCATTACGATGCTAGCTATATCATGTTTGTTCATATAACAGGCAGCTGGAAGAAATTCACACAGTTAACTCAAACTTCTTCATGTACAAGAACTTCTAAAATTATTACAACCACAACATCACTTTGGAATTGTGATAAATTGTAGATTTTCACATAACTATTTGGAATATCTCACCTTTTGTCATCTTTGGCCTTTTGCTTTTTGGGCGCCACTTTCTGGTCAGGAAGAGGATCATCCAAACATATGACATCATCGTCACTGTCATCTATTTCTAAGGAAATACTTTTCTTCTTTTCATTCTTGTCCGTATCAGGTGAGATCACTTTGATTACGCGACAAACCTTTCTATAAATGAAAAAAATGAACAAAATGTTGTAAATGTGTCTCTTTCAGCCGTCCACAGATGGGCACCAATAGAAAGCCAACATGCATCTTTTGGCATGGCTAAAAGAAAATTGTGTTGCAATAAAAACAAAGTGAGGTACTACAATGAAAACTATTCACCACAAATTAATCCATTATTATTGTAACATCTCAGTTGTCACTCTCACCAACTCAAACCACCTGTTAATAATTATTGACACCCCACATTGTTTCTAGTAGAAACTGTACCATCCAATTCAATCAGCATAATTTTGTAACCAACTCATTTGATAGGCCACTGGCAGTCAAACAAGATATTTTGCATTTTGTATCAGGTAAATCTTGAGAAAAAAAGTGTTATTGTATATCAAACAAATCAGTCAACAACAATAATACAATATGGAACATGGCATAAGAAAAGTTTAAAATAACCCAGGAAAATGGTAATTTAAAGTGTAAACTATCTTAAACTATTCAGATCATTTTGTTGTGTATAAATATCACTAATTTTAATATACAGTTGATGATACAAACATCTTTGTAATTATGACATATTGTATGCCCCTCTCTACCCACCCTGTACCCATCCCTTGTGCCCCATTCCTGTTTGTCAACATATCTCACCTTTGCCCATCAACCATAGCATCAACGATTTCATTGATGAAGAACCTGTCTTTTACAAAGACAAACACGTCGTCGTTGATGTCGGTCAGGCGACTGCGATGTGTCAGAGTGGAGAGGTAGAGCACGACCCTTTGGAGATGTTCGGGGAAGCTGGCCAGCTGTTTGCGGGCTCGACTCTCCGATTCTAGCGCCTCCTGATACGTGAGGCCCGGACGTCCCGTTATCGCGCACGTCCATACTAAACTGTTGCAGAGGATGATGCGCTCGAAAAATTTCCTGAATGGCGGAGAACAAAGCAACGTGAGCGTTTCATGTCGCGCGCGTGCATGTGATGTGACTGTCAAAAAAATTAATTGTACCTCTGCCCCCCATAAACACCACGTGAACGCACATTGTTATGTCAACAAATCTTACAGAAATCGACTGAGAGAATACCTACTCGTAGTCGCGGAATATTTCATTTGTGAGAGTACAGTGAAAGACCTCCTCGTCCAATGTCAAGTCTGACGGTAGTTTTTGCTTGACGAACGGTCGTCGTCGTAGAAGCGGCATCTTGAATTTTGGAGGGAAAAATACTCAACCTCGTGAATGGCCAAAATACTCCCAATAAACATCAGCTGGCTGTCCGCAACATCTAGAATGTCTTATTTATGACCTGTACGAATTTCGGAACTCAGAACTGCCGTAAAACGTGAAACGGAAGCAAAAATACTGCCCGACACACAATGACGTAGTACGTTGTAGCAGAACGAGGTCAAATGCCGACACCGGTTCCGCTCCTTGAATCACCTGTTATGAGTAGGGGGTAATTCAAAATTAAATAACTTTGAAGAACGATTAGCTATGTCAGAGAAATTTGGTAGAATTCCGTCTAAATAGTTTATTTACATGTGTTTTAATTTTGGTCCTGAACAGTGATTTTGTTACACTGCTAGCATTAAATATATAAGCAAATTTTATTTCATCTGAAAATCCTGGCGGTGTGGGCGTGGCTTATGATTTTTCTACTGGCTCATTGGTCTAAATGCCACGTGATTGACATGGCGGACCAGTCGCAGCGCGCGCCAAACTAGTTGTGTATGGCGAATGATTGTCTAAGTAAACATTATCATTAATTGTGTTTATTTTAAATGTGAATTGTGGGAACACGATGCAATATTAATTTTGTGTTTTACGCTAACTTCTAATTGTAGCTTTCAATTGCTGATTTACGTATGACTAACAGTGCTTGTGATGGGTTGACAACAGCTATAGGGTAAGGTGGGGTAAGACGCACGGCCTCTGAGTCTGAGACAACCACCCTTTTATAATTATTATAGTCTCGATCGCTTAGCCGGCTCTCGCTCGCCTGGGTGACTTCGATGATGAGAAGATAATTTGGTGAAGCATACGTGATTAATTACACTGCTAGCATTATATATATATATATATATATATATATATATATATATATATATATATATATATATATATATATATATACCCAAAGAAAAAGATGAACCATGTTGCTAACCACAGGGGGGGGACTAATTTCGCATGCTGTGCATGTTGTGTCATCATGCTTAATCCGAAACGTTTCTCTGTGATATTTGGATTCCAGAGCAACCATGTCTCTCATACGGCGCCATGGCAGAAAACTAGTGTCTTCAACAAGTGCGACTCTGGCACGAACACGGCGTTCTTGATCTTATCTTGATCATGGATTGATATACCCTCTTTGTCCAGGAGTGTGATCAATCTGTCTCGGCCTAGCTTCTGCGTTCTTCGGACTTTCTTCAGGCTCTTTGATGCCTTGTTCGGTTCTCGTGTGATCTTTTGGTTATATTTCCTGGTTTCCTCTCTTGCTTTCTTCTTGATGGTCTTGCATATTTCTGCGTACTTTATTCGTTGTTTATTGTCGTCGTTTCCCGCCATTTCTCGTCTTTCGTCATCAGGCTCCTGTTGGTGATGATATCCTTGATTTATGTGGCTTGTTAGTTGCCTTAGCTGCTCTTGACGCGCTTTATTGGATCATGTTTGTGATGGTTTCGCTCATGGTGTCGATGTCCTCTAGTTCCTGTAGTTTATCGAATCGGTTTCTCAACTCGAGTTGGAATTCGATCTTCTTTGATCCTATTCGTGTGGCATCTACTCTTGGTCTCTCAAATGTTGCTCTTCATGTACCACACCAGTTCTATTAATTTGGCCGCAGAAAAATATCTAGACTCATTGCCACCGTTGTGACGACCGTGAGCTGGTGCTTTTTGCTGCTGGTTCATCATCTTCATGTATGCGTGGTATTTGATCCAATTTCTTCTCTGCCTTTTGCGGCATACTTGAGTCTACATGACTGGTGCCATTAAACCTTATTTATTGCAAGTCTTTTTCTATTCATGCACCTTCGTCCAATCAGTCCAACAGTATTTTTGGTGAATTGTTCCCAAGTTACTTAATTTCATAAGATTAAAGTGAATGGCTTGTATGGACAGGTCTTTCGTTTTAACATAAATTGATTTGCTAGCACCTCTGTTGTGATTTCATAATAAATAAAACTTAAAGGACAAACAAAGTTAACTTTTACGTGGCATACACCTAATAGAGTTAATATAAAGTAACAATTTCCACATATACTCAATTTTTTAACGCCAGCGGTTTACCAGAAAAATATTTTTTAACACCCGGGCCAGCCATCCAAATTCTGTGCGCTACCCCATCTTAGACGAAGAATGACGTCACGACGGTGATCGAGGCGCTCTCCACGTAGATTCCCTGCATAGGGTTTGACTGTTGTCATGAAATGGCTGCAACTCGGCAACGCGCGTAACATGCTGATGACGGTAAATATAAAGGTGTCTATTATTGTTATCGCTGAAATCACCCTATCAACTGATGATACATGTCTACATCAAAGCATTTCTCCTCAAAATGGACCGAGCAAAGTGCCAAACAGTACACCCGCAAATCACCAACGTGAATCCATTGCTTCAATACTACCGGTTGTTTCAACTATTATAGCAACCGTATGCCGAACACGAAGGCGTCTAAAGTTTACCATAGATTTAACCACAGATTTAGATATACGTCTATAAGCAGCTGCTAGATGTCACGCCAACTGAACGAACTGTCGAAGACTCGAAGTTGTTGACCCTTAACAGCGTCGCCGGAAGCTGACCGAGATATAGAATGCCGCGCGCTGAATGGCCAAGCCAAATTAACCCTTCACCTATGGCGGCGTCTAGACCATCGTGGATTTCGTTAGAATTTGAGACTTTAAAGTCACATTCTGAGTAAACCGCTGACGTTAAAAAATTGAGTATATGTGGAAATTGTTACTTTGTATAAACTCTATTAGGTGTATGACACGAAGCCGTAGCCTTTTTTTGTCCTTTAAGTTTCCATCCAGATGTTAATGGTTCTGATTTGTTGACGAACCAGAACATTTACAACATATACAATTCCATTATATGTCAGCCATTGTTAATTTCAAAATGGCGGCCTACATGAATATAGTTACTGATGGTCCAACATTTAAAAATGTTCACCATATATTAGTCTACATTTAAAAAAAGTGTTGTGCTTTTAATGTATTTTGTACCGTTGTTATTGTATTGACTATGCCGCTTTGTTCTTAGCCTCGACTAACCTGTTTTGAAGCAACAGTATGGCAGCTATTATGTTTAAAGGATGGTTGTCATTATCGATGTTGTACTTACTAAATAAAAACGGTGATATATGGCTTTGAAGGAACGGATGGAGGTAGGAAGATGGGGACGGGGTGAGGGAGAGAGGTAGGAAGAGAGGGAGGGAGAGGGAGGGAGTGAGTGAGGGGAGAGAGAGGGATGGAGTGAGTAATAATTTTATGTTCAAGTTTGAGAGGGGTCAACGCCCACATTAAAGATAGGTGAACCACATTAACTGTTGATTCTTTTTCCATTGGCTGTTTTGTTGCGGTCGGGTGGGCCAGAGATTGGTTGATGCACAACTTCAGCCTTTTGTTTCGAGATGGTGAGACCAAAATGAGTGCAAACTTTCGCAAACAGGTCTATAGTATGTTCAATTTCTGGGCTGGCCATTAGGGCGCAGTCATCCGCGAAGAGAATACCTCGTACTGTTACATCGTGTATCTTTGCCTGAAGCTTCCTGAGGTTGAAACGTTTTCCATTCAATCAAAAGCAGAGGTCAACGCTTACACAGTTGTCCTGAAATGCACCCATGAGCATGGCAGAGAACATGAGGCTAAAAGGATAGAGGCCAAAAACACAAGCTTGCGCACTTCATTTGTGATTTCGAAAGAGGGCGGAGGTCTCGCAGTGATCTTGAACTCGGGCCAATTTTCCATCGTGAAATTGTGTGACCATGTCAATAAAATAAAATGTATACGTCTGGGCATTCAAATGTGGCCATGATTCTCGAAAAGCCACCTCGGCAAACTGTCAAAAGCCTTTGTGAGGTCCACAAAAATGGTGTAGTGATTTATGTGTTAATCTGTTCTGGACACTTTCCTTGGTGTTGTCTGGCAGCAAAGATCATATCCACGGCTTTCCTAAAGCCACACTGGCTCTCTGGTCAAGATGGACATGTCGGCGGTCGAGCAGGATTCTTGTAAGGACTTTGCCTGCAACGGCCAAAGACTTCCCTTTGTGATTGTTACAGGACTAACGATTTCCCTTTTTGCTTGTGCCAATAGATGATTGATACATCTTTGAACTCGTGAGTGACCCTTTTCTGAACACACATTCCGTAAAGAGATTAATCAATACATCAACCAGACAAGGACACCAGGCTTTGTAGATTTCAGATGGAATGGAAACAGCTCTTGGAAACTTGCCGATGGAGAGGCGATGTATGGCTTCTACGGTTTCCTGTTGGGTGCAGCAAGAGCCTCTTTGACATGGACCAGAGGCATGCGGTTGATGGACATTGAAGAAGTTCTTCAAATCGTGCCTGTCAACTCGCGCCTGGATTTCATTTGCCTGATCCTGTTGAGATCATCTTTCTGAGCAGTATATATTGGGTCATTGCTGTAGACCACTGAAGGCGTAAATTGTCACACGTGCGCGAATACGTAAAATTGGTTGTCATGGTGGAAAAAGGGGCGTCATCGCCAATTGTTGATGCGTAGATCGCCCTACGTCATTTCCAGAAAATGGCGTGCCAGTAGGTCTCTCTCTCTCTCTCTATATATCTATATCTATATCTATATATATATATATATATATATATATATATATATATATATATATATATATATATATAGATTCTGGGTAAGCGTTCGTTCATCTGCACAGAGTGGAATTAAATTTATGTAGAGTCACAAGAACAACTGTGGTGCTTGTAATGATTGTTCATGGACATATATTAATTCAATCATCTAAGCATGAAACTTACTCGTACGCGCATATAGCACATATTTTACGGACCAGCCAACTCATGTAGGCCTACGTCTTGTTTATATTGATTAATGCGCCACAAAACACACTTACTCAGTTCCTATAGATCACCATAGTGTATTACAACATCTCCCTTAGAAGTAAACAAAGAAATGAAAATAGTGTAAACATCATGTTGATCTGAATATCTAAAATCAAAATCACTGATCAAGATCAATAATTATTGATGTCTGAATATATGTGTGATTAAGTGCACTCCACTAAACTACAGTTTATGATGATAAGTCCGTGCTAAATTAGATTCCCAGGAACATTATCAAGTCCGTAGTAGATCTATCACGGACTTGATTATGTTTGTGACTCTAGTCACATGACCATAATTACTCGTCAGTGTACATCGGGACGTCATCGGCTTTCTGGACGGTGCAGTCGCTACAGTCTCGCCATACGTCGTGACCTCTTGCCTCATCATCAGGTTGTCGGTGAAGTATTCTTGGAATGTCACTCGGTGTGGTATTTCTAACGCTCTTCGACGGATTGTCATGCAGTAATTCTCTGAGATGCGACCTGGTGCTGCACAGTCTCGTACCGTTCGGTGTTTGCACGAAGTACGATCTCGGTTCTGCACATGTACTTATCAGGCTATCACCTCTCCTGGATGCCACTGGGGCGTCTCCTTATCCAGTATTCTCACTCGCTGACCGGCATGTATATAGTGGTGCCAGCTCAGGTCTTGCACCTTGATTGTGATAGTTTATCATGCAATACTCCGTTGTTGCTGTATTCCGCGTGCATTGTGTGATCTGACGCAGACAACTCTCTGAGTTGGACTCGTTTTCCGGTTCTGAAGTTGATGAGGTCCATGTTGTGGAGCCTTTTATCATTCTCGTCTGTCATGATGTCGTCCACTGTTACGTCTAATGAAATCCCAGCATTTTTCTCCGGATTGGAAAGTCGCGACAGTGTGTCCGCTATGATCATCTGGCTGCCAGGTCGATACACAAGCTGAAAGTCGATCGTACACCTGAATCTTGAGCAGGTGTCGCTGTAGGCGTAGCGGTGCGCTCTTCAGCGGCTTGTTGTATATCATTAACAGAGGCTTGTGGTCTGTTACGACAACAAACGGTTTTCCAAAGAGGTACGAGTGGAACGTTTGAATTCCGCACGCGATCGATCGCCAACGTCTCACGTTCTATGTTCGAGTACGCTGACTGTGTCGGTGTGGGTGTCTTTGACGCAAACGCCACAATTTGTTATCCTGAAGAAGGCCTCTCTGTGATGCATCAACTTCTAGAACTGCCTCCTTCTGTGGGTTGTAATATGACAGACAAGACTCGATGTCAATGCACCTTTTCAGATCTTCATAATATAAGTGCGCTGGTGGTCTTCTTGCCACAGGAACGGAACGTCCTTCTTTAATTTGTAGTTCTCTAGGTGGTGCCACTCTGTCTGCGAAGTGCGGTATGTACGCTGCGAGGTAGTTCGTGAAGCCACTGTCGGGTCTGATGCCGTCCTGCCCGTACCCGAAGAAAGCGGTCTCGTTGGTCTTGATGACGCATTTCTTGGAGCTGAAGACGAGTCCTAAGCTTCCTCTCTGGCAACCTGGATGAGCCGTAACAGGTTCCTTCTCATGCTGTTGTTGTTGCATCCGTGTATGACAATGTCATCTGCGATCCCAACACACCCAGAGCATATTGCTAGGATTGTGTCCACTGCTGGCTGAAAGGGGTCCTGTGACACGCATAGACCGAGTGGGAGTCGTCTGTAACATTACCTACCAAAAGATGTTCGCTCTTCACTTGTCTCGTCAAGGAGGATTGATCAATATTCTGATTTGGCGTCCATCTTCGAGAATACACGTGCTCCGGCAAATTCAGGGTTTAATTAATCTAAGATCGGAATTTTGTGTGGACAAAACTGGACATGCAGCGCTTGAGACAGTCATCAAGACGCTTGGGATCGAGGTATACCATCAAACTCCCATATATCGCTTTACACTGGTCGCGATGGATGAACACCAGTCAGTGTTCCGAAGCATTTGATCTCGCCGACATTGTAAGCAGTTAGCTTTGTGTGAGATACAGGCTCTACTTTGCACTGCCACCTATATTACAAAAAGAGCCAATGGTATACCACTGATTACCTTTGAATACCATTCAGTATCATTCAGTACCATTGGACCATTCAATGATATTTCAGCAGGACTCGGTGGTACTCTCAACGGTAATTAAAAATAATATTCAATACCATTGAACGGTACAAAGAATCTAAAATATCATTCAAACTATCATTCCAAAAACCATTCAGATACCGTTCAAATACCCTTGGCCATAATATCCCCTAGGACCATTCAAGTACCATTCAATGGTATTTGAATTATATTTTAATGGTATTTGAATGGTATTTTTTGTAAGAGACAGTTCTCCATACATCTGCTTTGCACCACCTACGGGTAGGGTGTTGCCTGATGCGCCAGTGTCGACTTTAAGTATAAGTTCCCGAACACGTATCCTTCAAGTCAGCGCACGCAACGTTGAGGTTGGCATATACGCTTCGCTATGCAGTGCGTTCTTGTGTTCTTCTGCCTCGGTGACTACCCAGAACGACTTTGTGCAGGTTTCACTTTCTGATTTATGATCATCCGCCTCATTTTCGGTGCAACAGCCAGACAGTTCATGTATTGACTTTTGTGGTGGTTTTCTGTCACATCCGCTTCGGCTTTCTGATCTGTTGTGCGTTCGGTCTGCTTCGCGGTCGATTATTCTTTCGGCAGCACTTCGCCCAGTGTCCAGTTTGGTGGCAGTAGTTGCACCTCTCTTTGAAGGCTGGACACTTTCGCGACTGGTGTATTAGCGCGCATTTTCGACATATCTGTCTTTGCCGCATCTCATCCATGACCATGTGGCGTGGGCTTTTGAGATTCTGTAGTTTCTTACCAGCTGGTGAAAGACCTGACCAGCACAAAGCAAGGGCGAACCACCACCATACAGGACAAGGACGGAAAATGTCTGACTGAAGAACAGGACATCCTAAACAGGTGGTCCGAGTACTGCTCCGAGCTGTACAACTATAGAGCCACAGGAGATCCAGAAGTACTGGACATCCTCGATCCAGCAACCGACAACGACAACTACCCCATCCTTCGCGAAGAAGTGGAAGCAGCGATGAAATCGAGGGGAAGTCAACAGGAGCAGACAACGTCCCAGCGGAGTTGGTGCAGGGGAGAAACCATGATAAGCGTCTTACTGACTTATCTACAACAAGATCTGGCCGACAGGGGAGTGGCCCACGCCGTGGACCCAATCTCCCATCATCACCCTCCCCAAGAAAGCCAACATACAGCTATACCAGAACTATCGTACCGTCAACCACCCGAGCAAACCTATGCTGAAAATCTTGCTGAACCGACTGAAGCCTCAAGCAGAAAAGGTCATCACCGAGGAACAGGCAGGTTTCAGACCAGGACGCAGCACAACAGAGCAAATCTTCAACATTAGGATACTGTGCGAGAAGTACCTCCAACACCAGCAAGACTTCGTGGACTTCAAGAAGGCGTTCGACATGATATGGCATGCAGCACTATGGGCCACTATGAGTCAGTACAACATCAACGCCAACCTGTTCAAATATATGGGAGCAATAATCGCAGACGAAGGATCTAAACCTGAAATTCTCGCCAGGATCGCCCAGGCCACAGGAGCACTCGCAAAACTCAAGACCATTAATTTTGGAATGACAGGAATATAGCGCTCAGCTCAATGCAATTACCTAAATTATGACTGACGCACTGAATGTCAGTCAGCATTGGTGGCAGGAAAATTACAAACTTGCGTTTTGCCAACGACATAGATGGCCTGGCAGGAAGGGGAAAGGAGCTATCTGACTTGATGGAGCGCCTTGACAAGATTTCTACAGCCTTCGGCATGCAGATCAATGCAGAGAAGACCAAACTGGTGACTAACAACACCAGTGGCATTACCACTGACATCAGGGTCAACGGCGAGAAACTAGATTGCGTCAACCTGTTCAAATATATGGGAGCAATCATCGCAGATGATCGAAGCATCTATAAACCTGAAATTTTCGCCAGGATCGCCCATGCCACAGCAGCACTCGCAAAACTCAAGACCATTTGGAATGACAGGAATATAGCGCTCACCTCAAAGATCAGACTGATGCGCTCCCTAGTCATGTCCATATTCCTATATATACGCCTGTGAGTCTTGGACACTAACAGCAGACACAGAGAGAAGGATACAGGCAATGGAGATGAGATGCCTGAGAAAGCTCCTCGGCATCACTATAGCCTCGGTTACCCAGACTCCGTGAGGTGGCAGCACTGTTAAGCCCCTCAACTCCGCCTGGGACATTAATGGGCTTAAGTTTCTATATCCGGGTAGCCTTACCCCAGATTAGGGTAGAGACGCTGATTGGCTCTCAGGCCAACTAGGAAATTAAAATAACGATATACTTTTACAAGATAATAATATCATATGAAAAGTATTCAACATTGAACTTATATTAACCCAAAAGTAAGTAATAATTCAAATGTACAGTTGTTTATAAAATATGAATTACGGCAGGATTAACCAGTATCCGTGAGGTGGCAGCATTGTCTAGCCCCACATGGATAGCATACCGATCAAATAAGGATACCTTTTTATCAAATAATGCTGTATTATAAAAACTAAACTTATATATATTACGGCAGTGTCCGTGAGGTGGCAGCATTGTATAGATCACGCGGATACCAAACAAAAGCCATAAATGGTACCAGACTGTCTTCTCGGCGTAGTTCCGCAGCCGACCGACAGTCGGTTAAGCGAGACTACGGCATCACATACAGAGACCACATCTCCAACGAAGAAGTGTGAAACAGAACTCGGCAAGCCATTGGGCCCCACGAAGACCTCTTGACCACAGTAAAGCGACGCAAACTGAAATGGTAGTGGCAAGATCTACATGGCTTGCTTAAGGTGCAAGGAGGGAGAAGAAGAGGCAGACAGAAAAAGAGATAGGAGGACAACATCCCGGAATGGACTGGCATGACGCGGGGCGCCGCCATTAGGAAGGCTGAGATGCGAGAGGAATGGAGGGAGCTGGTTGCCGGGTCATCTGTGGGCTGTAGCAATATGTGGCAATATTAAAGCAAGGACTTGTTGCATGTCTGATCGAAGTAGCATCACGAGGAGTCTCCAGCATAAACAACACACCTGACACTAGTGAAGCATTTTCAGATGTTTGAGCTATATTACCTTTCTGAATTCACTGCATGAGCTTCCAATACATATTTGAGTTAAAGTAAAAATCAGTTTAAATATATAAAGAAATATTTAATAAAATAAATCCAGGGCTATTCCAAAGATATTGTGCAGGTAAAACATTAGGTCTCTATAACATGAATGTGTTTTTTATATTTAAATACATTATACACCTGTAAATAGTTTTAGTTGGTGCCCTCTCGTAAATGATTCCCTTTCCCTCCGCATTCTGCTAGTTCTCTTTCTACCCCCGAGCAATCGGTATCTGGGATAAGATCCCACCACATATTACTGAAATAGAAAACCGCATAGCTTTTCGAGCGGGAATCATGAACCTCCCGGTCACGATATCCAATTTAATCACGTAACTTGCCTGTAAGACAAACGACAAACAAACACACTAACCTACACATGCGCACAAGAAGCAACATAAACTCCTGCGTTGGCCTAAGTTAGGGCTGTTTCCAGGAAACCACAAGAAAGTCACACTAATCACAATGGGCACTTTTGTCACGGTTGCGCCACCGGCCTCTAGTACCAGAACATGGAAATGGTTCATTGGGAGTAATTTGTTTTTATGCGCCCTCACTAAAAGGCGGACCACGAACGGGCGGACCTCGAGGAATGGGCGGATCAGATTCACAAAGATGCTGCCGATCGATACACTCCATTGACATGCGTTGATGTTGTTGTTGCTGTTTTAGGGTGTTCTTGTGGTGTTGAGATGTATTTCAAAAATACCATACGTGGAATGAGAAAACATTAATAAGGTGACCATTCGATGATTTGTTGTCTGTTTTATTTTTTTAACACGGTTAAATACATAAGTGAACAGTGTTTTCTTAATCCTAATACTGCTAGGCTGACCATGACAATGACATCTGGTTTATAAATAGCACAAAATAAATATAACATATAATTTCATACACACACACACATATATATATATGTAATTATATATTAGATTTATTTTGTGTTATTTATAAATGACAAAGAATAAATGCAATATAATTATATATATAGTTTATATATATATAATTATATATATATATATGTGTGTAATTATATATAATTATGTATATATATATATAATTATATTACATTTTATTCTTTGTCATTTATAATATAGCAGATGATATGCTGTTGTTGTGGTCAGCCTAGTATAGCGAGTTAGTGACATGTTTTAATTTTTGCTTGGTGTTACGGTATAATAAAGAAAGACTGATTTGTGAGCTTAATTTTACAATAATTAATGTTATTTATTTGGATATAAGTGATAAAGCTACAAATACAATATCCATATTTTCACTTTTGCTTGGCCAAAAAATGGATAAAGGAAATCAAACAACTCAGTTTAACTTACTAATGTAAGTCATAATGATAAGTGGTAGCAAAATATAATAGTTACGTTCGCGCAAACAACAACAAAGCTTATGAAGATGGAACAAAGATCGTTAGCATTTTATGTGAATGCGGTCCACCCTTTCTGCGCAGTCCGCCCGTTCGTCGTCCGCCGTTTAGTGTGGGCGTTTTTAACGAAGCTACCGTATTGCGCATGCGTTAGCTCCATGGCAACAAGTGAATGCAGTGGCCTGTGAAAATCGGCACGAAAGCCTTGATATTTCTTAACTGGTTTGTTGAATTCGCTGCAAAATAAACCATGGATGCCCAGGATCTCCATGTTTCTGTTGATTACGTCGGTACAAGCGGTATTATTTTCAGTCCAGAACAAAAAGCGTGTCTTCAGACGTCGCTCTGCATTCTCCAGAACAACTACAAATTTGATCGTGTTTACTTCTGGGGTAAAATTCTTGGGATCAAGGATGACTATTTCATTGCACAAGGCGTCGAGAAAGATGAATTTGAGCTGAAGAAGACGCTGTACAGGTAAGAACCATGCGTCCGAATAAAGTTATTGGCACGGAAACATAACATGAGTTAACATTAGGCACCGTCCATTTACACATTCGTTCTGACTGACATGCACTGATGCAGTACGTCTGTCAGTGTCACTGACACTGGCAGGCAAAATGGCATGCCATGCAAATGAGTCCATCGAGGTCCTCGTGGCTTGTGTACACAATACATTACTTATGTTAGAATAAAATATTTGTAGAATTGTTAGTCTGTTAAACAAAAGAGATACATGTATCCTCAAATTTCGTACAACTAACAACCAACAACACCAGATGTTTCATAGTACCTACAGCTCACACTGAACAATTTAAGAATTGATTTTTGGGTAAACACAATAGTTGACTGGAACCAATCTTAATGATTCGCAGGTCCAGGCTGAAACCATAAGTTATTTCAGCCACCACTCAATAACATTCACACACACCCCCCGTCGTATATAATAGCCAATACTGGCTACTTCTGATGTACCCCATTCAGATATGTATTTTTTATTTTGTTTGGTGCAATGTTTATAGAGTTAGAGTGCTTGCAATTTCACTACCTGAAAACAATATAACCAGCCCTTCACTAAACAGTTTCAAGAATGTAATTGACAAATACAGGGCCAAAAACTGCTACATCCTTCTACAACGACACATACGCAAGCTAAATCAAGATTTCGCTAGCCTAGGCAGTCATGCCACAAGTTAATTAGTCCAGGACAAACCACAGGCAATAGCCATTCAGACACATATGATGATGATGATGATGGACTGTCTTTCAGAGTGACTGATTTAATAATCCTGGTGGTTTACATGGCTACTGTGTTGAAACTTAGAAAGTTTTCTTTACCCTTTCGGAAAAGACACTATAAGATACTATTCTATCTAGTGTCTGCTCCGGGAAGTATCCAACTAAAGGAAACAGATAAACCAATTGTTGACTCTTGGGAAGAGGAACTCCATGCAGTGGAATAATCAACAGATAATTGTGGTCATATAATTAGGAGCTTGTAAAGACTACCTACTACAGCTGACTATTTTAAGAAGTTAGCTAATCCCTGACTAATTTGGTAATTTGTTGACTTCTCTGCAGCAAAGACTGCGTGCATTGGGGACTGCTGCCTCCAGCGACACCTGAAAGGAGGGAGAACGCCAAGTTAGCAAAAGGTCGATTCACTGGTGACCCCTCCTTCGAATTTGAACACACAGAGAAGAAAGATGAAAATGCGGAAGAGGAAATGGTGAGCCTAGCCGCATCTTGTATATGGTGTAATAATGAACCAATATAACATATTTCACTTTTATCTCCTCTCCTCCATCTTAAAGGCATTATTTACCATGAACATTCAAGCATTAGGACAAGAAATCACTGAATGAGGGATAATTTTGAGCAATTACATTTTGAGTTTCTTTTTATAATATAATAAAAATACTTATATTAACAATTGCTCTTGGGCATTTTACAAACATATGCACATATGCATAAAAAGACATACAAACTAAGAAATAAAAATGCTTAGTTTTCAGGAACAGTTATATATACTTTTAGTGTAATCCATTTGCCTTGTGAAGATAACTAACCTGTTCACATAATTCAGTAAGTTGCAGAATTAATGTATGTAAAATGTTTCATTATTTTTCATTAGTACAAATTAAAAAACGATTCAAAACTAACTTGGGTAAGTCGCATCTAAAGTCCGCACCTTCTTTCAACAGATCACGATCAAGGAGGAGAATCGTTTGGCTGCAGTCATTGCTGAGATTGACAATGATGCGAGAATTGTCCCAAGAGCAGCCTTCATCAAGACACCAACAGGCGATGTCTTTGTAAACAGATCATTCCAGGGTAAGTACAGACAAATGTTGCTGAGAAAATAGTACAACCCTTGCACTCAGCATTACTGATGACATTTGAATACTGAATTATGCAGTGTTCATTCGGTATAATCAATTGCAATGGTGTAGAGATTATAATTGTTTCTCCCAAATGCCAGATATCCAAGAATATTTGGCATTCCAAATGACCGGTTTTCAGCATCGTTAATTACAGACAGTTTTGTCTGAATACTTTCTGTTTTCTGTTCAGCCAATCATAAGTGTAAACCTAGTGATCTTCTATCTCAGCAGCTGAATGATGCTTTCATTGTTTTGCTGTTATTTTTTATTTACAGTTTTGCAGTTCAACTTCATGTCACCTCCACAACAATATTATAATTCACTTTCACCTATCTCGTAGTCTGGTGGACCGTTGGGACACCAAAGATGAGCTGGCAACCAGCTCCCTCCATTCCTCTCACCTCTCAGCCTTCCTCATGGCAGCACCCAGCGTCATGCCAGTCCATTCGGGGATGTTGTCCTCCCATCTCTTTTTCTGTCTGCCTCTCCATTCTTTCCTTGTACTGTGCCCTGCAGGATTGTCAAGTCCTGTAGATCTTGTTACATGCCTGTACCATTTCAGTTTGCGTCGCTTTACTGTGGTCAAGAGGTCTTCGTGGGGCCCAATGGCTTGCCGAGTTCTGTTTCACACCTCTTCATTGGAGATATTATATTTACACTGTCCATAATGGAATTCACAACAATATCCACCAGCATGTCAGTACCCCATACACTCCCACTGTCGTAGGTTTGTCCGTGGCTGAGTCGGCCAAGCTCTGCAACTACTTTCACTTCCGAGAGCCGGAGAAGTTGCACGAGAAGTCTCTGCTGCAGCGCGCCAACCTGGACAAGGCCATCGACTTCATGGACAGCATCGACGAAGACATCCCCAAAGGTACAGGCTTCATCATCGTCTGATGCACACATTATGTTAACCATGCAGAAAATCATTACTTAGAATGTAGTTACAGATTGTTGTCTGCATTTAGGGGATTCTTTCTGCTCTGCAGTGTCCCGAGATAAGATGAGAATATTACGAGTAAAATAATTTAAGAGAAAAAGGCAATGTTCTGTTTTGTATTGCTGTATTTCTTAAGCCAGCATTTAGGAAAACACCTGGAAATGTGCAGTCCTGCTGAATGATGACGAGTCAAATTATTACATGTTCATTATTGTCACTGGAGAGATCATGGCGACCATCACTAATCACTATAGCCATGGGTATCCTATGTTCATAATTATTATGAGAGTTACCTTGTTAACACAATACTGTTCATCCTAATCAGGCAGGCAGTCCTTTTTCCAGAATTTGTTTACCAATGGGAGTTAAGAGATTTGTTACACATCGACCCCGTGTACTGCGTGTGGGTTCATTTACTCTCCCTTTATTTCATAGTTCGTCTCCTCTAAAACACATATAATATTATTATAACATGGCATAAACCAAAATTGTCTACGGTATAACACCAGTCAGTAGTAAGATTCAGCACCCAGTCTCCCTGATAGCAGTCTGGTACGCTACCCCTCATCCCACCTCTCACACTTATAATTGTGCTATGACACCACATAATTTGACAAAATTTACACCAGAGTTGTCTGTGTTTGCCAGGTGCCTGGAGCCTGCAGATGGAGCGAGGCAGTGGGCTCGTCACGCTACGCAGTCTGTCCTGGATCGGATACGTCTTCTACCACGTTCCCGGCACGCGCAAGTTCGGCTCCCTCTACGTGGGCACTGGGGAGAAAAACATCGACCTGCCGTTTATGTTGTAGACGCTCGCCCCTCACATCTGTTAGCAGTTACATTTCCTACAAAGAACCATGTTTGTATATAGGGTCACGCGTTACTGTCTGATGACTCCAGTTCAGTGCTTTGGTCACGCAGAGACAAGAAGCGTAAAGTATGACGTTGTACTGCAAGTGAAAATGAGCGTTATGACTTATGATCTGGGAAGAATTCTACACGGGTAAGAGGCCATCTGAAAACAGTGATGTGTAACAAAGTAATGATTTAACATTATACTGTGTACAACAATTTCTAAAAAAATGCCAATCATCACATACAACACAGCCATACACACTGACTGACTGTAGTGGAATTTATTGATCTTTTTTATAATAAGAAGAGCGATTAGAAAATAAATATTTTTTGTGGGAATAAATATTGTTGTTAATGTCACTGATAAACAATTAAAAATGAAACCACTAATGATATCCCCTACACAAATTAATTAGTTTTTGTAAAAAGAACTATTGATCTGGTTAACAAGATATAAAAACACATAAATCGGATGTGTTTACAACCAATACAATTAGTCATCTTAGTTAATTCCACAAGACATGAAACAAGTATCTTGTTTGTGTTGTTGTCACAGTTAGTCTTGGCACTGTTGTATTTTCTGTGGTGTTACATGTATGTCAATAATGTCATACATGCATTTGTTAATCAACAAGTGTCATGTAAAATAAACAAACTGTAAACAACAGCTGTTTTGTTATTGTATTGGAAGAGCCAAAGGCTTTCGTACCTTGTAGCTGATGTCTATTCCAGGGGATGAAAATGATCACAAAGATCCGTGTTTATTTATACGTGTACCTTGGGTGTGTGTGTGTGTGTGTGTGTGTGTGTGTGTGTGTGTGTGTGTGTGTGTGTGTGTGTGTGTGTGTGTCACTGTGTGTGTGTCACTGTGTGTGTGTCACTGTGTGTGTGTCACTGTGTGTGTGTAACTGTGTGTGTGTAACTGTGTGTGTCTGTGGTGTCACTGTGTGTGTGTAACTGTGTGTGTCTGTGTCACTGTGTCTGTGTCACTGTGTGTGTGTCACTGTGTCTGTGTCACTGTGTCTGTGTCACTGTGTGTGTATGTTTTGAATACAGACATCTGGCATTGAATGCAGAAAACACTTAGATACAAACACTGACAAACTCTTCTTTTGAAGGTTTATTTTTCTTCCTAATCAATGGTAGATACTAAGTCTGTACAAAGGTAATTGTCTCTATTGTCTCCACAGACAGCCGCTAGTCGTGGTAGAAGATGTTGAACTGCCTCCACTTGTGATTACTCTTCAGGTTCGTCCTCTCCTTTCCTCCAGGCATGTCTGGCCGCAGCTCCGGCATCAAACCTACCAGGAAACAACTCTAGTTGTAGATATTCCAGCTATATTGTCTCCCCTCAGTTACCTACATATCAGGGGTTGACATAGTGGTAGTGCTACAAGAAACTTGGACAGACTACCACAGATGATGACACTAGATGTCCATGGAACTACCACAAAAGTTTGAATATTTTGTTTGTCGTGTTATGCTTAAATTTGGGCCATATGACTACCACATATATCTGAGGTCTACCAGATTTCCCAACTAAGCAATCCTGCTGACTACCAGAAATGTTGGAGTTATTTCTGCCCCTCCATATGTTACTACACATTAGAAGAAACTGAAGCTGGACCCAAGAAATCAACACATTACATTATAAGACATGCATTCATCCACAAGACAGAAAGAAATAGGGAAGGGTGAGAAGCACATTGTTGACAGAGGGGTAGCACAAGCATGATGTAAATGGAACCTAGAAATGATCACACAGTATTGTGCCCAGTGAAGCAGAGTCATTGACGGCCTATGCTATTTACAACCATGAAGTAAATACAAGAAACTTTATCAACAAACCAACAGGCAATAAAAAGTCAAAAACACTACATAACTACTACACCACCCACTCCCATCATAGTCACAAATGTTAGGAGGGATAGGACAGATTTTCTGTCCTTTTTTCTCAGGCAGGGTATGTATTAATCAGACATCTGAGTTGTCGATGCAGAGACGGTAAGCTGTATACACAATTGTTTTCAGACCAACATGAAAACAAACATTATTATCTGTATTTTCTAGTCATGTGAGAGTTGGGCGGAAGGTGTTAATATCTGTTATGGGTAGATTTACACAAGGTTCTTTTTCCTACATTTAACAGGGAAATGTACAATCTGAAACATTTCTTTGCATTCTATCACATTTTTTGTCACGTGAATCAATCCAGGGAAAGACCTGGGCACTCATTAATGTACAGTGGCAAAGGCAAACAGGATGAACTTGTGTTCTGTGCCTCTCACAGTAGAGTGAGCATTCTGATTTTCAAAAGGTGTCATGTGTAAATAGGGCAGTGAAGTTGTTGTAGCCAAGAAAACAGTGACTGTACAAACCCGCTCGCTGTGCTCTGTGCACGAGTCTCGCCAGACGACGCTGTCCCTTCGTACACAATCCCGTCACCCGCTTCGGCAGAAGACAGCCGTCTGGCCGCAGAAATTGACTCAGTATCAGCACATCCTGCAAGACAGCACATTCATTTGTTATACAGAGTATGGAGTATATTTAAAATGAATGTACATAGTTAGGTTACATGTCTTTCACTTTACCAAGATGGCACCAGGACATGCACATGTTTTGTTTAGTATGTTAGCAGAGCCTGTAGAAGTATATTATGTTTTTTTGTACTTGAGCAAACGTACAACTATGAAAAACTACTAATAAAAGCACTTTAAATTGTGTTTGAAGCAAAAAAAAATTACTTTAAAAGTACTTTTCTCCTGTAACTTTGTTAAATAAAATAAAACATTCATAAGATTATTTAGCATGTAAATCAAACAAACATAATTTTTGATCTAATGTTTTGCTCCATTCATATTACAAAATCTGAAATAAATTATGTTGTCTTAAACATCTCTCCAATCTGATAATAATAATAAAAGCACAGATTGCCTATTACTCGACAACATCACATATATGCATATATATATATATATATCTGTGTGTGTACATATATACATATATATGTGTGTGTGACATGCAGTTTGCAAAATATCCCAATCACATCAAGATATAAAGTTATTAGACAATTTAAATAAAAATGGAGCTGTATTTATAAATAAATAAAAAATCCATTATGTATTCTTGTGACTATAGATTTGTTACAACTGTTTAAAGTCAATTACAGATAACATTATATTAGACTGAGAGAGAACTTCAGAGAAGTGGTTTGCCTATCAGTATAGTTTTTATGATACCCACTGAAAGTAAACAGCCACACTTACCGTATGGTGAACCGTCATGCCCAATTTATTAGGACAAATGGGGCAGTATTCCTTCTCATTCTCCAACCGTAGAACGTTTGCGTCTTGTTTAGATTCTATGTGTACCCCTTCAATCTGCAGGCACACGCCAGTGACACCATCAGCCATGTTTCACAGTGATTAAGTCAAGCCAATAACAATACGGAAAATTATACAACCTGTCTTATAATAATGATGATTTATTTATAAAGTGTCATAAAAAATATTATATCCAAAATATAACATCCGCTCAGCAACAACATTGGAAAAACATGAATTTATCAAATGTACGTAATAAATTAAGCTTACACGGTAAAGATAATATGTTAAATAATAATAATAAATAAAGCTTATAAAAATCACAACATATAAACTAAAGATGCCGTTAAAACGATGTTTTAAAAAAGTTCAAGTGAATCTATAAAGCACAGAGAGGCCGGAAGATTATTCCACTGGCCTGAAAAGGTCACTGAAAAGTCATAAGGATTACATTAATAACAATCCACCATTCCAATCTGTTTACCTAATCATAGTAATGGAAATAAGTGTAACTCAACAAATAATGTACTTACTGTAATAACTTTATCTGACTTGTTGATAGAAACTGAAAATAGAACACATTATACGATTAGAAACAAACAAAAATTAAAAAGAGGGAAACTATCCTTGTTGTGACTTCAGCTACTGGTATAGGGCAATTCATCAGCTCTAAACACCAACTGCTGCAGACCAGCCAGTTTCGCTCATTTACCATGTACAAGGAGAAAAGTAAAATAAATTACAAAAAAGTTAGGCAGCTTGTTTTGTTTGAAAATACCCAAACTAGAACTCATTTTAGCACCAGTCGTGTATAATCAAGATGCCACCAATCAAACACTTACAGATATCGCTAGTAATTACCACTAGGTGATACATAGAATGTGCAAAACAGGTAGATTGGCATCTAAACAAAGATTCCGATTGACAAAAAGTAAATGTGTTAATCATAACCATAGGCATAGGGTCATAGCAAAAACTTAAAACACAATTAACAAAATAATATCTGTCTTCTTACTGCCCTCTTTGTACCAGAAGTGATGTAGAGTGACATTCCAAAACACACACCGGTAGTCCGGTACATATCAAACAATTTAGTAAAAACTTTTTTGAAAAAGTTCTTATAATTTAGGCCAGTTATGAGTTAACTGGAAGATTACCCAGAAATTATTGAAATAAATTTCACTGACTTCGTCTTTAATAAAGACAACTATGTGTGCGAAATTGCTAATCTTCAACTAACTGGCTTAAATTATTAAGACCTTTTCAAAATGTTTTTACCACCTTATTTGGGTGTGTGTTCCGAATGTCTACTTCACTTCCGGTACAAAGAAGACAGATACAAAAAATTCATGTGCTTTAGAACAATTTAATGCCATTGTATCAACGTAAATAAGCCAATGTCACAGGGCGTGAGCGGTTAGCACATCACAGACATATCGGGACTGCAAATACGATGTTTTTAGTGCGCATTAAAAAGTCGAAATAGAGAAAAAATTTGCAATATTTTATCAATTAAACTTAAAACAAATAAATCCGCAAATCACAAGACATCGTCTTTGCGGTCCTGATGTTTCTCTGATGCGCTAGCCGCTCACGCCCTGTGACTGTGACATCACCTTAAATGTTTATTCGATGCCATTGCTCTAAAACACAATTAAAAAACAATATCTGACTTCTTTCTACCGGAAGTGATGTAGGATGACACTCTGAATTTATACACATCGAAAAAAGGTGATAAAACTAAAAACGTTTTGAAAAGGTCCTAATAATTTAGGCCAGTTAACTAGAAGATTACCGCGAAATGGGCACTTATGTACAAGTCGGACCCACCTAAATTTTGCCATTTTAACTGTATTTTTGCCAACATTTGATTTTGTTAATTCAATCAATTATAATCATCTTGCGCATATTTATGTTTTATAAACAGTGCGTCTTAGCAGACTTTTGAGGTCGAAAAGACAGCGCGGTCGGCATAAACAAGCTGTTTATCGCTCATTCCATGTGCACAGCGCAGTAACATGCACCGCTGCGCTTGCGACTGGCACAAATCGCGCTGTCTTTTCGACCTCAAATGTTTGCCAAGACGCGCTGTTTATAAAACATAAATATGCGCAAGATGATTACAATTGATTGAATTAACAAAATCAAATATCAAATGTTGGCAAAAAATAGTTATAATGGCAAAATTGAGGTGGGTCCGACTTGTACATAAGTGCCGCGAAATGTTGTGATGTTGTCAAATATGACATGCAATGGCATAATCTGTGTTCGAGCGAAAAGTGGATTTTAGCTAGTACTAGTTGCTCGCTAAACGTGCGTGGAAAGCCCTTGTTTATGAGCGATAATACGTGTTGTGTATTACATTTAATTGGAACTTACCTTCTTTTAACGCATTATACGTTGTTGTTGTAAAGACGCGACGTCCAGTTATATTTGGTGTTATTTCTGATATTTTTTCAAGAACATTTATACCGCATGGTTTACGCAAATTTACTAAAAACTGTCTGCAGAAAGCCATCCTAACACGACCTTGCTCATACCGGACCTATCACGCCCCCTCGTGTCTAATAAACGCATCTGTACAAATGTCAGATGCGTTAGTATGGCTTAAAATATTGATTAATGCTTTGTATGTTCATATAATCAATATTATAAGCAATATTAACTTTGTCGAAATATGTATATCATATATAATGACGCAATATTTGGAAAACAATATAAATGTATGCAATAATTGTATTTATTATCTTTCAAACTATGTTAAAATAAATTAGATACACCTCACAGTGTCGGTGGTTCGCAGCAAAGCCAAAGACCTTGAACGAAACATTGGGGATAGAAAAACATTTCCTTTTATAGATATTATTATTTACAGTACGTTATCGCTTTACTTTCTGAACACTATTATTTTCTCTTCTTTGTTATGGGTTTGTGCCAACGCATTTTAACATAATTGGAATTGTTATACTGTGCAATATCTAATTTCAATATTCATTCTGGTATGTACATAAGAATAAAATAGCATAAGCCATAACTGAAATCACAAAACAAATCGAAACAAATATATATAAATTAATTAATTAAAATAAGGGAAAATATTGAATGTAAAATATATTGTGTGTCATAGGTTGTCTCTATAAAAAAAACTACCTGGGGAGTTGATGTAAGCAGCTCATGCCACATCTAAATGACACTACTTTCAATTTTGGCAATGTTTAAATAAGTTAATTGGTTTTGGGATGAAACACAAGATGAGTGAAGTGCAAACTGAAGCACTTTGATGAATAATTCCATCTGATGTAAAATATTGGATGTAACCATTCTGTATAAAAACCTCCTTTTTATTGTGTTTTAGTTAGGAACCCCAATATACTGGCTGCATGCTGGCAGGTCAATACAAACAACTGATGCACACTCGTGCACACCTCCACTTCAGAGGATGAATCCTAAATCAGACATTGTAACAGTCACAACTATGCTTGTGAATGTGTCACTAAAGCAGACCCTATGTACTAGTAAACTTCAAAATATACTGTATTACTTTAATATACACTGTTTATTGTTATTGATGATTTATCTAACTTTAATTTATTGAGCAGAAATAACCTTAGATGCACTGAATATATTTGGCATAGTCCTGGTAAATGCCTGCATTCAACATGTTGACCAATTTCACCAGTTGGCTTGCCAATGTTGGGCCAGTACTCATCCAGCCAATCAGCTGACACTGTAGTCATGTAATGTCAACAGTGGTCTGAGGATAGATGTCAACACTAGGCTCGTTTCATGCGAGGCATTTTAATACTGCTTTATGTAGTTTTTCCCACAAAATTGATTTGCTTTATTATACTAAGCCATCAATGATACATAGTGTTTGTACTGTAAAAGACGACCGCAGAAGAATACTGAAGACTGGGAAGGAGATTGCTATATATATATGAAACTGAGTACTTGATCTCATTTAATATTATAACATGTCTTTTGCTTAAAGTTATCCAATAATCTGCATAACTGTCTGTTCATTCTTTTCTTAAACCTAGTCAATATGTGTGTCCCACCCCCCCCCCCCCCCCCGAGGAGACATGGCTTCAATAGTAG
This sequence comes from Oasisia sp. SBJ-2009, assembly GCA_964017155.1. Lineage (NCBI taxonomy): Eukaryota > Metazoa > Annelida > Polychaeta > Sabellida > Siboglinidae > Oasisia > Oasisia sp. SBJ-2009. The sequence goes on from OZ024856.1 coordinate 45,508,458, forward strand.
TATCATCCTCATTTCTTGTCTTGCCCTCCTCACAAATCTTGCACTGCTATCTCACTAACCATCTCCACTCCTTTTTTCATTCTCCATCCCTCTCCCAATCCCTCTGCATACTTGGTCTAGATCATGTTCATCTCACATCTTCCACTTTCTGGGAATCTAATTTCTTCTCTAACCTGTAATGACAGCAAATGACACCATTGCCAAACTGATACAAGTCAATCAATCCTGTAACAACAATTTATTAACACAGTGTAATCACACTACATTTTCGCCACTTTGTCCATTATGTAAATAAAACCTATCATCTCATTCACACAAATGTCACTAAGCGAAGAAATGTCTCGGCATTGACCAAAATGACTGTTGTGATCAAATCCTCACTCGGTCGCAGGTAACATCTCTGTCTTTCAGAGCACAACCGCAAATAAAGTTCGTGTTTGGCATTAAAGGTAGCTAAAACCTTGTCGCTGTACGCTATGTGTCTGTCTATCAACACCGAAGATGTTTCCTAGATGAAGTTCCATCACACCAGCGATCTCAGCACTGCCAGTTCGCAGCCAGCCACAATAATGACGTATGTTTTCTTCAAGCACTTGGTTGTTTGTTTCCAATTGGCTCAAATCCCTCTTTTTCAATCTTTTCCTGGTACTTCAGAAAGTCTTTCCTCTTGTCAAAGTATTTAACCTGAAACACACCAACAAAAGCAAATCTCAGATGTTTTTTAACAGTAATGTTTGAATGAACTTGTTGTTAAATGGTTAAACTGTTACTGAAACCCAAGGGTATAATATTAACATTGCTGGCCAGAACAGATATATAATAATGTCATTCCTAGTCGTTTAAACGGACAACAAAATCACCATTTGGACATATGCATCGATACATTAATAATTATAAACTAACAAGTAACACAGGAACATGAAACTACTATCGAAAATATGAATCCATGTTAATAGTTCCATAGGAAAACCTCTTTGAAATATACATTATCATACCTTCAGCAGCTATTTATATTTCAGTGAATATTAACGGACTGGAAAAAATGTCATCAACCAGTGATAAAAACATTGAAACCATCAACAACTTGTACTATTCACAATAAAAATAAATTATGTAATATTGCTATTGCCAGTAGTTAAATGTGTAATGTGAAACATTCCTTGACCACCGTTTAGAAATATGGCATGAGTATCAGTCAATCTGTTGACAACTGGAATTGGTTACTTACTTACCTTTACTGACCTTTTTGTCGTGATGTGCCTCTGAGCTTGGTTTCCAGGCAAAATAAAAGTTATCTTTCTGTTATTATTACTACATGCATCCACACACATACATACCCAAGACTTGGAACAGCTGTTCTCGTAGTCTGTTCTTGGGGCTTTGCATTTTCCACAGTCGTTGCTGTTCGTCTCCATACATTCCCAGAATGCATCTCTGGCTGACCAACATTTCTGTCTCTGGGCCTTTGAAGGAGCCATTTTTCTGAAATGATAACCTTTCAAATTTACCCAAGTGAAACAATATTTAATAAGCATAATTATTATAAAGGTAATTTAATAATCTTTTACTTATCAAACAGATCTAAGTGAATACAACCATACCCACGGGTGATTGCATTTTTAATTCAGATTCACAGAGAAAATGCCCAAAGCACACACACTTTTTTCTAAATATTGGGGGGCTACTCATATTCCCAAACTGACTGGCTCCCAAATCCCCTTACCCACCAAAACCAAAAATATTTGGCGGCTCAGTCCCAAATCCTTACACTTATATTCCCCATACTACTAGTTACAATTAACACAAATTACCAGAGAAATCCAAGAGAAAGATTATCGGATATTACTGTAGACACCACGTTTGTGTACCTACCTGTTATACTTAGTCTGATGTCAAATGTCAGTGGGAATGTCCGTCAACGACAGTGTGCAACAACGTGCTGGATACGACCTTCGCTCTATTTGCCGCCAGGTGTACAGTCGCTGTAAATAAAGACGGATTTAGTAATTACTAACAAAACTGTACCCGGTGTACAGTCATATACAGCAATTGTCAATTATATTATCGGTTTTACAAATGCGTGACTCCGTTGCTTTTAAATCACTGACGTCTACCAGACGTTGACAACGACGTTACATCCTTGGCACGCTTCCACTTCGTCCTGCCGCTGGCCGGTGCGTCCGAGTTTGACTCTTCACTCTTGTTGACAAGCGAACTGCGTTTGACATTGCTAATTAATTTGAGCTACAGTTTTAGCTACATAGTTACAATATCGGTTAAGCCAGCGGACAATATGTGTGCCATTTGTTTTAAATGACAAATTGTCATATTATTTATTTTCGACAGAAATACACTTTACATCAAGAGAGTGCACTCACGTCAACAACAAACCCCAAACTGTGTCGGTTCGGTGCGCATGCGAATAAACCGGAAGTGAATTTACATTTTAGAACTACGAACAGTTAATTACGTGAACCGCGTCTGGTTTAGAATGCAACAAAACATACGACATATGTACCGCTGTAGTAACTAGGTAATTTAATTTGGTTAGTATGTTAAACGTATAAAATCATGTTAAACCTCTACGGCGTCATGCCCGCGATGACCTGTAAATGAAGTATCGTGCTAAATTTGCACAGTGATTGACATTCGCCACAGGACGATTTGGTCATCTTCGAATGCAGGGCTGTTTGCCGTGTGGCATATAACCCAAGGGAAACGTAAAGTCAATCTAATAATTCTATTCGCCAGTCGTGCTCCGTCAACCGTGAGAACAGGGCGAATGCCAATACCAATTTGAAGACGGGTGTATAGTTCTATATAGGCAGTGGCGTAGCCAGAGGGGGACGGGGGGGGGGGCATGGCCCGCCAATCCCGGAAAAATTTGGATGATGGGAAACGGAAGACCAATAAATGGCTGCCTGAATCATAAAGTCACAAAGTACAGTGGGATTCAGGATGGCTGTATGATATTCCCCTTCCCAGATCTTTGCCCTCTTTGCCAGTTTTTCATCTCTCGTTTCCATTTCGCAACAATTTTCATTATTCAAATAGGATTAAGTTTGTTTAAGAATTGTCTACGTGTGTGGCTGGCTGCAGTGCTCATACGAGTTGACAGAACAATGAAAATGTCATTATTCCCAATGTGCGTCATGGCTAATATAGCTATTAATTATTCAATATAATTGCTGCCCGGTTACTATATATAGACTATATAGGATCAAATTGCATTTTGTTGTCATTTTTTTCTTGACATCACTGTCGTCAGGAGTGAGTTGACCATGATTTCCTTTAATTCCATATTGTCTTTTTCTTCCTCTAATTTTTTTACTACGTTCTCTGTCAGCATTCTCCAATTTCTTCTATCTATAAGTGTCCCCATTCTTCTCCCACTCTTTCTAGCTAGGTCACTTTTCATGGAATCCCTCATCGCAATTTCGGTCTTCCTCGCCTCCATTTCCCCTCCACTTTCTGGGCATCTATACTCTCGATCTTTGCCATTTTTTCATCTCCCATTTTTTCCACATGACCAGCCCGTGTACTCCTCACCAATTTCTTCTTAGAACTTTCCTTCACTGCATCCTCCATTCTCATTTAATCCATTTTCATAACATACGAGCTGAGCACATTCCTTTATGTTTCCTTTGGGTCATCTCCCATCGCCTCTTAATTTGACTTTCTTCCAAACGTTTGCCCCGGCTGTAATCCTCATTGTAACCAAAGCAATTAAATTCAGAGGTTTGCAAAACGATCAGCCCAAAGTGAACTGCCTGCTGACACTGGCATAATCGGCAGCAGCTGGCCTGTGATGATCGCCCTGTTCGGATTGCGTTTGTGGAATACGATAGATGTTGCACACCGACAGTAATTGTTTTCGTATACGATGGAATATCATTATTAACATTATGTATATTGAAACTTATCCAAACTGTTCTTTTATCCGATCATTTTGTTTCATATTTCCACTTTTGCCTTAATATAAGTGTTTATTTTGTATTAAAATAGAGATTTTAAATTTAGACCGTTTCAAAAGACTTGCTGTACCCATAATCATTAGGCCTATAGCCAGGGTCTATTGTATATAAAATATAGACACTACGACAGCATTTTCAGTAAAATTGTGCGACGACTCGACTTAATGCGTTGGCAGTACGTACGGCTGAATCGAGAAACGGCAATAAATTTGCACGCCAGTAGTGCCCGGTATGCAAGCATTCAATCTGTTTCCGAAACGTCTGTAAATGAAAAACGGCATGACTTCTCTGTAGCATTTCACAATTCCAAGAAACGTGTTTCTTAAAAAAAAAATACACCACTCCGTACGTTGTGTGCCAGTAGACAAAATAACCTCCGCATTTTACGGTTACTGATCGCCTCCCGTGTAGAGAGTATCGTGGGGCATATATCGCAAAGCATCCTCTTCAAATGCCTGATGTCCACATAAGACCATGAATGTCAATTAGTTACACGTGTCACTTCGCCACAAATTCAGCCATTGTGGCTTCCGTGATAATAAAATCATATTGGCGTAAGATGTATGTAAACGATTTTTTTAACATTAGCAATCGCTCGAGCCGCTAACCACAAGAAACCACCTGCCTTGTACGCCGGCGGCCCGGGTTCAAAGCCCAGACATGGTAGACACTGTATGACGTAACAGTTTATTCACGTCACAGACGTTTGACGTAGGCTGTTTCTCCAAGTTATTCGGTCGTTGTCGCCATTATACTCTGGAAACAACAACCGTGCCCTGGTGTGTCTAACTTTTATTTTACCTGCCTCGTTTACTCGACCGCTGCATGGGTCATTTCGCGGGCTACCGAAGTATTATGACGTCACAGCGCCCATCCAAGTGAGTCACGGTCCACCGCGTGTGGCGATGCACGTGTTCAGAGCGTGGGCCTATTTAATTGATCACGCAGACGGCTTCAGTTTGTGCTGTATATGTATCCGGCAGTGTTCGTTTCTGACTAAGCCTATTCACCGCTGTTTCCGGGCGAACTCTTCCATTTTTCGTAATATACCGTCTCCATTGTACGTCGATCATGCAAAACACTAATTAACGCTGCATTTTTTCTTCTTAAAGCGCCAAATTCCCACGACGTGGCAGTATTAAGTTTCCGCCGGAGAACGTAGATGTTTTACACTAGTTGTTGTGACTCTGTGCATGTTATTGTAGTCACTGCGAATGTTTTGTGTCATCCCTATTTCCATGTTATCTCAGATCGCGAATATGCTGTGTTTTCGTTCTATTGTTTTTCACACCCGCGTAAAATCTTCCGACGTGCCTTGATAGCTTATCCAGGCATGCTATAAAGTACTTCAAGAATGCCTTCCTTTGCAAACCGTGAATCTTCGAAGGTAAATCCTATCAATTATGTGACGTTGTCTATCTAACGGTTCTTTTATCTGTTTCCTTTGTGTACTGCGATTTTTTCCTGCAACAATTCCTGTCAGTGAAAGCATTGTGGTTTATGAGAGACGCATGCATTGTCTTATCCAATCGAAGGGTGATGCTAAATTAATAATAGTATATAACAGCTAGCAACACAGTTCGCGAACAATCATATGTTGTCTTACCCGACAATATCGTTGACTATAAAAGATCGCACAGCAACGTTGACAATATCACACACAATCACGGCACACGCACGTCCATAATGCATTCAACCGTATTACGTCATGTCTAGCAAACACAATGTCACGGAATTTATGTTACACGACTTAGAATGACCACGTTGCGTGAACCATAGACACATATTACATATATGCTGACTAGTACTCACGGGCGTATCTTCGCCGAGACGTCCGTTGCAGGGCAGAGCCGGATCTTTAGAGCAGACACTCACTCCGACGCTCTCCCGAACGAGACAGAAGCTTAGACATGCGCCCGCTGAGTCGGCCGTGGTCTCGCGACAGGAGACCGGGAGTGCATGAGTCGGCACACGTACGGGCGATCACCAACGCGTTCACGCGCATAATGCTATGGAGAGCCAACCGCCGTAGGGGGCGACAGCTGGTGGAAAAGTGAAGCGCGTGTGTGTGTGTGTGTGTGTGTGTGTGTGTGTGTGTGTGCGTGTGCGTGTGCGTGTGCGTGTGCGTGTGTGTGCGTGCGTGCGCGTGTGCGTGTTTTCGTGTTTGTGTGTGTGCGCGCGCGCGCGCGCGCGCGTGTGAGGTGCGTTGTGCGCACGATCGAATATGTATTGAGTACAGCGCATTGCGTGCGTGTAAGTATGCAACACATTGCTTGCTCGTGTGCGTGTGCATGCTTTCACGCATATATATGTGTGTGTATTGTATGTGCGCATGCCCGGGGAAAGGGTACCATACATAATATACTATTACTTTCCTCAGTTTAAGGAGACTATGTTGTTTATTACTCTTGCGTGTGATAATAATAACTTTTGTGTAATATCTTTATCCTACCAAGTTGTCTTTTGACGTTCCTTTGAGAAAGACCATTGGTAAAATACATATACTTTTTAAATTACCCAAATTAAGTTACCAGTTATGACATATTAGTAAACTCGATAGTTCCTGTCGCTGTGCAACAGGTCCACTGGATATAGCTAGTGACCAATCATTTGGCTAGGCATATTACAGGTAGTGACCTCCCCGTAAAGGGTCGCTAGGGATAATACTGTTATGGTAA
>OZ024856.1:45517609-45802609 GCA_964017155.1 Oasisia sp. SBJ-2009
TGTGTGTGTGTGTGTGTGTGTGTGTGTGTGTGCGTGCGTGCGTGCGTGCGTGCGTGCGCGCGCGTGCGTGCGTGCGTGCGTGCGTGTGTGTGTGCTATATTATAATTATAGCCCTAGGGATGTGCTGTACTAGTTAGTAGCATCCCACACGACACGGGTCGTTGCTCTTCACTACACAATCCATGGGTAATCATCTGCATGTACAAGCCGTGGAAGTGAATGGAGTTGAAATATAATTTGTTGGTAATTTACTTCGCCAGTCGCTACCACGTCACCCGTGAGAACAGCGCAGATGCCCGCCCCAGTTTGAAGATGGATACATGACTGAGGGACTCTCGATTGTTTAAGCCCATTCGCATTATATACATTGCATGCAACAAGAGCAGCGTGTCGCTGAAATCACCTAAAATTATATCACATGATCGAAGGCCGACCATGCACATACACCGTGAGCGATTTCACACGCACATACTCTATTTAAGTTAGACTGATAATGAAGAACAGCTTGTCATCCTAACGCACCCAAGGAGTCGCCACCAGCTAACAAAATCAGGTTCCCAGAACGTTACCAGGACGTTACCAGAACGTTAATTGTTATTTTACTTGTATGTACGTGTATGTTAGCGTTTTCGAAACGTTATATGTATATATATATATATATGTGTGTGTGTGTGTGTGTGTGTGTGTGTGTGTGTGTGTGTGCGTGGGTGCGTGCGTGCGTGCGTGCGTGTGTGAGCCTGTTGTTGATTACGTAAGTACCAGTCTTCACTAGCCCTGGCATATCCGAGTCCTTTACAAAACTCCTCTGTTAGCCTCAGCCAATGAAATCGCGCACGACGGAGGAGAGTGGTCGACCTCCTGTTATGTGATATAACTTTGAGTGATGTCAGCCACACGCTGGTCGTGTTACATGCAATGTTTCGGATGTCATCATCATCATGCTGTCGGTCGCGAAGCGACAAAGACTGCTTCCATCACTTGACTGTTGCTCTCCATTTGTCTCTCTGCTGTGAGAGTGATGTCCATGAGTCGATCTTTATGTCTCTCATCTTCAGGTTTCTCTTGATGGTATCTTTGAACCGGAGACGAGGGCGCCCTCTCTTTCTCTGACCAGAAGACAGTTGCGAGTAGAGAACCTGCTTCGGTAGCCTGTCTGGTGACATCCTCATAAGGTGTCCAGTCCACCGGAGATTCTTTCTGATCAGAAGATCTTCCATAGATGGCAGCCCTGTTCGTTCTAGTATTTCCTTGTTTGTCACTTTGTCCATCCAGGTTATCCTCATGATCGAACGCAGATGTCGCATCATGAAGGCATGCAGCTTTTTCACCTGTCGTCTGTACACTGTCCAGGCCTCAGCTCCATATAGGAGGGTGGACAGCACGATTGCACGGTATATCTTGCCTTTAACCCGCATGGACACATGGTGGTTGTTCCAGAGCCTCTGGCGTAGTCGGCCGAAAGATGCACTAGCCTTGGCCATCCTCCTCTGTATTTCATCGTCAATGCATCCATCACTTGATATAGTGCTTCCGAGGTAGGTAAATTCTAGAACAGAGTTCAGCTTGTTTCCATCAACCATGATATCCTCCTCTCGGGTTCTTGTAGAGTTGGATTGGTACAGCACCTCAGTCTTCTTGATGTTAATCTTCAGGCCGAACTTCTTTGACGCATCGGAGAAAGCATCCACTATTTTCTGCATCTCTTCAGCAGTGCACTGTCATCTGCGAATAGCAGCTCTCTCATCAGTATCCGAGTAGTCTTGGTCTTTGCTCTGAAGTGTGCGACGTTGAATAGGTCAGCGTTCTCTCTGGACTGTATGTAGACTCCATCCCCCATGTCTCGGAAAGCCTCGTCGAGCATTGCTGATAGGAAGATGGAGGAGAGCGTGGGGGCCAGTACACAACCTTGCTTGACCCCATTTGTGACACTGAACGATTCTGAGACTTCTCCTCCAACACTAACATTCGCCATCATTCCAGTATGTAGTGCCTCGATCATTGTTGTGAACTTCTCTGGGCAGCCATACTTCCTCAGTAGCTGCCATAGCCCAGTCCTCCCAACTGTATCGAACGCCTTGCTGAAGTCGACAAATACCATGTACAGTGGTCGGTCCTGTTCAATGCATTTTTCTTGTAGTTGTCGGAGACAAAATATCATATCCACGGTGCTCCGGTTACCTCTGAAGCCACATTGTGTCTCCGGAACTACCTCTGGTGTTATGTGGGTAGATAGTCTGTTGAGGAGGATCCTCGCGAAGATCTTGCCCGCTATGGAAAGAAGAGAGATTCCTCTATAGTTCCCACAGTCTGTTCGATCACCTTTCTTGTAGATGGTTACAATGCTGGCATCCTTCCGTGCTTGTGGTACAGAACCCACCTCCCAGGCATTGGTGATTAGTTGGTGCAGTCTGCTGAACAGATTGTCTCCTCCGTGCTTCCATACTTCTGCGGGAATTCCATCTCCTCCAGGTGCTTTGCCATCTTTCAGGCCGGCGATTGCTCTAGCCATCTCATCCGTAGTTGGAATCTCATCGAGGCTTGTCTTGATAATGCGCTGCGGGATGTTGTCCAGAGCTTCGTGATCTATGTCGCCAGGGACGTTGAGTAGCTTCTGGAAGTGTTCACTCCATCTTGCCACAACTCTCTTGCTGTCAGAGAAGGTCTCCATTCCATCTGTTGATTTCAGTTGAACAGGTCCCTTCTTTTTGGGTCCCCACACTTCCTTCAGCCCATTGTAGAAGCCCTTCATGTTGTTACTCTCAGCAGCTCTCTGCAGCTCCACTGCCTTCCTTTCCCACCAGTCTGACTTCAGTGCACGCGTGTGTTTTTGTAGCAATCTGCAGGCATCTTTGTATGCTGCAGTGGTGGACCTAGTGCTCCTGGTTTGTAACACTCTCTGGTGGGCTTGGTCTCTTCTGTTCATAAGAGTCTGTAGCTCCTGGTCATTTGGGTCGAACCAGTCCTGATGTTTTCTGTCTGGCTTGCCAAGATATGTCTTGGCTGTGCTGTACACGACCTGCTGCAGAGCAGCCCATTCCTCGTCTGGTGTTGAGTTTTCCTTTTCCTCCCATTGGGCGAGAGCACTGTCCATCTCCTGCTCAAAACTCTCCCTATGGCTGGTGGTACTTAGTTTTGCAATGTTCAGCTTGGTCGACTTACTTGTCCCTTGCCTGTTATGCTTTTGTCGTATTCTGAAAGCCACTTTTGACCTCAGCATCTGGTGATCGGTCCAGCAGTTTGCTCCACGCATGACTCGGGTACTGTGGATGTCCATCTTATCCCGACACCTCGTGATAATGAAGTCGATCATATGCCAATGTCTGGAACGAGGATGCATCCAGGTGGTCTTGCGTTCATCCTTCTGCTTGAACATGGTGTTCGTCACTATCAGTTCGAACTCAGAGCACAGAGCCAGTAGAAGCTCGCCATTGGAGTTGCATTTCCCAATCCCATGTTTGCCCATGACAAAGGGCCACTTGTCATTTTCTCTTCCTATCCTCGCATTGAAACTCTGCCATGGACGGTCCCAAGCCCGGCTGAGAAAAGATGAGGGTTGGGCAAAGGGCTAACAACCCTTTCCCGTAAAAAAACAGATTGTTACGAAAACATCGACCAAAGGAACTCTACTGAACTTGGGAGAGGGAGGGCCTCCTGGGGAGAGTATGACGCCATGCAGTGAAAGCCGCAAGGAAGCTACATCGCCAATACCCTTCTTATCTTCCAAGAAAATCTCGAAAATCGGAACATGGAATGTGAGAACCCTGTTCGAAACAAACAAAGCAGCCCAAATAGCAAGGGAACGACGGGCCTACAACATCACAGTACTAGGGCTATGTGAAACAAGGTGGACACAGTCAGGGCAAGTCAGACTGAATACGGGAGAAATGATTCTCTATTCGGGGCATGAAGAGGAAGATGCACATCATACAGAAGGCGTGGCACTCATGTTGTCACATGAGGCACAGAATGCTCTCATTAACTGGGAAGCAGCGGGACCAAGGATCATCTATGCCGCGTTCAAAACAAAGAAAGAAAACATCAAGCTCAACATCATTCAGTGTTACGCACCCACAAACGACAAGGACGAAGAAACAAAAGAAGACTTTTACAACAAACTGCAGACATTGTGTGACAAACTGAAGGAGAAGGACATGACGATACTCATGGGAGACTTGAACGCCAAAATCGGATCAGACAACAGCGGGTACGAAGAAGTCATGGGCAGACAGGGACTTGGCAAAATGAATGAAAATGGCGAGATGTTGGCCGACTTTTGTGCATTTAACAATATGATCATCGGAGACAGCGTGTTCCCGCATCGCAGGATTCACAAGGCAACCTGGGTATCACCGGACCACAGGACAGAAAATCAAATAGACCATATCTGCATAGGACGGAAGTTCAGAAGATCAATGCAGGATGTGAGAGTGCAGAGAGGGGCAGATGCAGCCTCAGACCACCATCTAGTGCTGGCCAGAATGAAGATGAAGCTAAAGAAGAGAGAAGTCAAGCGAAGCACCAGAACGCAGTACAATGTGGACTTCCTACAGGACAGGGTGACAAAAGAGACCTTCCGACTTACAGTCAGAAACAAATACGAAGCCCTACAAGATATCCTTGATGAAGGAAACATGGACATAGACACACAATGGCAACAGATCAAGGAGATGTGGACCAGCACATGCAGCGAAGTTCTGGGAAAGAAGAAATACCAACAAAAAGACTGGATTTCTGCAGAGACTGTCAACAAAGTGCAAGTGAGGAAGGAAAAGAAAGGTGCAGTTAACAACAGCCGAACGAGAGCAGCAAAAGCAGCAGCACAGGAAGAGTATACAGAGGCAAACAGAGCAGTCAAGAACAGCGTAAAAACAGACAAGGCAAACTTCATTGAAGACCTAGCCAAAGAAGCAGAGGATGCATCAGCCCAAGGAAACATGAAACAACTGTATGATATAACAAGAAAATTAGCAGGAAAGTACAAGAACACAGACAGACCCATCAAAGATAAGAATGGCAATGTACTTACCAGTGATGAAGACCAGTTGAAGAGATGGAGGGAACATTTTGAAGAACTGCTAAACCGGCCACCACCTCAGAACCCTCCAGACATCGCACCAGCGGAAGAAGTACTCCAGATAAACTGCGAAAGACCAAGTAAGGCAGAAATTGAGAAAGCCATTCAGCACATGAAGAGAGGGAAAGCTTCCGGCCCAGACAAAATTCCTGCAGAGGCAATCAAGGCTGACATAGAGACCTCCACCGAGATACTGCATGACCTATTCGGGAAGATATGGGAACAAGAAGAAATACCAACGGAATGGAAAGAAGGGTACCTTGTGAAGCTCCCAAAGAAAGGCGATATGCAAGAATGTAAGAACTATAGAGGGATAATGCTCCTATCAGTACCCGGAAAGGTCCTCAACAGAATAATCTTGGACAGACTGAAGACAGGTGTAGATGCCAAGCTCAGAGACCACCAAGCTGGCTTCCGGAAAGACAGATCCTGCACCGACCAAATTGCAACACTGAGAATCATTGTCGAACAATCCATGGAATGGGACTCATCACTGTATATAAACTTCGTTGACTACGAGAAAGCATTTGATAACCTTGACAGAGACACGCTGTGGAAACTCCTACAGCACTACGGCATACTTGAGAAATTTATATCTCTGATAAGAAGTAGTTATGAAGACATGGCATGCAGGGTCATTCATGCAGGACAACTAACGGACTCCTTCATGGTGAAGACAGGTGTGAGGCAAGGATGTCTTTTGTCACCGTTCCTATTCCTGCTCGCCATAGACTGGATCATGAAAAAGACTACAAAAAATAGAAGAAATGGGATCCAGTGGACACCATGGAGCCAATTGGAGGACCTGGACTTTGCGGATGACCTCGCTCTCCTCTCACACAGCCATAAACAGATGCAGGAAAAAACAGAGCAGCTAAACACAGTGTCAACACAGCTTGGACTCAACATCAACAGAAGCAAGACAAAGACTATGAAAGCCAACACAAAGAACAACAACCCCATTACATTGAACGGAGAGCCACTGGAAGAGACAGATGCATTCACATACCTGGGCAGTACAATAAACAAAACTGGAGGGACAGAAGAAGACGTCAAAGCAAGAATCCAGAAAGCAAGAGTGGCATTCATCATGTTGAGAAAAATTTGGAGAGCAAAACGAATCAAAATTAACACCAAGCTGAGATTGTTTAACTCAAATGTGAAGGCAGTTTTGCTCTACGGAGCGGAGACATGGCGAACCACACAGAAGACACTAAAGAAAATACAGACCTTCATCAACAAATGCCTGCGCAGAATACTACACTTGAAGTGGACAGACAAGGTACCGAACACCACACTCTGGAAAACAACCAAGCAACTACCCATAGAAAATGAAATAAAGAAGAGAAAATGGAAGTGGATAGGACATACACTAAGGAAACCACCAGAATCAATCACCCGTCAAGCCATCACATGGAACCCCCCATGGAAGAGAAGAAGAGGTAGGCCACGAAACACCTGGCAGAGAGACACAGAAAAAGATACAAAAGAGATGGGGTACACCTGGAAAGAAATGGAGAAGATGGCCACAGACAGAAAACAGTGGCGTTCCTTAGTCGATGGCCTATGCTCCGAGCGAGCGAAAAGGCATAAATGAATGAAAAATCCTCGCATTGAAGTCTCCTATCAGCAGTAGCTTATCTGTATGAGGGATGCCACTGAGCACACTTGCCAGCTGGTTGTAGAAGGCCTCCTTGTTTTCATCTGGGTTTGTCATTGTTGGAGCGTACACGCTGATAATTGTAGCAAAGTTGTCCTTGCTCAGAGGTAGTCTCATCGTCATGATTCTGTCACTTATATTACTGGCCGTGGCATTTCTGTCAGCTTTGTGACGATATCCTTCTTGATAGCAAAGCCCACTCCTGCCTCCCTTCTTTCTCCTTCCGGTTTTCCACTCCAGAAGAAAGAGTATTCCAAGTCATCGAGACTACCAGACTCTGAGAACCGTGTTTCACATAGGGCGGCTATGTCGATGTTGTATTTGGCAAGTTCCATTGCTACTAGTGCTGTACATCTTTCTGGTCGGTTAGCTCCTTCTCGGTCGAGGAGAGTCCTGACGTTCCATTGTCCAATTGTCAGTAGTTGTCTTCTTTGTCTTCTTCTTCCTAGCTGATTTTTCACTGTCGACGGAAGATGAGGTCGAGCAGCGCGGTCCTTGGTAACCCGGGCGACGGCCGATCCGGTATGGAGTTTCATACAGTTGTACATTTCATGGAAGCTGCTTGCAAAAAGTTTTGAAATGCCGCTGGCTTTTGCAAGTTACTAGCGACACTCTCTCGGGGAACAAATAGAGGTCTCACACCGGCAAGAACATGTCAAGACAGGCGCAAACTATTTGTCCCTGCAGTGGCTGGTCGAGAGATGTTGGGAGTTCCATACATCAACCGCCCTTAATGCTGCCACAGTGACATGGTTTTCTAGTTAGGGTTTGCTCCCTTAGCCTTCGGTTCTGACAAGAACCTGTACCACAAGGCAGTGGTTTACAACTCTGCATGGCAGGGGCGTCAAACTCCCTGAGTTGTTGCAGTACCTGTACTGCAACACCTGCATACCATCGGATGTAAATTGGTAATTATTGGGATTCCTACTAATCGTGTATCCGTCTTTAAGGCAGGTAGATACCCCTACTTGCTCTATTCTCACGGATGGCGCACTAGCGACTGACGAAGTCAATTGCTATAATACACACACACACACACACACACACACACACACACACACACACACACACACACACACACACACACACACACACACACACACACACACACACACACACACACACACACACACACACACACACACACACACACACACACACACACACACACACACACACACACACACACACACACACACACACACACACACACACACACACACACACACACACACACACTTGCATTTCTTGACTACATTAACATAATATATGATATAAATTACAACAATGCTATCTCTATTTCATTTTTATTTATCTAGTTCAGTTTCCGTACAGTATTGATTTAGATATATGTATTCATGTTTCACTTGTACTTTTGTTGTATTTATTTATTATAGTGTTTTGATGTTGTCAACGCTACTGAACAGAGTTTGTACATTGGATTTTAAGTGCCTAAATAAAGTGTATTATTATTATTTATTAATAATGTTCTAGTTCGACTCTGCTTACTTCCACGGTTTTCGGAATCGATTAATACTGTAGTAGTGCGGCGGTACTACCAGTGTGTGCATGTGGGCGTGTGCATGTGTGTGTGCTCGCATGTCACGTGTGTATGTGTGCTATTTAATTATTTTTTTATTCGCAGATCGTAGTTACGTGCTTACAATACAACCTCTGTGTTTGTAAAATTAAAATAATGTAATATAACACAACCCACCCCTATGTTAGCCGAATACTGTATATATATAATTATTATTACCATTATAGTTGTTTCACAGTAAATCTGGCTGCGACAGCGAGGTATAATTTTTAAAAGTGCAGTCCCGCGAGTACAATATGTTGGCACTTACTAAAGGCGCATGCGTTGTTTGATAAACAAAATGGCGGCGTCGTGATAGTAATGTAAATTGTGTTTGACTTGGAATTTCTACGGTTTTTGTTGTTTTTCTGTTCAATGTGAAGTTTAATTTAATACTACACGTGCTAAAACTCAACCACACTAGTGTTGTAACAATATCGTGCTCATGGCAGACGAAGAGCGTTCACAAAATCACGAAGCGCAACATGCAAACTGTTCGAATATGGCTGTTGCCTGTGACAGCCGTAACTCGTGTGACACATTGGAACATTCGATCACCAATAATAAGACGTCCGGTCGGAAAGTTGCCACTCAGTCGAATGGGTACATCAAACACAATTACGATGAAAACAAATTAATACATGCGGTGAATGAAAATGCGTCGGGGTTTAGGAAAGCAGACGTTTCACCTAGCACAGAAAGTGACAGCCAATCAAAAGATCCTGGAACTACAGCATTTGATGTGTCATATCAAGAGAAAATCGAAAGTAAAGTTGAGACTAGTTGCTGCAAAGTTGAACCTGATAATGTACATAATTGTTGTGATGGTACAGAACTGTGTGCTGCTACAAATTGTGTGGATGGTATTACCGACCAACTGTCACACACTAGCTTATCAGACTCCACTACAAGCCCTACTGCACGAAAGGATGTTCGTCTAGGCATAGAATACGTTGTCTATGAGTCGGAACTACAAATGCCAGACATCATGAGGCTAATAACGAAGGACCTGTCTGAACCATATTCAATTTATACATACAGATACTTCATACATAACTGGCCAAAGCTGTGCTTTCTGGCAAGTATTCATGTTTTTTATTGAGTGTTATTATACAAATTGTGTTTATATTCTATGGCTAAATTTCATAAAGCCTTTAAAAAATTTATTTTGGGATGCTAGGAGAAAAAGGTTTCAAGATGTACCAGTGCTTAAAATAAAATTCTTCTGGGAGATGAAGTACTTCCACAAATTTACAAAGAGTAAATAAATTTATAAAAACTAATGTGAATATATATTTAGATTAGTTTGTATTTTTGACAGTATTAATTAGCTGGTGATGATAGTTTGTTTTATAAATGTCTTCCTTGGTGATTGATTGTTGTCGTGCTGGTAATATAAAACTCTTTCAACTAAAGTTGTTATGTCGATGAACTAACAGCTATCAACAACTGTTCTTTCTGGATTTCCCTTGGTAGCCTTTGCTAATTAACCCTTTATTTTCAAGTACAAAGTGCGATTGTTTATTGTAAATTCAAGTCAGTCTTTGATTACCACCAGAGTCCAAGAGTTCACTGTTCACTATTCCATCGTTTACCCTCCAGACTGCTTCAACTGCCCTTGGCATAATAGTAGTATGTTTATTTAGGAAAAATAGTCCGTATGTATACATAAAATTTAAAATAAAAAGTACAATACTTAAAGGACAAAAAAAGGCTACGGCTTCATGTCATACACCTAATAGAGTTTATACAAAGTAACAATTTCCACATATACTCAATTTTTTAACGTCAGCGGTTTACTCAGAATGTGACTTTAAAGTCTAAAATTCTAACGAAATCCACGATGGTCTAGACGTCGCCATAGGTGAAGGGTTAATTTGGCTTGGCCATTCAGCGCGCGGCATTCTATATCTCGGTCAGCTTCCGGCGACGTCGTTAAGGGTCAACAACTTCGAGTCTTCGATGGTTGAAACAACCGGTAGTATTGAAGCAATGGATTCACGTTGGTGATTTGCGGGCGTACTGTTTGTCAATTTGCTCGGTCCATTTTGAGGAGAAATGCTTTGATGTAGACATGTATCATCAGTTGATGGGATGATTTCAGCGATAACAATAATAGACAACTTTATATTTACCGTCATCAGCATGTTACGCGCGTTGCCGAGTTGCAGCCATTTCATGACAACAGCCAAACCCTATGCAGGGAATCAACGTGGAGAGCGCATCGATCACCGTCGTGACGTCATTCTTCGTCTAAGATGGGGTAGCGCATAGAATTTGGATAGCTGGGTGTTAACAAATATTTTTCTGGCAAACCGCTGGCGTTAAAAAATGAGTATATGTGGAAATTGTTACTTTATATTAACTCTATTAGGTGTATGCCACGTAAAAGTTAACTTTGTTTGTCCTTTAAAAAACAACAGGCAATTATGGGGTATTTGTAAGTAAAATATTAAATAAGTGGGTAATATAAAATAAATAAATAAGTAATGATATAAAATTAAATAAGTGATTACAAAAATAGAGTAAAAATACAATACATTATTATATGTACAATAGAGATCTCCAGTATGTGTAAATAGAGTTTCTAAAATGTATATCAATATGAAAGTAATTGACAAATAAAGAGTTTTCAGACTGGTGAAGTAAAATATAGTTTTAAAAACTTTTAATACACATTACACACTTTTACAATAAAAACAAGTTTTGTACATTTAACATTGCTATAGAATAATGGAATTGTTCTGTAAAATATAATGTGGCATAGCCTTGCTGCCAAAGTCCATATATGGCATACTGTACAAATATCCCATGTACACAATACAGATTTATTTGATTGTAATAGGACTACTGGTAGTCAGTACAACTGTTTTCCCATTTCAATAAAAAATTGTTTTAAATGAAAAAAATTGACAATGTTTTTTTTCCATCACACAAATAAACTATGAATAACAATTTATGTGAATGGAAGAAGAATACTTGTGATGTTGGGCAGATAAAACCTAAAGGTTTTGCAGATTTATTGATTGTGAGATTCTATGAGAATGCTGGAAAACTGGCTGGTTGCGCAGATATATAGTGACCAGTTTAAAATGAAATGTAGTTAAGAAGTACAGATTTCTACCAAAAGAACTGGCAAGGAATAATGATAGAAATATATTATCTGTTGCAGGCTATGGATGGGGACAAGTGTGTTGGTGCCATCGTGTGCAAACTGGATATGCACAAGAAGATGGTGAGACGAGGATACATCGCCATGTTGGCAATCGACAATGATGTCAGGAGACGTGGCATTGGTCAGTCTTGCAGATACTATCGCCATCTAAATTTTTCTGTTTTTGTTTTGAACACAAAAGTAAAATACCAAGGATGAACCAGTTATGTTGTACCAAGTTTTTTATTTAAATGAAAATAGAGATAGTTGTTAGATAGCTGTATCTAAGAATGGTTAATAAAAGATCAATGGTTAGCTCTCTTAGGGATCATCTCAGAATTCAGTTGAAATTACTTTGTTTTGGGGTAATAGGGGTCAGAGGCAGTTTTGTCTGGTGTCAGACATCAATATTTTATATTTACGTTTCATGCTGATACTGATGTCGTGTGAGATGCACATTGTTAATAAATAAGTGTTATGTTGGTGCCATCATGTCAGTGTTCATCAGCATTTGTCTGAGGGGTCAGAGGACATATGGTGTGTACTGTGTAGGTTCAGTGGGACAGTTGAAATTTAATTAATAACACAACTGATACTGATTATCAACCCAACTTGATAAGCCTTTCTAATATTTAATATAACATGTTTTAGCCAATTGGGACAAATTATACACAATTAAAAAAATTAACAAATACTTCATACTTCCCTTCACATTGTTTCAGAGATATTTGTAAATAACAATGTTAGGGAAAACATAGCCATGTAAATACAGCAACATAACATTTAAACCGTAGGTATTAACAGGTATGCTATTGTAGTAATTAGAAAAGTGTACTTTTTGTGATGTTTTTATTTTATAAGAAAACATATGTGACTTTGAAAAACAGAATACATGTTTTTGTAGTGATTAAAATTGCTGATTTATCTAATAATAATGGCAACTTGTTCCTAAGACTAACTAATGCCACACAAATTAAATAATCAAAACAATGTTTTCCTTTAGAATTGTTTGCCTGTTCAGGGAGATCAACTTCTCATACCAGTGTGTAATTTGGCTGAAAAATGGCTAACACAAAGCACAACTTAACCCTTGCATTCTTTGTGTGTGTCTGTATTTGGCTTGGTGTGGGTAGAACAATGACAATATTGTGTATTGTAGGTTCCCATTTGGTGATGAAGGCGATACAAGCAATGGTGACAGACGACTGTGATGAGGTAGGTGGTGGGAGGTGTCATTTATAAAGTAAAAAACTAAAAACCCTTTTTCTGGTGAAAAAACAGATGGTTACTAAAACTACTAACATTAGAGAACTTGAACATAAAAAATGGTTGGCAGTACCCCTTCAAATTAATTCCAGTATTAAGAATGTTTTATTAAAATAATAAATAAAATAGAATGGAAAAAATCTACCATCAACAATGTGTTTGTTAAACATTTGACATATCTTAGTACAGACTACAGTAAATACAAGCACCAACGTATTGCAGTTTTACAAAATATGGCTATCTTAGTCCTAGTTGAAGATATATTGGATTGTACAAGCATAAGGTAATAATTATGTAGTAAACAAGTAGGTTGGATTAATTATGTACGTGGCAATGACAATACATGGGCCTGCAATTATAATTTAAACTTGATAATATAAAGTATTTTAAAACAGTAATAAAAAGTTGCACATGTTAAATTAAATCAGTCGAAATAAAATAACATTTATTAATTATGATAAGTGCACTAAAGTAAAAATGAATAATTTGCATCGTTAAATGTTGTTTTTCTTATATTTTCACTCACCAGGTGGTGCTGGAGACTGAGGTGACAAACAAAGCAGCCTTGCGGCTTTACGAGAACCTGGGCTTCGTGCACGACAAGCGACTCTTTCGATATTACTTGAATGGCGTCGATGCACTGCGACTGAAGCTTTGGCTCCGATGAGCTACCAAAATAGTAGTTGCACTAGCACGTTATCCGGCATGTACAAGTTGGGTGTGCGTAAAGGAGTGATCGGCAACAGTGTTGTGGCAGTGTAGAAACGTTCAACATTATGTGGTCATCATTAGCGCGGTCGCGAGAACGTGAATATTTACATAGAAGAGTGAGCCGTTTGTTATGTGTTGGTGTACAGCATGTGTGCAGCTAGCAAGAAAATCTGCGAATGGATTATGTAACATATTAGCCACCCATTCATCAGCAGATAAAGACTTGTCAGCAATGTTGCGTTTTTGTCAGCACCTGTCAGTTGGAATGTGATGTGTCCTGGGACATTTATATGTGGCAAAAATCGATCAGATTCACCGTTGATCCCTGTCAATATCTGTTCATTTGGTTGCTTTTCATGTTTAACCCTGTCTTGTGTTTTCTGTTGGATTGTTTTCCTTTTGTTTTTATGACAAAATCCACGTGTCCATATTTTATATCGGGGTGGTCATATAACTTCACTGTCCTAAAAAATGAAGTGTTTGATTGATTGTTTTACCATGCAGAAAATCACTACAACGCCGCCACCTGTTGAGTGGAAAATGTATTAATGCACATTGATGCTATTGTGGATGTCAGAACCTGGCAGTGTGGTGGTTATTTTCCTGGCAACATAATGTCACATCCATAGCATCTGATGGCTGTCAATTGTGGTGTGGGACAGCTCAAAATATTACAACTCGCATGTGTGGGTGGGTGGCTGGATGGCTGGTGGTATGGAGCAATATGAAACTATGGATTTTCGACTTGGAGACCACCCCTTAGATTGGAAAAGCACGATCTGGCGAAATGTGGTAATATATCATTGGGTGTTGTCAGATTTTCACATGAAGCGGTCTTGTGGGGCAGAGCAGGTCTACGTATACCTCATACTGTCTGCCGCGCACCATCATTACCCCTTTGTACAAGAGACTTACAACTGCGCCTTGGCCGTACTTGGGCGACCAAGTACCATGGCAATAAAATATGAATTTTGACGTATTGTTGACATTTATTGACACACATTTGACACAGTGATATTTTCACTGTATTGGTAATGTAGTTGAACTGTTATGGTTATAACATGGTCATCCTAGGACATCCCTGTGACAACAGAGAACAGAAGTTACGAGTAGAATGCTAAAAACATGAACTTGCTTTTCAGGTAACTTTGGGCCTCTCCCAAATGTGACTTTAATACTGGTGTTCCACTATAAAATTATCTGGTATGGTTGGCATAGCAGTAGTTAAAAATCCGGAAACGTGATAATAATTTTGTATCAAGTTTTGATACCCGTTTATGAATGTTTTCTACTTGTATCAATTCTGTGCTGCTGCTAAGACTTCTGTTTGACAGATGTTGTGGAAAGGACGTTCTACTGGTATTATTCCAGTGATGACAAATTTGATCCTTCCATGATAATGAATGTTAAAAAAAAGTAAAATTGACAATTGCTTAATTTATATTATAATGTATTACAAAGTGCAAATTGCTTAATTTAGATTTTATGCAATACAAACGTTAGTGGCAGCACAGTTATTGGTGTCTAAATTAACATGGAATATATGTGTTTGATGAGGAACTGACCATTTTCTTTTGTTGAGTGCTGACAAATAAGCACTGGAACACCAAACAAAATCTTGCATTTCTGCCAAAGTTGATCTTGACAGGCTGCCATGCTGGGTCAATGTACTGTAATATAAATAAATATATTTATTATCTGGTGTGCATTTATAATCTATCACAATTATTGTATGATGCAAATCACAGGCTTTAATGCACACCTCTGAAGACCTTGTCATCACTCCTCAGTTTGTTCTCAGTTGTCCTGACTTGTCACATGCATCTCCCTCCCTCCGCCTTCCATCACCTCCTCCTTCCCTATTTGTATTCTCCCATCCCTCCACCCCATCAGCCCACTCTAGTTGTCAACAGTTTACATTTCTGTGTAATTGTTGCAGTCTGTCTGTTGCATGTGTGTAGTTGAAAGTCTGGGGGGTATTGTTGGAGGTTTGTTAAATCTTGTTTTAGAAGGGGGTTGTGAGTCTTAGGGAGGGTGTAATGGGAAATCTGAAGGGGCCCGGTGCAGTTGGCGTTTCGATTGTTGAACACCTGGATGGAAGTATAGTGGGTTTAAACTGTGAAGTAATGTGCCTAATATGAATGAGTATATTCATTACGAACTAATGCCACTGTTCCCACTGCAGCAGCCAGCAGGTTGATAGCTATGTCTATGGGAAGTTGAGTCAACGTTGTAGTGTTTACATTTTTCCGGGCGTTAAAAAAGTTGTCGTTTCTGCGCATGCGCAAATCAGTCGTCATTAGCTACCTTCCCGCTGAATCTCATATTATTATTAAATACATTTTAGTCTGATACACTGTATATCGACCATAATTTTGATAGCAAGCGTAAATCACGTGACTGAAGTGCGCCACAATCCGTGATAGTAATTTAAACAATTTTAATATATTGCACGACACTTTAAGGCTTAAAGACTCTTCACACAATAATCAGAACAGGATAACGACTAACGCGTGGTTTTTATATCATAATATGTTTTGTTGCGTTTCGCTGTACAGTGATGCAACTTTACTGCATGCATCCGAATTTCAACAAAATATACGACAAAAAGCTCGTGTTCATGCAGCCATTATAATAAATGCGTGATTTGTGACTGTGACGTAAATCGCCAAACGTCCCGCAGTGCACGAGCCAGGTGAAACCCGAATCAAATAAAACCGTTAGTTTGCGTTCTAGACATTTTCTGCGTCCGGATGCGTAGTTCTAGAGTATAAGTTTCCACACACAGCGGATAAACAGTACGTTTTACAACACGTTTGTACGCCATAGATCGACTTAATATTAGGTCGGCTAAACCAAATATATGTCACCATGATGACCTTCAAAAATCAAGAATATTTGGCGCCCGAGACGCAAGCAGAACGCGACGGAGTCGGAGAGGCGAAGGCCGAAGCCGAATGCCAAAGTTGCCAAGCCCAATGCAAAAGCACCTCAGACATGAACAGAATCGAGGAGGAAGACTGCACGTCTAGCCATAGTATATTAATTACTAATTCAGGTGATGGTACGTATATAAAACAATAGACTAAACAATAGAGGCTTATGACGAGTTACATAACAATTTTTTTCCATTTCATGATCAATCGGGACAACTCCGGTAGGTGGCGCCAGTTATGCTGCCTTCAGCGGAAGATGGTCGAGGGGGAGGATGTATTTCGTAGGCTAGCGTTTTCTATAATTTGGTGACAGGAGGCGGCGTTGCATTCAGTCCGAAATGGATGCCAGCGCACTGCTTCGACAAGATCTAAACGTCCCAGATGCGTGTTACAGGAACTTGTCGGAAAGCAGATTTGTGTGTTTGGTAGGTTACTGGCGACGATAAATGGCCAATAATACGACGACAGGATATAATTCCATACCGTGCAAACACAGGCTGTCTGCTTCTGTAAAGCTGGCGAGTGACAGACGGAAGCGGCGGTTGACAACGGCTGCGCTCATATCATATGATACAATATATATTGTCTTTTAAAAGTCATTCAATTTGGAAGCGTTTGTGGTTCAGTTAATTAGACAAAGCAAAGGGAATGCCAGACAATGCCTGTGATTTGCTACAAATAAGCGGAAATTAAAAGTGAAATTATTGTTTTACCCAGTGTCAGTGAACCATTCTTTGTGTTATATGGCTCTAAGAGTCTAAGGGAGGCCTAACTCTAAACAGTTGCATGTCGTCAGTATACTCATGACTCAAAATTGCTAGACCTACCAGTTCCAAAAAGCATGTCAGTGAAATTTCATGTTTTACTAACGTTCTTGTCTATTAATTCACTAACACAAATTCATAATACCTCGTACTGATTCTTGTAGGCTCCTATATGTTGTGGTCATGATCGAATGATAGAAAGACTTAATGTGCCATGTCACATATGTCCTCGACGATATGTCCTAAATTTATTATGAAGTTATTTTTGTGCTTTAATATAATATGTATATTTTATTAATATGATAATATAGTCTTCACATAAATCTGTTGATATATTAGCACAAATGTTGGCATCTGTGTAGAGCATTTCGAGTCCATTGCATATTTTAACTGTTACTTAGCATTTTGTTTTTGGGTCATATCGTCCATAATAATTGGGACAAAAGGACTTGGGACAGATGTGACGTCTTAGGGCATAACGTCTATAACTCCCATAGGCTCATGGTGCATATATGATGCATGGCTTTTAACGCAGTATCCTTACAACATTTGGGTTTTGCTGGTCTATTTTTAGAAGTACCTCACTCAAACAAATGTCTAGTAGTTTGCACAGTTTGACAGAATATACATTTGAGATCTAGCACATACATCAGATGCAGTAGATATCATGGAAAAAATTGTAAGATGACATAAAACATTACGACGGATACTTTGTGCCCCAAGCAGTATATCTAATGGTGTTATGTAGAATTGAGCTCTGTGTAAATATTGGCTAGTCTGATGTTCCACTTGGGGCATTTCCACCAACTTGGGGCACAGTTCAATCCTTCTGTTCTAGAAGCATGCCCTGCAGCAGCTTTAATTGACAACTATAAACACTGACAAGAATTCTTGTCAGCATTTGTATCTGTTTGGTCATACTAGTTTTATTAATTTCCTCTCTACTTAGCTGATCACATCAGTTTTATGAAACATCATTGCAGTATAGAAAAGTCATCCAAATGTAAAAATTTGCCACTGCCCACTGTAGATATTTTTTATTTATGTTCACGGTACTATTTGAGGGAAATGTCCCAAGAGGGCCATTAGACTTAGACTATTCTGTCTATGCCCAGGATAAATGCAGTCTATGTGCATCTAGGGAAGATGTCGTTCTAGTTGTAGGCCTACTTATCCGTTAATCTTACATGGCAGCACTGAACACTGACGGACGTTTTAAGTTTTTAGGATTTACTTATTTATTTATTATTCACAGCTGTTTTTAGTATTTTTACAATCATAATAATAATATTATTATAAGTATTTTTATTATTATTAGTATGTATTTTTATGATAATTTATTTCGATATTTGATGCCATGTTTTATGATTTTTTTACTTTTAGTCTCTTTTTATGATATGTTGTAATAGCGCCTTCGAACAAGGTAACTTGGATTTATGGCGCTATATAAATGCTTTTATTATTATTATTTATTATTATTATTATTATGGAAGTGCTAAAAATGTGCGTATTTCCTAGTTCTGCAGTTATTGCTAACTGATCAAGAATATTACCATAATTTCATTGTAATTTCATTGCATTGTAAATGACCATGAAAGCTGTGAATCACGATGTTATCTTACATGCCTGAACTTAATTTGTCCATTTGCAGATTTTACAAAATATGATAATGGCTTTGTGTTAGCATCAGGATGAAATCTGCGGGGAGTCACAGACTCTTTTACTATGATACAAAGCTCTTAAAGAAAATTCATTGTTAAAAAATTCCTGTTAAATGAAGAGTATCAAAATGCAAATATCCATTACCGTAGGATACATAATTGACAATTTTCTGCTAGCGTGTCATGGTGTTAACAGTTTTCACTTTTTCAAGATCAGTGGTGGTAAGGATCAACATTTATTTTAGGGTAAAAATTGTGTTTAAGAGATTTGAACAATGTTAATGAAATAGTCCCGTGATGCATTGCAAAAACTTTGTTAAGCAATAAAAAATGGATTCTGAATAGATTCATACATTTGTCATATGTTTTGTTGAAATTTTGGCTTCAGATTTCTTTATGACAAAAACAGCAGAAAGTTGTTAATGTGATAAATGTATGTTTGGACTGTGAGATGTCATGCTGCAATATGAGTATATGTCAGCCATTATCAAAGGCCACATTTGCTGGAAGTCTTGTGCATAATGCGAAACCTACTTGATTGCTAGGGGACGCTGATATGCAACTTGGGCCAGTGACATATTCACGCTCTGCGCATGCTGTTTATTTCTTTTTAATTGATCTTTTAATAATTTTATACTCCACTGTTATAAATTGTTAACAAATGCTGGATGTAATGAATGAATGCGACGTAATGGTGGTTGACAGCATGAGGCCTGGAGTTGCATATTCTGGCTTATTAGTTCTGTAGGTACCTTATTATAATTGTAACATAAACATACTGGATCCAAAAATTTATATAACTAATTTACAAATGCATGTACCCAGGTTCATGGGAGATGGTTGAAGCTACTGCAGCGCCACCATGTGGTGGAAAACGTGACTGCCGATAAATACTTCACAAGTGACGAGTGTCAGTTGCATCTGGCAGCGTCATACAAAAATGTTCCGGCGCCTTGGACCCGAGTCTGTGTCAAAGTCATTCAGAAGTCCAACAGCTACATTCATAGGTTTGTGTGTATTTTGTCATGCATGCCATGGTTATTTCAATCAAACAATGGGTTCACAAATTTATTATTATTTAGGCTCTGTCAAGTAATAAAAAATCAGTTTTTGTGTTGTGTATCGTTTCACTTCTATAAACCACAGGGCTTTGCTCAGTGATGTGTATCTGTTAGGCAGAGCAGCATTATTGAGAACTACAGAATTCACTCTATAAACCATTTTAGTGCTACAGCACTCAGATGTTATGATCACTGAATACGGCATTCCCAGTGACTTGACATGAAAATTGACTGCATCAGTCCAGAACTAAAGATTTTTGCTGCAGTAACGCATTTTATCAATTGATAGGAACATTGTATATGTTCTGAAAGCTGAATACTCAACAAATAATGTAGGTTAGGATATATTTTTATTTCATAATCATAAACCTGATAAATACATCATTCATGATTAGCATACTGACTGAATATACTGTCATTATTAGTTGCAGGTTTACCTCTGTCGGAGACAAATTACATTACTAATATTATAAAAACAATTTATCTAAGTAATTTGTTACTTTGTAAATCACTGCTGATGACATAAGTATTTTGCACTCAGTTACATGAAAATAAACATCTAAAAATTATTCAGTCTGTTCTTGGCACTGTTGCAATGGTCTGGCATCAGCCTAAGAGAATATATAGAACATGTGCCTCCATATAGCGATTTGGATAGCAGAAATTGTCAATACTGCTGGATGGGCTTATCACATAATATGCGGGTGCTGGATGGGCTTATCTTAGTGAAATTGGTAATAAAACAGATATGGTATAATGTGTACGTGTATGTAAGATAACTTAGAAAAGATTCATTTGTACAATTTACACTTTATCATATTCATGTCCGAGCACCAAAGTTTTTAGTAAAATGACCCATTGTTGATAATGGAATGTGAATGGGCTTCCACAAATCCACGTTAGTCGCTAGAGGCGCTTATACGCTGAGACCGTAGTTGTGTCTCAGCGCCTCCAGTGACTAACGTGGATTTATTTGCATGTTTTGCTGAACGCTTGTTTAAATCATCCTCAATTAGCTATTTACCGTGCAGGCGCGTAGCGAGCGAGAGTTTGTATGTTGGCATGCCGTATGCGTGGTCAATAGACAGAACAGCATGCCGTATGTTCAATAGACAGAACAGCCAAAACAACGCCATCTTAGCACTGAATTCAATCAAACGTCCCGCGACGTTTCATCGACTGTAAATGTACACTAATGTAGATATTATGCTTTCATATTGGCGGACATGTTATACGATATCAATATTTAACTATGTCTGAAGACGCAGTACTCTCGTGTGATGCATACGGTGAGCTATAGATGATTTGAAACATCCTTTCCGGTATCGAGCCAGCAAACCTGTCGTCGGGCCACCAGTCGACGTTCCATCGGTTGTAAATGTTCATTAATGTACATATTATACCTTCACATTGACGGACATGTCAGACTGTATCCATATTTAGTTATGTGTGAGGCTTCGGAGCCATGCGAGTTCAACAGCTGATTTTAGGATGATTTAAACAAGCGTTCCACAAAATGTTTGGAAAACAGTGCCGCATTTTACACACATCAAGAATACGTAAAAGACGGCACACAGACCCTAGTTGTGGTACCTCATTATCTTGTGGCATTTTGAATGATGGAATGTCTTTTGTGTGCAGCACACCGAACAGTTGTGTGTGTTCGGATGATGAGGAGCCAACCTTCAGTGAGATGTTGATAACAGCATCCCAGCATGCCTGGCAGCTTACAAGTGACACTGCACGCCGACGGTATCATTCGGCTGTAACTTGTGGCAGCACACATAAGGTGGCACCACCTTATAAGGTGAGGATGTAACGTGTATGATTGAGCTAGAAAATTATTTTATTTTAAATAACTTTCATATATGTGAATAAGTGTGCATGCGTGCGTGCTTGCGTGCGTGCGTGCGTGTGTGTGTCATGTTGTGCGTGTGTATGTCTCGTGTCTGTGTGTGTCACTGCCAGTGTCACTGTGTGTATGCGTGCGTGTGTGTAGGTGTGTGTCACTGTGTGTGTGTGTATTCGCGTGCGTGTATGTGTGTGTGTGTGTGCGGGTAGGTGTGTATGGGCGTTGGTGTATCTGTGATATGTGGGACTGTGTGGGTGTGGGACTGTCGGTGTGTATGGTGTGTGTGTGTGTGTGTGTGTGTGTGTGTGTGTGTGTTATGGTATGCTAATAATAATATTAGCCGTTCAGCATTTCTTATGTTATACAGGCCTGTATCACTAATTGTGCTATTAATCTTGTTTTCAGGATTTAATTTCTTGCACAAGAACAGCTCTGAAACGAATCTTCAACTGTGACATAATCCCACTCATGTCAAAACAGAGTGAGTTATCTGGCAACAGAAATGTTCCGGAGACACCCATCTGCCGGCAGTCGTACATGAATCTCACTGGTGCCTATGCAGTGATTGAATCCGAACAAGCGTTCCACGTCATCCAGCCGTATGTGCAATACTCACTGTACGACACAGTGACTTTCAGTCCGACGCAATTGCAGCGTCACCGTGTGACGTCACTGTTCATCCTCTATCAAATCCTGCGAGCGATACAGCAGTGTCATGACATGGGTGTGTCTGTCGGTGACTTGCGACTGTCTGACATTTTGATCGACAGTAAACTCTGGGTACAGGTTGCTCCGGTGCATTTAGGTCACAGCTGTGGCGAGGTCCAGGGGAGGTCAGCAGCATTGACCAGTGGGCAGGCTGACTCTTTAGGTATGCATCACGAGGAAAAGCAGAACCGAACTGATGAACATGCTGGGTGTGACCCCAGCCATACAGATTCAAAAAGGTCATGCTCAATAGATCAACCAATGAATGGCATGTCCACACAAAGTGACCTGCAAGAAATTGTACAAATGTGGACTTACGGTAAAATATCAAACTTTGACTACTTGATGCTACTGAACCGACTCGCCGGACGCAGATCGGGCGATCCGAACCACCATCCGATACTCCCATGGGTGATGAACTTCAGTCAGCCGGACAGCGGCTATCGTGACCTCACTAAGTCAAAGTTCAGACTCAACAAAGGCGACTACCAGTTGGACCTGACCTATGACAATTCGTTGATGTACGGCCCCAGTGACGAAGCATCTCGCACACCCCAAGATCCACTCCTCATTCACCATCATATCACCGACTTCCTGTCCGACATCACGTACTATGTGTACAAGGCACGGCGTACGCCAAAGTCCGTGCTGTGTGCGCATGTACGCAAGAGATGGGTCCCGAACGAGTATCCAATGTCCATGCAACGACTCTACGACTGGACCCCAGACGAGTGTATCCCAGAATTTTACACCGATCCGACCATGTTCACATCGCTGCACCACGACCTGCCTGACCTTGAACTGCCATCATGGGCGAGATCGGCCGAGGAGTTTCTCGCAAGACACGTAGCTGTATTGGAGAGTGACCACGTCTCGAGGCAACTGCATCACTGGATCGACCTGACATTTGGCTACAAGGTTGGTGTTATGTTAGCAGTAACTTTATTTTAGTTTTATTTGCTTGATGTTTCTTTTGTACAGTGAATCAATATCTATGAAATGTGTTTTCATTTGTTAAATGAATCGGCTTGGTGCAGGGCTTTATGCAGGACCAAATTATTGCCAGTGACACATGTTTTGGTGGACACATGGATGTTAACTGTTATATTAAGCCAGTTTACAAACTTTCAAATGTGTCTGATGACCTGAAATGGACTACAAATACATATGTGACACCATTTACACTCACTTTCAAGGCACAACTAACAATATCTATGTTTTTGGAAGACTGCTCCTTCATTTTTTACCAGTCCACCACTCGTCCACCCGTATTTCTACCTGTCCATATTTGTTTTTACCCGTCCAAATGAAGGGTGGACGGATCTCTGCATAAAGCTATGAATCAATGTCTATGAAATATGTTTTTATTTGTTAAATGAATCGGCTTGGTGACAGCATTTGTTTGGTAGTATAAGCACGAAACCAAGATTTGATTGTTCTATCTCCGTTTTTTTTTTAGTTACAACTCTAATAATGAACTGTCTGTCAACAGCTCAGCGGTAGTGCTGCTGTCCAGGCGAAGAACGTCTGTCTTCAGCTGGTGGATGATCACACTGAGTTCCTCAACCATGGGGTAGTGCAGCTCTTCACCCATCCTCACCCGCCAAAACTTCTCTCTGACAACTGCCTCCTCAATGCCTCGCTCACTACAGGCATGGAAGACGTTCTCCAGGTATGATGTCTTCATGGCGTGTCATAGTAAATGAGAGATTTCTTAAAGCAGTGGTCTGTGCAGCAGTTTTATTTTATGGATCAAGATGGTTGAAAACAGTGGAAAAAATAGCAGGACAATCTTACGAATCTTTACAGTGGTTTTCTGTGTGCTTTGCATGACATTATGCAGGATAACAAATTTGCCAGTTACACATCATTTTGGTTTTAAATCAAACCAGATGAGCTGTCCTTTATGACCTGAAATAAACTACAAACACACCTATTTTTAAAGTTTCACCTGACAATATTTGTTTATCAATTTTGGAAGACCTCTTTTTGCTCCTTCATTTTTTTACCTGCCTGTCCTCTGATATTTATACCTGTCCACAACAGGTTTTATCTGTACAAATGAAGAGTGGCTGCATCCTTGCATAAAACTACAGTGCTTTGGCTAGGAAATAGTAATTGAATTGATGTTGAGAGTATCAAAATGTATAAAGAGTTCCTACGATACCACTGGTCTGGTCTACTACATTACTTGCCTGTCATCAGTACAAACACTATCATTGCTGTGAGAGCTTTTTTGGTGAAAGGTTTGTGATTACATTTCATAATGACTGATTTTCTTTTGCAGAAAGAGCATAAACACAGAGAGGATAAGCATCTGCACCACAAGAAGTGAGTGGGGCTCACTGCCTGGTTTCCTTAGTTCCATACATTTGAATCCACTTACTGCCATGTCAAAGAATGGCCAATTTTGTTCTATCAACGTTGCTCCAGTTCACTCACTTATATGAATGTTTTCCAAAGAAGTCAAACTGATAAGTCAAGATGGCAAAGTGTCCAACACTCAGCCAGCCTATGGATTGGACACTGTGGAGTGTAATAACTTATACATCTTGTTCTGTTTTAAACATTGTTTTAATGGATTTGTTTTAATTTCGGATAACTAATGTTCCCAATACTTTCACTTTAGTAACACAATATTTGATTGTGGTGCAGGAAACATCCACCCAGTGGCAGCACTGGAGATGCGAAGAAGACAGCAGACAAGCAGGGTCAGAGGGCGATTGTACTTCCAGATGGTTACGAGCCGCTAAAAGAACTTGAACAACTGGAATCAATGTACGAGTTTTGTCTGGACACAACAAAGAAGTTACCACAACCTCTGCAGACGGTGAGTGAATGGAACATTTCTAGATAGATTTACAAATACAGGCTATTAGTTGTCTAGTAAAACCAACAATGTGTGGTTCATTGTTTATCCTGTATTTTTTGCCGGTTTTAGTACATTTATGTTTGTTGCTGGGAGGTTTCAAGCAATAGTAGTTCATGATTATGCACATGCTGTTAATAAAAAATAACAGTTATGAAGTACTGATTTGAATGGCTAAGCAATGAGTTTCAAAACCACATAAAATACCGTTTCAGCATATAGTATATGACATTTGTATTGAATTTTTTTTATCACATTTAATTTTTTAATTTTTACAACTTATTTAATTAATTTCCTGATATATTTATTCATATTTTTTTTAACTTTACACTTATATTTTTACGTTGATCACATCATTGCTTTGACTCAATTATATGTATTGTACTTTTCATATTTTTTGATTGTATTTTATGTATATATATATATATGAACGACGTCTTGTCTGAAATAAACTCTAATAATAAAAAGACTAGTATTAAGTGTGTTAGAATGACGTTGTTTTATATGTAATAAACCATATTGTGAATCTAGTGTGTTTATATTGAAGGCGTCTCAGCCTGTAGACCCGTGGCTGCTGGTGCAGGCGAGAGACATGCAGGCTTTTGGTTGTCTCATGGTCGAGTTGTTCTTGTCGTCCAAAACACGAGTCCTTGGTCGTGACTCAACACATG
Organism: Oasisia sp. SBJ-2009; assembly: GCA_964017155.1. Lineage (NCBI taxonomy): Eukaryota > Metazoa > Annelida > Polychaeta > Sabellida > Siboglinidae > Oasisia > Oasisia sp. SBJ-2009. The sequence goes on from OZ024856.1 coordinate 45,543,576, forward strand.
ACAAGAGATTCAGGCTGGTCCGTGAACTGTGCAAGAACTACAGGAACGAACTGCCAAGGTGAGTTTGACATAGAGCATTTCATGCAAACAGATATAGTGGAGATTATAAAACAATAAATCAATAAATCATGTCAGATTCTCATAGTAGTCTTCATGTAGTCAGTATTTGTGGCAGTAAATTCACGTGAGCTTGCTTCAATCAAGGTTAGGAGTTTTAATGCAGAAGTGTGATCTTTCTCTTTCAGTGGCTGTAAAATGCTGGGTTAACTGCTTTTTTTTTTGCGTGCTTACAGTTTATAATCTTATACATGTAGGCTGATGTAGCTAATTTGGCCAAACCAGTAATGTATGACTTTATAGTGTCTACACAATAGAACCTCTTGGATGACATTCCCTTTGGTACAGTAAATGCACATGACATCCGAAAGTTGGTCAAGGGGAACCAAAAAAGTGGTCATCCGAGAGAGGTCATTGTTCAGTTTTGTTGTTATAAGACAGGGTCTGCTGAATTATCCTCAGCAACTTGAGCTGAGACGACGAGCAACAAAAGAGAAAGTTGTTAGGCATTACATTGTAAACAGGGATACACTAGAGTAATCAGTATAAACAGTTACGGAGTTCTGAAGAAGATTTACATTACAATGAAAATCTTGTGAGTTGTTCCACAATATATTTTCTGTAACAACCTCAGTTTTGTTTCTCTTAGATCAACCCTCGCTGCGACTGAAGCCCTGCTAGGATTATCAGAGACATGGCACCCCGACCAGGCTGACCCCAATGGACCAATGTTCAGGTTTGACAAATTGATGAAGGATGGTCTGCCTCCACCTACAGCTACAGTGCTCCTACATTCTGAGTTTGGCATCATGACCTTCCCAAGGTCATTCAAGGACTTGTATTCACTGCTGTATAGTGTGAAAGAACTTGGTCACAAGATGCAGGAAGTGGAGGGCGGCGATGATGTTGATAAGGCTACGCAACTGAAGCTGTTGGCACGACGCAAAGTTGCTTTGTTTGCATCGTATTTCAGCGAGAACGTGTTGACTCGCGATACGCTAGACCTGCTCATGCCGTATGTGACTGAGTTCTTTGAGGACACAAGTACGTCGGTGCAAGCCATGTCGGTGCTGTTTGATGCCGTCGCCCGGTGTATGGGTCGATGCGAGAGTGTGTCGCGTTTGCTTCACCTCACCATGCGGCTGTTCACGGACGACACAACCACGCCCAAGCACATGAGGCTGTATCACCGTAGCTTTGTCCTGCAGCTGCTGGTTCGATTTGGCCTCGAGAGTTTCCTCACTAACTTCTCCACATTGCTCATTGAGGCCTGTGCCGGGTACAAGGACTTCTGTGGGCACGACTACATCAGTCGGCAAATGAGTGACGTGTTCCTGGCAGGGACGTCTGACAACACAGGGAGATGTTACGACAACAGGCGGCCTGGCAAAATCGTAGAGTTGGGCCCCACGGAAGAATATTCAGGCGATGATGTTTTTGCCGAGGAGATGTCATTGGATGGAGATTCGGAAGAGGCTACAGTGGCACTGCACTATGACGGAGCGTCGAGTGATTCAGGCGCCGTAGAGAGAGACGATGGGAGGTCATCAACCAGTGCAGAGCATAGTGGCGATGGTGTCAGCAATGGCAGTGGTGAAGATGTATCGAGTGGTTCTGCAGGTCGGCCAGCAGTTAGCAATGAGCCACAGTTCATCGACGGGCACCTACACGTGGATGGCGAAGCGGCGAAGCGAAGCCCAAGCACCGGATCGGAAAACGACGACGACGGCGCCGGCGACTGCGAGGCCGAAATCGAAATTGCGCGTTCTATGGTGCGCAGCGAAACGGAGGAATTCGCATCGAGCATTATGGATGCTGGTGGGAATGTCGAATACAATGTGAAGGACGTTGCTACGGAGACCGTCAAGTGGCTGGCCCATCGTCTCGGCCCAGTGCTCACGGCGAAGTATCTGTCACGCAACTTGTTGCGCATGTTGGCTTTGTGTTACCTCGGCGAGGAGCAACTGGCTGCTGTGGATGACATGAACAACGAGCTGAGTACGACTCACGTGAGCGTGGTAGGGGACGAGCATGCAACGCGTGTGTTGGACTGTCTTACCTGTATCGCCATACTCTACGGAGAACACATCATACTACTGCAGTACTTCCAACACATCCGCGAACAGGTGTGTGTGTAGAGAAGTATTTGGTAGGGTTTGGTAATTGATTCATTATCGAATGATTGGTTTTAGGCATTGTATCGTGTTGTATTTTGGGTAGGAGTTCTCCTAGTTAGAGTGATTCTGTTATTACTGTAGTAGTTTGTAAATTTCTATAAATGACGAGATGTATTTTTTTAAGATTTGGTTCAGGTGTAACCATTCACTGTGTACAATATTTATCATATAGTGGTTAAAAAAACTAAAATGTTGGCGTATGTTAATTTTTTTAATTTACAATCCAGAATAACAAGTAATTAGTATAGTTGCTGATCTTTTTATTCGATGAAAACATGCCCACTATGTAATATAACCTTGTGAAAAGATAGCAATATTTCATAACCTTGTGAAAAGAGAGCATTAAACATTAAAATATCTACAATTGCTGGGTAATGACACACTAATGGAAGTATGCACACATGACTTGTAGATATCTCAGGCTGTGAAGAAGTTGACCAGCAGGGCCGAGGCAGGGCTGGTGGGATGCCTCCAACTCCTCATATACATCCTGCCCTACCTGTCTGACTCCACTCTCATGGACATACTCCAGGTACAGCCTCACACGCATTTAGGCACAGGTTTAAGACCATGTTGATTCCGTTAGGATACTTTGTAAAGTACTTGTCAAGATCTAGCTTTTAGTCTGATATACCAGAACTGAAGTTTTACTGATGAAAGACCGATGATGCAGATACAACATGTAAAATCAAGTGAGTACCATTTTGGCACTGTTGCGTGTTGATGTAATTTGTGGCTTTCAAGTTTTAGCATGTTTTGTAAATGTGACAACTAACGGAGCTTTTCACTCAAGAAACGTTTGTAGAATTTATTTTCAATGTTTATGGTTTGCAAATGTCATGTGTTTAATTTAGAGTTAATTTTTCTTAGCCAACAAATGTTATTACTGACGTTGGAGGTAATATAATAATAATTAACTTGTTTATATGTGTTGTTTTGTGTTTGTTTGCAGGAAACAATCTTCAAGGATATCATCCTACCGATATTGAAAATTGTCTCGTCCGTTCACATAAGTTTTCCGACGTGTAGTCGAGCACGGTCAGTGATTTGCTACAAGATCATCGATGCCCTCTACGTTATCAGTCTCCGTATCGGCTTCGAGATGACTCGTGATCACATGACGTTTGTTCTGCAAAAATTCTTTGCTGCGTTCAATCGGGTCTATGAGCACACAGACGAAGAAACAACAGACTTGCCATGTGAGGCCACCGTTGGATCACCAAATATAGGTCAGTAGGTCACTCATTATCATCATCATGGTGTTTTGGAAAAAGAAAAGAAATTGTTGAATAATTATTTGTTATAAGAATGAAAAAAAAATAATATATTCAACAGTTTCCAAAAGTACTTTTTTTATTCAAACTACTTTATTGCACAATTTGGCATATCATTTACTAGAATAAATAATAAAATGAGACATACAATATTAATTTTTTTTCATGGGATTTCCACAAAATGACACCTATTTGAAATTTAAATATTTTCAGGTTGTCATGGTTACGGTTATGCAAATTGCATATAACCTAGTGGGTCTTTTCATACAGACATAATACCCTGCAAATTTGGCCAAGATACAATGAGTAGTTGTTGAGATATGACGTATACCGGGTTTTATCCATTTCACGAGGAACATGTCTCCTTAAGACAGATAATCTTAGCTACACGATATACCAAGATTGTTAAGTGATAGAATTTGTAATATTTAAAATGTTAAATATATACCATAAATCTGCACTGGTGTATTAAAGCTAAAAGGAAATGACTGCATGATCTGTGTGTGCTCCAGTGGACCCAGATAAACAGGCCCTGGAGGAAAGTCTGTACTTCGAGATCAAGATGGATTCACAGACGAATGAGTACCACATTGGGACGCCAATAGCGGTCGACTCGTTACTGCGACGTGAACGACAGAATTCTGGCAGCTCCACCAAGCACAGTCTGTCTCCCCCGGTGCATGAAGACATAGGTAGGTCTTGGTGTTTTCTTTCTATATTTACTTTAAAAAATCCATATAATTAATAGGTCAAAATTGGTGACCCTTGAAAGAGAATATCAATGTCTTTGAATAGTTTTAATTAACCCTTTTTATACCAGACGTCCGCCCAGAAATTATACCCATGTTACCAGCACATTTGGGAGAAAAAACGGATATGGAAAAAAAATGTACATGGTGTGTGTCAAATTTGATTTTCTCAGCAACTACATAACATATATACAAGTGTTGTATATCAAATGAAAGCTAAGAAATGCAGCTTTCTATTGATGTGCATCATATAAATAGAACTGTTTATTCAACTATGATATTATAAGTTGAAATCAGAGGAAAGTTTGTTGATTTTTTTTACAAAATGCATGACTGAACTTCAGCACAACTTTTCGACTGTTTCTTGCATGAATAGAAAGCAACTTCAATTACAAGAGTTATAGAAAAATTCAATAGCTACATTTTGCTATAAGAATTATTCCTGTGTGACGGGTAGAAGGAATGTTATGAGCAATATTCATCAGGTATGTCAGTCTGAAAATATTAGTTTTGTAAGATGACAAGTAACAAGTATGGATATTATCATATTATTTCCTTCCAGCAGTCAATAATAACTCTGCTACTGTTTTTTGCATGAATAGAAAGCAACTTCAATTACAAGAGTTGTAGAAAAATTCAATAGCTACATTTTGCTAATATACCTGTGTGACGGGTAGAAGGAATGTTATGAGCAATATTCATCAGGTATGTCAGTCGGAAAATATTAGTTTTGTAAGATGACAAGTAACAACAATGGATATTGTCATATTATTTCCTTCCAGCAGTCAATACTATACTATCTCTCCTACTGACAAAATGAGTTCCAGAAATATGTATGCTATGTGTAAACAATAAATTTATTACAAAACGACAACTAGAACTACAGAACGATCCATCGATTTACATGACAACCCTGTCTGCCAATGTTCGACTGGTTGATGTGTGCCCTCAGCCTCAGGCATTTCTGGTGCAGAGGCACAGAGCACTCACTACAACCATAGACATAGTTCGTGGCCTGTGCCATCCAGGGAGCAATCTGGCGCACTGACAGGGCGAAAACGGCGAGGATCAGTCACCCAGTCGGGGTGGAAACCCTATAAATCATTCCCAGACTCGTTGGATTCGTGAAACAAATTGTCAATCCACTGCGGTCTGGTTTCGTCGCCGCCATCCTGCACTCGATCCAGGGCAGTGGGTCGACATTCTCTCCCGCTAATTCTCCTTCAAAATCCTCATTTATAAACTTGTCAACTCCCGAAATATCACTGCCTTCGCTGTCTGAAGCACCATCGTCCGCCATTTTTAAATGCCGCGACGAACAACACAAAACAAAACTTTCCAAAAACACGTTTAAAACGACTGAAATTGCCGCAATAAAATGGCGTCTGCCTTGCAGGAAGTGTGGTGTAGCCTCGTTCTCTTCATATGACGGAAGTGGGGGATTTTAATTTATTCAATATGGCCACAACATGGCCGCATGGGCGGACACGTTGGTAAATACGCACCGATGCGTATTTGGTAAGATGCGGCAACTACGCATCGGTGCGTATTTGGTATAAAAAGAGTTAAATTGGTTTTAATTAATACCAATAACAATGGTTTAGTGCCATTTGGATAAAAGGTATGCAGGCATGCACACAAAGAGTTAACTCTTTACTGCGCAGACCGTCCAAAACCGCCCAACCCCTCGTACGCGCAGACCGTCCAAAACCGCCCAGCAAAATCACAGTTCGTGGGCCTTTCGTTTACCGCGATCAGATCCCTCTTTTACTTTAACCAGCCAGCTGAAACTGCTGACCTAAGCTCTATGTAGGTCACGGAAACATGTGCTGTCGCCATCTTGTGAAAAAAAAATTCGTTTGCGAATTAAGTGAGTTTATTTGGAAGGATGTTGAAGTGCGTTCGTCTAGTTGACCTCTGACATCGTGCGGCATTTGGCGGATATTACTGAGATCAATTCTCGACGATTTCGAGTTTGATTTCGATGTTTGCAACGTGAATAATGTCGACAGCGATCACGGAGACCCTCTTATCGTCCATCTACGTTGTCTGTGCGACTTTTCGTTGTTGAGATACGAAGAAGATGACCCGTCGGCGGCATGTTCGTTTCGCTGATTTGCAGCCATTTTGTTGATCGGATCACCGTCCGTACTTCGTTTGGTTTATTAAATTTATAGTATTTGATTAATATGCACTATGCTCACATTGCTTCTGATAAGGGAGCATCTACTTGTGAAAGGAGTGTGCTATCTTTTGTTATTCGAGTGTTGATTTTACATATGAAAAGAACATTGCATTCGGCAACATGATCGGTAAACGATAGCCATTTTGTAAATTATGGCATGATTTTTGTCTTCTGACGCGTTGGCGTTGTTTACAAAAGCAATTATCATTTGAAAACTAACCGTCAAAAATTTATAAATGTTTTACTAAGATAAAACTAACATACATGGCTACATTAGTTCCACAGGATCACTGTTATGTGTTCTAATATTTTTTCAATATTTAGCATGATGAAGTTGCTTATTTATTTGTTCATTATAATTGTTGAAGTTTGCTTCAAGATCTGAAATGTAATTGATTGCAACACATAAATTTTAATAACACATTTTATTCACCCAATCATTCCATGTACAGTGCAATTAATTTCATATATTTTCGTGCATCGGTTGTCGAGTTATTCAAATTTTAATGCAAGCAGCATGCAGGATAATTCACAGATAGTTGCCATCTTAAAATTGTCTGCCCATAGCAGGGTGTAAAATAAGAAGGCGGTCTACCCAGTAAAGAGTTAAACAATTTCTCCAATTTCATAATTGTTAATGAGAAATAAATCTAAAAGTTTTTCACTCTAAAATTCTTAAATTTGGGATACAGATTTCACAATAGTCCAGCTCAAGCATGTGCCAGTTTTCAGAAAAACCATGGGTGATATTGACCTAGCATAATAAATGTGTCAAGACACTAAACAAATCGTAAATACATTATTCTGCTACATAAAATATTTATTTATGATCAAGCATAGACAGGTTGAACCCGTATAATGCTGAAGTATAAACCAAGAATGATTGTGTAAAAGACATTTGCTCTTTCCACTTTTTTTAGAGGAAATTCCACAGTTTGGGGAAGTAAACCGGGAGCAGATATTGGCAGAACTTTGGGAGACATTTACACCACAGCTAGCCCATGCTGCCTACATTCCCTTCTGCAAGTTGGCCGGCGGGTAGGTCACAAGCATCGCAATCCCAGTGACCTCAATGAAAAGCTTACAGATTTTGTAATGATAAGAGCTAGTGTGTGAGTATGCATGGGAGTTAGGGAGTTTGCTAGTTGTAATAAACCCATTGTAAGACTCTAAATGCAAGGTTGAACCCAAATCCCACTTTGGCTGCCAAATTAACACACTTTAGATTTTGTCGATTTACTGCAGACAGAGGATATCCTGCAATATTTGTCTAATGACATTTACTGGCTAGTGCGATGACCTATGCAATTTGTACGTTCGCCCACCATTGACAGCATATGTTAGTTACATCTTATAAGAAATTACTTGACACCCACCCAAGCCTTTGCACTGACGCATTGTGTGTCTGTTGGGGATAATATGTTGTATTTTAACATTTTGTAAAATCAATAGAAGCAAAACTACTGAAGTTACTTGATAGCTGTGTGGTAAAAATATTATTGGTGTAACATTTCAGCATACACATGGAGCAGAACTTGATCAATGATGACTTGATTCGTCAGTTGTGTGCGAGTCACGACCGAGCCTTGTCTCAACAACAGTTTGCCAACACGGAACTGTTGACTCCAGGTGTGTGTGACATTGTACTGCTCTCATCTTTCTACCTCAAGTCTGCTATGAGGCGGGCAGCTGGCATCAACACAGCTCCTTAACTATAGTTGTTTACATTTTAATACTCTACCGTCGGCTTCCATTTCCCTCCGCTCTCTTCCTCTCATTTTCCCCTCCCACTCCCACCAAATCTCACATCACAGTTTTCCCATCTCAGACACTTGTCTTCCTCCTATACCATCCAATCTGATCATTCACTCTCTTGTGTATTCGATTTATAAAAGAAATCGTGTTTCGTGAATGTATTGAAAATTGAAGTCACTCATATTCCATTGCCGCATGCTGTTGATTAGAAAATGTGATACGTATGTTTTGGTATGGTGTTTTATGAAGGAATCCATTGTTTACTGTATTGTTCACGTAAGCAAGTTTCCCAAAAATGCATTTGACATATGAGCACCACATTGAAATACTCTTGAGTGTGTGAGAGAGATGTGAGTGAGTGAGTAAGTTGTTTTGTTGCAGATTCGCCGCCATATACCAGTGTCACATCGGGGGGTGAGTACATGTTTTTTCCAAATGTTTTGAGCAGGGCTTTATGCAGGATAAAAGTTTTGCCAGTCACAGATTTTGTGGACACATGGATGTTAACTCTTATCCATACTAGGCAGTTGAGATGTGTTTTAGAACTTCAAAGACACTACAAACACACATGTGACACGTATTTACACCTATTTTCAAGGCATATCTATGATTTTTAAAGACCTTTTTTATCCTTCCTTATTCCCGTCCACCGCCTGAATAATACTTGTCAAAAATGTGTTTGGAACTATGCCCCACCAATCATTTGTCAACAACTTATAACTTTGTACTCGCTGTGCAAATATTTGAAACGCAATCTTATAAAAGTGGCCAACATATTATTGAGGAAACTATTTCGGTGTTACACATGGTGTAAACATTATGCAGAAATGTCGCAACCACCTCGACCTTCGCAACTCCGTAAAATGCCCCGCAAATGTCAGCGGGTCAAGATGCTAATGTTGTGTATACAATTAATTTAGCATATTTTTAATCACTCACGTATTGAAGACTTATTTAGCTGTGAACAATTGGATATTTGCATGAAACTGGACTTCAATTAAAATGCCAGTTAGTGAGTTCTACCTGTTTATCATGTATATCATTGTCTTAAAGTGTGGCATGGTGTACTCTTAGTGAATTCTACCTGTTTATCATGCATATCTTTGTTTTAAAGTGAGGCATGGCATACTATTAGAAATTTGCATTTCTCGGTGCATTTGTATGGACCGGAATGAGGATGAAATTAATTTTTCATTTTGGTCTTACGTAAAGTGAATGTTCATGGATCCAAATCGATGTTAAGAGCACTTAAAATGTTAGTGAAACGGCCTCGTGATTTTACCTGTCCAAATGATGGATGGACAGGTCTGTGCATAAAACTATAGTTTGTAGTCTCTTGAAGAGTAATACAAAAATGGGTGAAATTACTTTAGTTTAATGATTTTGGTACGATAATAATCTGCCAACCCTGGAACTGAGCTTGTTGAAGTTTCTGTGTGCTCATGTTTGAGGCTCTGAGCTACTGTCAAACACATTGTCACTCTCAGAAGATTGTGGCTGGAAGACATTTACAGTATCGTACTACACAAGAATTACAGGTTAATTATTCGATTTATTTGGTAAAAGCTTATTTATAAAAGGTATTTTATATCCAGTAATTGTTTTCAACTGTGTCATATCCACAGTCTGGTGTCTATGAGAACGTGGAAGATTTTGGGTGATCACTTTTGGAAGGATTGATAATACATTGACCTAAATTACCACCTTGGTACATGGACCTGGAATGTGTATGGATTATTTCATGACAGTTTATCCAGGTATTGTAATTGAAATACGGAGCTTAAAAAGAGTTGTTTATCAGGTGGTCAGTTACAGCCACGGGAGATGTTGGCATTGTGTGCATCATTGGTTATTCTGAAATAAAATTTGTGTTTGTTTGTTTGTCGGGCATGTGGTTGCAAGCCTGAAATGGTTTCACCTGTGTCTGATAAATAAAAAAATCGTCACATCATCATATCCATTTTGTACTTGGACATGGCTTCTTTATAACGTTTCGTTAAACGTGTCATTTCTAGATGATGGGCGGTACACTTATTGCAGTGCACAAAATGTCTTTGTGGAAACGTTGGATTCCAGTCACATATAATTAGTAACACACACACTCACACACTTTGTTTGGATATTGACTTGACATTGTTATCTCATCTTTCCACATTCTCAGTATTTGTCAACAGTTCTTAGTTTAGTTTGGTCTGCAGATTGACATTTGTACACAAGGGTGTAATCTAAACATAGTTTATTTTATTACTTCACTGGTATTGCACACAGGGAGCTGAAACTGTCAGAGTTTATTAATCTACCTCACAGCATAGCTGCTGTGAATTTTATAAAGAATTATTCTGCGGTGTTTTCCAACGGTGTGGCAGCCATCTTGGATTGACTTTTTCGTGTCAGATATATCTGTATCTACCAGTCTTAGATGACCCAAATGTCTTAAGTAGTTACTCTACACATCCCTTACGAAAACCACCAAGCAGTTTGTTTTTAAGTTTTTTTAAATGATTTCTTTCTCAACTTTATAGTATATGAAAATGCAAAAACAGAACTGAAAAATTCCAGTTGTGACTTATGTCAAAACCAGGTTGTATTTTCCAGAAAGTGACTTGGTGGTTTTCATAGTCATACTATCAAGATCCACTATGGCAAGTTTCAAGCAATTCTATGTAGCAGCAGTACAGAAAAATGACACGGGAGGCAGCATGTGTAAGGAAAAAACATGTTTCTGAGATAATCATGTTCAAAGTTTGAGTACTTGGGAACACACATTTCAACAACCTAAACACCTATTTAGATGACTGAAAGTTTGCCCATATGTTAGCCAATGTATAATTTATCAGTGGGCAAAATTCAGAAAGGTTTCCACTTCAAAATAATAAACCTTTATGAAATATTAAGCAACTTAGCAAAAAAAACATATTTGCATAATATGACACAAGTCCACATATAAAGGTCACCAGTCCACATATAAAGTTCACCAGTCCACATATAAAGGTCATCAGTCCACATATAAAGTTCACCAGTCCACATATAAAGGCCACTGTGCCACTAAAGTTCACTGCACTGTTTGCCCAAGCCACCTTTCTTGCAAGCCGAGGCTCTTTGGTACTGCCTCCATTTGCCTGACAGATTGTTGCATTCGACAACTGTCTGCTTTTGCTGCTGACATCCTCATTCAACCACCACTTGGCATACCCATCACCTCATAGCTGTGTGTCACAGTTGATATAACACCTTGGTTGGACTTGCCTATTGCTGAACATGTTGCCGAGACAATACGAGTTAGTCCATCTTCGGGCACTTGCGCCACACCTTTGAGTGAAGGAACTCATTAGTGTTCTGGTTAGTCGTCTTTGCGAGATTGTGCAGCACAGTCCCCATTCGTTTCGCGATGTGATTCACACATTCTTCTTTGTTGATTGCCATGTCATCACCATGTACACTTTCAGGGCATACAGGTGGGCATATGTGCTTGAATCTCCAACCGTAAGCATTGTGGTGTACTGGAAATTGTGTTTGTCCGCAAAGTTTGCCCACTAAATCTCTGCTGCCGTCTTCTCCATTGCGTTGGAGAAACCCATGTCATTTACAGTGCTGATCATTCCTATCATTTCTTGAAATTCTCAGTGTCCCAGCCTCCGTACCACGCCACAGCACACGCACAACTCTGACAGTACAATGACAAGATGGTGAAGTCTATCACCAGTCCTGTCACCATCTCCACAACACATCCAATGCCATAGAGAGAACTGTGACCCGAGTCAACCACGAACCATCGACACTCACCGTGAGTTCCATCACATCAGACTCGTCAATGGAGGGATCAAGTCTTGTGTAGACGTTGCGCACGATCTCTGCAGACCCACACATGACGACGTTCACAACACGCATGCTTGCATCACAGATGACATCTGGTGTTTGAGGAAGGTCTTCCTGGTCATCACCGGCATGTCAAGGATGTCAAAGAATTTCTCTAGTCCTGCGTACCCGACACCCATGTCCATCGTTGCAGAGTCAACCGATCGCACCACAACGAACAGGGCATTTGTTGCCTGCGTCTCTTCAATCCATTCAGAAGTTGAGCGAAATGTCTCCCGTCCACAGACCATGTGAAGGGAGCAGTCGATGGCAATATGGCACAGCATACAGTAACCGTTGAGAGGCCTTCTCGGAAAATCACATAATTCACACTTGATTTGTCAGAAACAAAGACGTAGCAATGATAGGCATCAGATAAAAGGCATGTTTTTGACACAAACTTTATTTCAACAGTATAACATACATGAATAACAAGCGCCATATCGGTGGCGGGCAATGTGGAGCTTCCGGTTGTTTTTTCTTGTGAAATTGGTTCACAATCCGGGCACAATTGGAGTTGACCCTGTGGTAGTAGCGTGGAGGGGGAGGGGGAGGGGGAGGGGGAGGGGGAGGGGGAGGGGGAGGGGGAGGGGGAGGGGGAGGGGGGGGAGGCGGAGGGGAGGGGAGGGGAGGGGAGGGGAGGGGGAGGGGGAGGGGGAGGGGGAGGGGGCCCCTGATGGCGTCGGCAAAAGTCCAACCGTTTCTCAACATGACTTGTTCTCTTATACAAGGACAAGTGAATGATGACAACGAAAAACGGGGGCTCTTATATACATTTATGTTATGGTGGTCGTTCAAGTCACGTGTGCGTGTCGAAAATGAAAAGTCCGTTACCAACCAATCGGATTTTGAACCAACCAATCAGAAGTCGGCAAGAATACGGTCAGACTTTGATACATTGTTCCAAGAATGCTGTTTTTAGCATCAGCGCACATGTTTATTGTAACATTGCATCAAGTTTGCTGAAAAAATCTAGGGGTGACGGAGTGCATAAGAGAATTCTGGGAGTATTAGGCTACAAGGTGGCACCACCTGTTCATCACCTATCCACCACAGGGCGCCACTTGCTCATATCCTACTCACCAAAAATAAGACGGAAGAATTTAGGCCATACTACTTGACGACCTATCTGCAGGGAGAATTTAGACCATACTAGTTGATGATCTATCCACCAGTGGCGCCACTGCTTTATCAGCTATCCACCAGGAGTGCCACTGGTTCATCACCTACCCGTTTGGAGCGCCAGTGGTTCATCACCAATCCATCTGCGGTGTCAGTGGTTCATCACCAATCCATCTGCGGTGCCAGTGGTTCATCACCAATCCATCTGCGGTGCCAGTGGTTCATCACCAATCCATCTGCGGTGCCAGTGGTTCATCACCTACCCGTTTGGAGCGCCAGTGGTTCATCACCAATCCATCTGCGGTGCCACTGGTTCATCACCAATCCATCTGCGGTGCCAGTGGTTCATCACCAATCCATCTGCGGTGTCAGTGGTTCATCACCAATCCATCTGCGGTGCCAGTGGTTCATCACCAATCCATCTGCGGTGCCAGTGGTTCATCACCAACCCATCTGCGGTGTCAGTGGTTCATCACCAATCCATCTGCGGTGCCACTGGTTCATCACCAATCCATCTGCGGTGCCAGTGGTTCATCACCAATCCATCTGCGGTGTCAGTGGTTCATCACCAATCCATCTGCGGTGCCAGTGGTTCATCACCAATCCATCTGCGGTGCCAGTGGTTCATCACCAATCCATCTGCGGTGCCAGTGGTTCATCACCAATCCATCTGCTGTGCCACTGGTTCATCACCTATCCATCTGCGGTGCCACTGGTTCATCACCAATCCATCTGCTGTGCCACTGGTTCATCACCAATCCATCTGCGGTGCCAGTGGTTCATCACCAATCCATCTGCGGTGTCAGTGGTTCATCACCAATCCATCTGCGGTGCCACTGGTTCATCACCAATCCATCTGCGGTGCCACTGGTTCATCACCAATCCATCTGCGGTGCCAGTGGTTCATCACCAATCCATCTGCTGTGCCACTGGTTCATCACCTATCCATCTGCGGTGCCACTGGTTCATCACCAATCCATCTGCTGTGCCAGTGGTTCATCACCAATCCATCTGCGGTGCCAGTGGTTCATCACCAATCCATCTGCGGTGTCAGTGGTTCATCACCAATCCATCTGCGGTGCCACTGGTTCATCACCAATCCATCTGCGGTGCCAGTGGTTCATCACCAATCCATCTGCGGTGCCAGTGGTTCATCACCAATCCATCTGCGGTGCCAGTGGTTCATCACCAATCCATCTGCGGTGTCAGTGGTTCATCACCAATCCATCTGCGGTGTCAGTGGTTCATCACCAATCCATCTGCGGTGCCACTGGTTCATCACCTATCCATCTGCGGTGCCACTGGTTCATCACCAATCCATCTGCGGTGCCACTGGTTCATCACCAATCCATCTGCGGTGCCAGTGGTTCATCACCAATCCATCTGCTGTGCCACTGGTTCATCACCTATCCATCTGCGGTGCCACTGGTTCATCACCAATCCATCTGCTGTGCCAGTGGTTCATCACCAATCCATCTGCGGTGCCAGTGGTTCATCACCAATCCATCTGCGGTGTCAGTGGTTCATCACCAATCCATCTGCGGTGCCACTGGTTCATCACCAATCCATCTGCGGTGCCAGTGGTTCATCACCAATCCATCTGCGGTGCCAGTGGTTCATCACCAATCCATCTGCGGTGCCAGTGGTTCATCACCAATCCATCTGCGGTGTCAGTGGTTCATCACCAATCCATCTGCGGTGCCAGTGGTTCATCACCAATCCATCTGCGGTGCCAGTGGTTCATCACCAATCCATCTGCTGTGCCACTGGTTCATCACCTATCCATCTGCGGTGCCACTGGTTCATCACCAATCCATCTGCTGTGCCACTGGTTCATCACCAATCCATCTGCGGTGCCACTGGTTCATCACCAATCCATCTGCTGTGCCACTGGTTCATCACCAATCCATCTGCGGTGCCAGTGGTTCATCACCTATCCATCTGCGGTGCCACTGGTTCATCACCTATCCATCTGCGGTGCCACTGGTTCATCACCTATCCATCTGCGGCGCCACTGGTTCATCACCTATCTGCTTACGATTCACATACTATTTGTAAAGTGGTGACTGGTGACACATATATGTGAACGTTTCATCTGTATAATATAATCAAGTCAATTTATAAATAAATATATATTCATTTTAAGAAATTATATAAAAAAATGGACCCTCCAGTCACTCCAATTTGGCACTAGACCTAGGTCTAGGATTGATCAGAGTCCAGACCTATCATATCAAGAGTGACAAGACTCAATTCCAAGAAGTGGGGTCTGTTTGAGCAAGTAGACAAATTGCGCCTAAAGCCTCGCAGGATTGTCTCTCTTATTTTTTATTTGGACTGGTTGGAGTATTGGGCTCTGTAGTACACCTGTTGTCTGCTAGACTGCCCCACAGTCAAATAAAAATAAATCATAGGTCGTTGTTCTACCTGTGTTAATTAATTTCGAGATGATTATCCCGGCTGAAAGCATCTGACACCACAGCACTAGTCAATATGACAAGGTACAGCAGTCTACAAGGTATACTAACAGTTTTAACTGAAGTTCTTAATATAATATACAGGCAGAATCCAAATCTTCTAATTCACATCAGTTGATAAGACATGGCCATAGACTAAGTCAAAAACCGTGCATCCTATCTGTGCTGTGTAAGTAGACTTTGTCTAGAACGTGTCTCACGCACCACAGCTGCTAGACCAGACAGTATAATTATTCCAATACGCTAACAGCATGAGGAGGTGTCAATGATGCATATTTTGACCTGTCACTGTGAATAAATTAAATAAAAAAATTGACAGAAGGATAGCACCACTGCATCATGAGCTATTACCCTGTAGAAATATTGCACAAAGAGAAGTTCAGAAGTATAGTTCAATATACACACTAACTGTTGACTAAAAAATTATGTTCAATAAATAGTACACATTGTTTGTCAAAACAAAGGCATTCCCCCCAAACAAAAAGAGCCAACAAATCGGAAGTCTGCAACGCTGTAAGCACTCAAAATAAATGCCACTATAGCATGCCTGGAAGGGGGGAAATGTGGCAAACTACTGACATCATCTGATTGGTTGCACTTATGGTTCACTTTAGTATGGTTAGGATAGTAGCAACAATTTGATTAAGAAATCTATGAGAGGAAAAACACCATCTTCACAGCTATAATTAGACTGTCTTGACTGGACAAGTGGCAATAATTCGTTCAGATTACTTCTGCAAGCAGATGATTTTGATTTTTCCAGCTATTATTGTAACAGTATTACAGTAGACATGAATTTATCAGAAGTAAATGTAGGGGCTAGTGGGCCTGCATAAATTTAACTTCAGAGCATCAATGTTTTTGTTTAATTGAAAAAAGGAACTATACACAATTTGCATCTTTCCCTGCTAAATTGTTTTGATTC
Source organism: Oasisia sp. SBJ-2009 (assembly GCA_964017155.1). NCBI lineage: Eukaryota > Metazoa > Annelida > Polychaeta > Sabellida > Siboglinidae > Oasisia > Oasisia sp. SBJ-2009. The sequence continues at coordinate 45,560,152 of OZ024856.1, forward strand.
CAAGTATGTATTTATGTATTTGTCATATACTATTTTGGGTAAATTTAACTTCAGAGCCTCAATGGCACTTACCTGTTGTGCACTCCTGCTAGCGTGGGCAGACACTCGTACTGCCCCATAGATTTTGATGTTGAAGTAGATATTTGTGAACAGTTAGTAATAGTATCATGTTTTGTTTTCACTATTATTAATTGAACAACAATGGTATGCTCGCATCACAGTAATTTCATCAAAATCTATGTATATGTGTACCATGATATAAATGTTTTTGTTTAATTGAAAAAAGGAACTATGCACAATTTGCATCTTTCCCGGCAAAATTATTTTGATTCCAAGTATGTATTTATGCATTTGTCATATATTATTTTGGGTAAATTTAACTTCATAGCCTCAATGGCACTTACCTGTGGTGTGCCTCTGCTAGCGTGGGCAGACGTCCGTACTGCCCCATAGATGTTGATATTGAAGGAGTAGATATTTGCGGAAAGTTAGTAAACAAATATATTACAAAACTTGTTATCATGTTTTGTTTTCACTATTATTAATTGAACAACAATGGTGTGCTCGCATCACAGTATTTTCACCAAAATCTACGTATATGTGTACCATGATATAAATGTTTTTGTTTAATCGAAAAAAAGGAACTATACACAATTTGCATCTTTCCCTGCAAAATTGTTTGGATTCCAAGTATGTATTTATGTATTTGTCATATATTATTTTGGGTAAATTTAACTTCAGCGCCTCAATGGCACTTACCTGTCGTGCCTTCCTGATTGCGAGGTCAGACGCACCCACTTCCCCGAATGGGGTGGGAGCGTCTGCGACACTCGGGCCAGGAATAACCCAAAGCTACAGAAATGTAACTTCAGAGCCTCAATGGCACTTACCTGTCATGTGCTCCTGTTAGCTTGTGCAGACGCTCGTACTGCCCCATAGATGTTGATGTTGAAGGAGTAGATGCTACCAATCAGTTACTGTCGTCTTCTGTGTATTTGTACTCTGCTTGTTGATGTGGTAGTACACTGTATGTCCTCTGAGTCTCATCTCCCTCTCCCCTGGTGCTTCAGGGGTTAATGATTCCTTCAGTGAAATGTCATTCTCTGGGTCATTCCGAAATGATATCATTTTTTGCATCTTTCCCTGCTAAATTGTTTTGATTCCAAGTACATGTATGTATTTATATATTTGTCATATATATTTTTGGGTAACTCTGTTGTTTGTATTTATTAAAACAGAATGCTTGAAACATTGTGCTTATAAACTAAACACGACAATGCATCTTTGTAACTATAAATAATAACACTAAATTACAATAGCTTACTTGTCTGGTGTAAAAGTATTATGCCCCATTCCACTTGACCCCATACAAATGTCATAGTGATGGTTGTAGCTTAAATACATCAACAATATCAGTCTTGCATAACCAAGATCCTCTACCTCTTTCTAAACATCCAACTAATTGCATTATCCAGTTTGATGTAGGTTAGTGAGTAATCCTCTTTGTTGATGAGTTCGTTTCAACTAGCATGGTTATCATTGTTGTGGGGGGCAGATAAATCAACAACTAAACACTTCTTACCAGAGTAGTATGTGCATTCAGCCACACCAGATGAGCTCACCCTGAAGGTGGAGACAGGGGGTGTCTTAAAGGGGCCAACCAAATATCCCTTCTGCACTTCTGCATCAATTAAAGTGCCAACATTTTGCTAATGTTTTGTTGGGGCATTCAAAGGACACTGTTGGTCGTTCGTCAATGCCTGTGAAAAAACATCTCTCAGGACGTTGACAAGTTTGAACACAAAATCCCTGTCTGGATGCTTAGTTAACTCCATCTCCAATCTCTATGAGAGTTGGGTTCCGTTCACCTCTGTGGTCTGCCTTTGTGTCGTCAGCTTTCTGTTGGCTGTCCTTGTCCCTGGGTGGCTTATTCTCCCAGGTTTAACTATTGATTTATGTGGACATATGATACTACCATGTGGATCCCTACAGACAAGACACGAATGGAGGAATTTGGAATTCTGCCTAGTGCATCCCTGTTCTCCATTAAAATGACTGTGCCCTACACTAATATGGGATTGCATTTGCATTAGCCCACATGGGACAAAAACCACTGAGGTGGGCCACACTGCCATACAACGAACACATGTTCGCAGTCCGAATAACAGGCAAAATAGCCCGTTCTCCCGAACCCCCAGTCTAACTTACTATTGTACCGCTGGATAAGGGCAGCGGCAAAGCCTTGTGATGTTCATACAAGGCAGTACCTTCTATCCTTGAGGCAATCCCTGCCTCCATTGCCTCATAGGCATCAAGCGCCTTGTGCCTGTCCCACACTTCACACATAACATTGCGATAATTGTTAAATGCCGAGATAAACTCAGCCAACGTGAGATTATGGTTTAAGGGAGGGTCTGATGACAGTGGACGGAGGAGGTGGTGGGAGCCGTCGCCTCTCCCAAGTCAAAGTGGGGATCAACAGGGGAGTCAAATTAACGTCTTTACCGTCAATGATGGCTGCCCTCAGTGTAGTGGTATGGTCTCGACTTTCGGCAAGCTCTTGGAAGCGACATTGGACTTTGAGCAGCGCTACCATTGATAGGCAGCACACAACGAAACCCCAGTTGAGTGTTCAGTTTCTTCCATAGCTGACGGCAGGTTGTAGGTTTTTGGTAGCAAAGGTAGGTTCGTCGTCATCGATGGAGGCGGAAAGCCCCTCGTCGGCTAACGGATGACGTCCTGGTGGCATGGATAAGGAGAAGAATAATTTGTGGGTGTCTCTGTCGATCCCGGAGACAAGAATGCCCATTGTCAGTTGATCAGTCATCGATCATATCATAAACTCTGCACAGTCACTGATACTATGCTTAAATATATATTAGTATTTGTGAACAGTTAGTAAGCAAAAATATTAGAAAACTTGTTATCATGTTTTGTTTTCACTATTATTAATTGAACACCAATGGTATGCTTGCATCACAGTAATTTCACCAGCATCTATTTATATGTGTACCATGATATAAATGTTTTTGTTTAATTGATAACAGGAATTATAAACAATTTGCATCTTTCCCTGCTAAATTGTTTTTATTCCAAGTATGTATTTATGTATTTGTCATATATTGTTTTGGGTAACTTTATTGTGTGTAAAACAGAATGTTTGACACATCATGCTTGTAAACTAAACACGATAATACATCTTTGTAAGTATAAATAATAACATAATAAATTAGAATAGCTTACTTGTGCATCTGTGCTGTTGGTTGGAACAATTTACTATGATACCATCTATGATTTGTGGATTATGTTATTTATTTATGTTACATAATTAAAACAATAACTTCTTGAATTAGCAGTTTCATTGACCATCTGCATGTATTGGGTGTGGCCAGGAAGGGGGTAGCATTTATGAAATATAGATTAACGTACATTACATTATCTTGAAAGAACTTGTATAGTGAGATTAAGATTATATTATTTACTACATTGTTGGTCTGTTGTTCTTCTAATCCACAAATTTACATATACATTATCTGTCAAATTGGGAACATTGACCGCAACTTTCCTACCTGCAGGTTACAGTAAAACCAATCACCACAAGACATTCGGTCGAAGGTCACACCCAGGGCCCAGACCTGTGTCCTAAGTGCTGATGCGCTGAGTTTCGAAAGTAGTCTAAATTGCCCACATCAAACTCCCTGTCTCACACAGGCACCGTGCTCATGACAACAGTGTCTACAAAATATGGATTGTAATACTTATGCACATGACATTGTAAACATCGTGAACCTGTACAAGGAGGTTAAGACTATATTATTTACGACATTGTTGTTCCGTTGTTCTCATAATTCCAAGTCGTCGAGAATGAGGCTGGCCTTAGTTCCATTCTTGATTGCAATTTTTCACTTTAATCAAAAGAAATTGCGACATTTCCGGTTCTTTGAGTATGTTTCATATCTCTCACATAGAAGGATGTCTTCAAGTGTGGTGCAAATCTTTTCGTTGTCGATTCACTCAGAGTTGCATGACGGTCAAATGTCTTAGACTCCTAGTAAATACTGACAGTGTCTTCAGACATGCAACTTGAGTGATACTGTTGGTTACTGATTTGTTGCTATGAGCATGTGTTGAGAAGCCGTGTACAAAACGTCATCAATAATATTCTCTTATTATAACTGTAACCTCGGTAAACGGGTTCGTTATTATAAATAACAGTTACTTAGTAAGATGAACCATTTGTTTTCTAAACGTTTATTTATTTGAAATCCCAAATCAGCTATTCCGGTAGATAAAATAGCTACTGTAATGTACCAGTCTGAGAGGTAAACCACATTATACTACGGAAATACATTCCATCTAAATAAATCTACACTTCACACCGAGACCACTGATGTTTGTATACAGTCAACAGCTCAACACAAACTCACTAACTCCTTACTTTAAAAAAATCTGTATTTGCACGCTCTCTGAACTTTGAACGCACTTTACCTTAACCCTACACCCTGTGTCGTATGTGCTTCCACGCTATAACGTCTCTGTGTGCGAAGAGACCATATATGGCACTTACCTGCTGTCTGCCTCCGATAGCGTGCACAGACGCCCGTATTGCCCCTGATGGGATGAGAGCGTCTGCAGTACTCGGAACAACAGTTGACCGAACCTACAGAAACATGTCACAAAATAGATAACATAGGCTTGGCAATTCTGCACAAAGTTATGTTAATGTGCCAAATGGTAAAAAATGTAAATCCTATGCGACTGGCTCATTAGACTATTGACAGTCATTTACCAGAGGATATGTGAAAATAAACAATGGCTCATAGCTGTAGATCCCCAACTGATCCCTTGATTCGTGGCCATCCGGTTCACAGTGTGTAACAAAACGAAAAAGCACAACTACAAATAGCATAATGTCATAATACAGTTTAATTATGACACGTCGATCGTGGCTCATGAAACAGGTTTCTGTGCTGGCCGGCCGTGATATGTAGAGGTCAACAAATCCGAAGCTCATGTAGTTGCTCATACAGGTGCATTGTTGCCAGTAACACACGGCTTTAGGGACAAACGATGCAGTATATGTTGCACAGGTCGACGGATCAGGTAATGTTACCTACATTTTTGTAAAGTTTTAATTTAAGTTAAATTTGATAAACAGATACGACAAGATGGTGTCAGCACTTACAGACAAACTAGTGTGTTCGTGTGTTCAATCCCTGCTTCAGACAGCCTACTTGTGTCTAGCCATGCATATTCTTGCAGCAGACATGGTCATATTCATTGTTCACCAACATCTGATGTACCTCAAGGGGTGATGTCGCAGGGTTATTAAAATGGTTAAATGTCGAAATAAAAACAATACAAACAAATAAAAACAAGAAAAACGAATAAAAAACCGTTGACTCCATACAATCACAGACACAAGATTGGTGGGGACCAATTTCTATTTCTTTGTGGGCAAAAAGCTTGCCCACAAAGAAATAGAAATTGGTCACTGACAATGTCAGTGTTTCTTGCGTTACAAACGTATCATCACCAGTTCCCCACCAATCTTGTGTCTATGATTGTATGGAGTCAACGGTTTTTTATTCGTTTTTCTTGTTTTTATTTGTTTGTATTGTTTTTATTTCGTGCAGGATGACAAACTGCCATCTCTTTTGATTCATTTTTCAGAAAATGTAAGCTTTGAATCATTTCATTCTAAATATATGGACGGTGTAAATTTGTGTACTTTTAAACAAACAAATGGCTACGAAATGTATCAGATGGCAGTCTCTTAGAATCTGCTTCCATGACATACTTCGCTTGCAACTGCTTCGCAGATTCTCGGAGCGGATCTGGTCACTGGTCACTGGTCACTGGTCACTGGTCACTGGTCACTGGTCACTGGTCACTGGTCACTGGTCACTGGTCATGGTCACCAACACCTCAGGTACCTCAAGGGGTGGCGTCGCAAATTTTTTAAATGGTTAAATGGTGAAATAAAAACTACAGAAAAAACAAACAAACTTCAGAGCATATATGGCACTTACCTGCTGTGTGCCTCTGTGCTCTTGGGCAGACACTCGTACTGCCCTGATGGGGTGGGTGCGTCTGCGGCACTTGTCTAGCAGTTGCCCGCCCCAATCTACAGAAACATGTCACAAATTAGACAACTTAGGCTTGGCAATGGTTACGCACCATTGCATCATGAGCTATTACCCTGTAGAGCCAATAAGTTGGAAGTCTGCGACGCTGTAACCACTCAAACTAAATGCCACTATAGCATGTCTGGAAGGGGGGGAAATGTGGCAAACTTAAATGGTGAAATAAAAACAACAGAAAAAACAGCCAAAGACGTTTACACCGTAGGACCCCAGCCAGAACATGCATGGTGATAATACATTTGGAATGCAAGAAACAGTGATGTTGTCAGTAACCAATTTTCTTTGCACATATGTGGGCTAGCTGTCTGCAAGATGACATAATTTCATCTCATACATCCATCTTTTCTTTTTCAGATAACATAAGTTTTGAATAATTTCAGTTCAAAGTTACACACAGTGCATATCATGACAACAGCTAGCTTTTTGTTTTGTTTTCATTTCTGATAATCAAATGGTTACAAAATAGAAAAACACCCAAAAAGACTTTGACACCGGAGGAACCCAGCCATAACTTGTGTGGTTTTGGAATGCAAGAAACAATGGAATTGTCTGTTACCAATTTTCATTTCTTTGTGCACATGTGGGAAAACTGTGTGCAAGATGACAAAAAAAGAAAAAAGAAAATATAAGCTTTGAATAATTTCATTCCAAAGATACACACTGTGCACATTGTGATGATGGCAAGCTTGTTTGTTTTCATTTTTTAACAACACAAATGTCTATGAAATAAACAAGATAAACATGGGATGGCTGGTGACAGCTGACTGGCAGTGCATTGTGGGACATCAACCTCCCTCAGCCTACAAAATGTATGCTCCATGTCCACTACAGCTGCCAGTGGCCAGGTGCCCTAGTTTGTTCTCATCATAGTTTCAAACACGCTGCTTGAATGACATTGTCAGTTACCAATTTGTATTTCTTTGAGCACATATGTGGGCAAGTTATTAGCAAAAAGTCATAATATCATCTCATATAGCCAGCTTTTCTGCAGAGTTACCTCAGAGTAACTTCAGCTTAAAGATGCAGACAGGGTACATTATAACTATGTAGACTTTTGTTGTGACGTTTTTGTTTACTCTTGTTTTCATGTACATGACTGACAAACGTATGGTGGTAACAGCCAACTGGCAGTGGCAGCGAGCCATCTCAAAAGTGGTCCTTTTCCATAACTGTTGCAAATATCTGAGTCTGTACTGAGTGAAGCTTCAGATGCACTACTTGAATGACATTGTTGGTGACTGGTTTGTTTTTCTAAGTGCCAAACAATAAAAACACTTTGTTTTGTTTTCCTTTTTTTAACAACTGGTTACAAAATGGAATAGAAAAACAAGAAAAAATGGACAAGAAGACACTGACACTGTAGAACACCAGCCATAACTTGCATGGTGGTATTGTATTTGGAATGCAAGAATTTTTTTTAATAATTTCTATTTCTTTGTGCACATATACGTGGGCAAACTGTGTACAAGATGACAATATGGAGTCGAAAAACAAGAAGAAAACAACCAAAAAGGCATTGACACCGGATGCCAGCCAGAAGTTTGGTGGCAATAAATTTGTAATGCAAGAAAAATTGAATTGTCAGTTACCATTTTATATTTCTGTGTGCACATGTGTGGGCTAGCTGTGTGCAAGATGACATATTATCATCTCATACATCCATTTTTTTGTTTTTGAGATAAAACAAGCTTTGAATAATATACAAGACAGTTCACATTATGATGATAGCTAGCTTTTTGTTTTGTTTTAATTTTTTAACAACTGGCTACAAAATGGAATAGAAAAACAAACAAAAACGGACAAAAAGACATTGACAGCCAGAATGTGCGTGGTGGTACTACAATGATTGCACCAATTCATATATATATATATATATATATATATATATATATATATATATATATATATATATATATATATATATATATATTGATCAGCAATAAATGTAGGGACCAGAGGGCCCGCAGTAAATTTAACTTCAGACCATATATGGCACTTACCTGCCGGCTGCCTCCGATCACATGCGCAAACGCCAGTACAGCCCTGGATGGGGTGAGAGCGACTGCGGCACTCGGAACAGCAGTTGACCGAACCTACAGAAAAATGTCACAAAATAGACAACATAGGCTTGGCAATTCTGCACAAAGTTATGTTAATGTGCCAAAAGGTAAAACATGTAAATCCTATGCTACTGGCTCATTAGACAGTAATTTACCAGAGGATATGTGAAAAACAATGGCAGAAAGAATGTACCCATAACATAAACAAACATAAGTGCTGTAATTCTGATGAGGTGGTTTCCAGAAAGGTGTCACTTATCGAGTTTGTAGCACGTTACACCAGTTCCTATATACATATTATAATAGTACATTTGGAATGCAAACAATAATGACATTGTCAGTTACCAGTTTATATTTCTGTGTGCACATGGGCAAGCTGTGTGCACGATGAAAAAATGTCATCTGATACATCCATCTTTTCTTTCACTCTTGTTTTCATGTACACGACTGACAAGGTTATTGTGGTAACAGCCAACTGGCAGTGCATTCAGTGATGTAACGCAGATATTAATGAGAATGCTAAATATGTTTACATTGTAGACAACAGGGGCATACCGAATATGAATAATCATAATCCATACAGCAACAAATAAACAGTACCTGCACAGTCTTATTCTTGATTGTATCCAACTTATAAGTGAAATCTCTTTGCTCTGAGTCTGACCACGTAAATCCAGCCCAGCCATAAGATCCTCAGTCTCTCTTCCCAGTCCCAGCTGGAGGGAAATCTCCAGCCCGCACGCTGTGTGCTAGCAACTGTTTTTGTCAAATTGGTCAACTCCCTATGTCACACTGACTCTCCCGACTTGTCATTGAAAACTAGCCAGTGGCTATCCCTCATATTCTTGCCAACACAATGCCCAGCTGTCAAGCCACTAATGTCTAACACAGTCAACATGTCACTTCAGAGATAGATAAAACAGCTATCATAATGTACTAGTCTGACAGGTAAACCACATTATACTATGGAAATACATTCCATCTAAATAAATCCACACTTCCCACCGGGACCACTGATATTTGGATACAGTCAGCAGCTCAATGCAAACTCTCTAACTCCTTGCTTTCTTAAGTTACTGTTAGTTTACGCATGCTCTCACATGAACGTGCTTTATTGTCACAATTCATCCTACACTTTGTGTCATATGCGCTTCTATTTCCGCGCTATAACGTTCCTGAGATACAGGCTGCATATTATGACGATAGCTAGCTTTTTGTTGTTTTAATTTTATTTAACAAATGGCTACGAAATAGAGTAGAAAAACATGAATAAAGCCCCAAAGATGTTTTCACCATAGGACCCCAGCCAGAACTTACATGGTGATAATACATTTACATTTTGGAATGCAAGAAACATTGACATTGTCAGTTATTAATTCACCCAGGTATATTTCTTTGTGCACATATGCGGTCAAGTTTTGTGCAAGATTAATTTTTTCTATGTAACATAAGCTTAGAATAATTTCACTTTAAAGTTACAGATAGTGCACGTTATGATGATAGCTAGCTTTTCGTTTTTCTTTTAAGAAATGGCTACAAAATGGAGTAGAAAAAACAGCCAAAAAGACGTTGACTCCGGAGGCCCCCAGCCATAACTTGTATGGTGATGATACATTTGGAGTGCAAGAAACAATCAAATTGTCTAGTACCAATTTATATTTCTTTATGCACACAGACAAACTAACTGTGTGCAAGATGATAAAATGTCAACTCATAGTATATCTTTCTTTTCATTCTATTAAAGAAAATCTAAGCTTTAAATCAGTTCGTTCCAATTATGTAGACAGTGTACACTATAACTATGCCTAGCTTTTTGTTATTTTGTCACCTGAATTCCCAGTTTATCAACTTGGCCCGTCTGACATGGGATGAGTGGTGACAGTGCCTTTTGGCCGCCTCTGTTGCAATTAACGAAAGTCTGGATGTGCTCCAGAGGTGCAACTTAAATGATAAATTATCGTTGCTAGCAGATTGTTTTTTTTAAACTCACATATGCAGGGAAGCCATGTGAAAATTGTCAATTGTAATATTGTCTTTTCTTAGAAATACATTTTTTTAAATTAAATTTAATAAACATGTATGATAAGTGCTGGATTGTGACAGCTGACTGAAACTGACTTCTCGATCATTAACCTTTGCGGAATCTTAGAGTGATCAATTACAGTTTTAGCCAAGCTACTTGCAGCGACCCAGCAGACTCATGGAGCGAATGTGGTGAAGGTCACTGGTCACTGGTCACTGGTCACTGGTCACTGGTCACTGGTCACTGGTCACTGGTTACCAACACCTGAGGCATTCGACACATTCAAGGATTTGATAAACTCCTGTTTTGAGAAGCATTTGACTTTTCATATATATCATTTATACATCTTTGTTGGTATGAAGTTCAGGAACAGGACCCTTTCTTATTTTTACACCTGCATATTTCAAGGAGACGTCCTTGATCAAGTGTTCCAAATTGGAATTGCTTCCTCAATTGTTGGTGTCGTAGCACCACTATTTTTGAAGAGGATGGCTTATTAATTAGAATTGGTATCAGTGTTGGATGTTAGCTGTTTATTGTAATGTTGTGTTCCTAGTGTAATAATAAAAGTACCGGTAATCATTGTTTATTCTACATGATACCCGAAAATAAATTACTTACCCAGTCTCCCTGTCTACACTTCGTAGAATGCTTTTGTGTTGAGGTTCGCAATCCTCATCTCAAGCCAGCCTGGGAGTTCAAATCAGTGGTATAATGCAAATTATTTATGAGAATATACATCATGAATGTTTAAGAATACGTTTTCCAAAGGCACTCTAATAGATTGAAAATCTTATTTTAAATGTTCATTGTGAGTAGTTTCTAAATTGGGCATGCCCGAAAAATGGTCAGTTGTGTCGTACGAATGTTTGTTGCCTTCACAGAATTCACAATATTTGCCGAATAGACGATGTTTATATAGCTGAAGAATGAACACAAGTGAATTGAAGATTTCAACGTGATGCCGTAACACCATCTAATTCTTATGTACATCTCAGTTTTGTTTCAATTTACTCACCTTGACGGTTTCAGGATGAATGACCTTACTTGCACTTTCTGCTGCTTTTCCGATGTCAGTTGGTGTGTCAATGATATGTTGTGTTTCTCCAGCTGTAGTTTCTGGATGTTACAACCTCGGAGACACCAGCATGATTCTTTTGTGTAGTGAGGAAGTTGTGCTAAGGCTGCTCGGATTTCTGATTTCTCCCCTGCTTGTTTTTACATCGATGAAGATGAATCTCTTGTAAGATTCGTTGACATATCCTACAGCAAAACTATCAAATTGCAGCCTGTCTGACTCCTGCTTTACCAATTCATCTTCCTGTTGGCCAGGGGCAGACTCCTACTGCTGCGCTTTCAACACAGCATACATGGTGTCCATCAATGCATTCTCTTCAGTTGTTGCCCTTGCAAGTAACTAAGTACATATACCATACATATACCCCAGTACAGGCAGAAAAGTGTCATTGCTCAAAAAGAAATACACAGAGCTAATTGTGGAAGTCTGTCATCAATCTTCTTGTAATGTGTTCACCAGACTTCTTAAAATGCATCACCAGTCTTCATGAACGTGAATCAGTGTCCTGGGGGTTCTATGCCAACAGTCTCCCTTCTCATGCAAATCACACCCACCTCTGTACAACTGTACAGCTGGATCAACTGTCTGGCATTAGACAGATGGTCGCAGCTGATGTATGGTGTCCCCGTTGCATTGCTGTCCAATCAGCGTGCCAAATAAAACCCGAGACAGTCGTCAGATGTAATGTGGTCTTATCGCCACATCAGTCAAATAAATTCTTCTTTCCAAAATTGGTTATGGCATGATAATTACAGTTTTTGTTCTCAAACCACAATTTAATCCGACCTACATTAATCACGATAGCTAAACCATGTGTAACCATATAAGCGTAAATAAACATATATCACAAATACAAGACCAGGGTTGTGGGTTAACTTGTAGGTCAGGTTTAATATTTACAAAACATGGAATCATATACATAATTATACAGTAATCAATATTGGCAAAAACACTGATCTCCCAAAACTACACCCCAACCCTATGCAATAAATCTCACCGATCACATAATTACGACCACCTAACTTTAATTGTGTAAACTGTTACATCATGGGTGATCTGGTAGAGGGTGAGTTCACTGCTGATGGTCTTAGATGTTGTCTTCACCACTCTGTCAAGCCTGCCTCTTTAGCCCTCTCTGATGCCACCGACCCACATATATTGAGAATGCAAACGTACTCTCACTAACAGAGCAACAGAACTCAACAAGGACACGTGTGGGGAGTTCTGGTATTCAGGACGATAGTATTAGAATAGCTGTGTAGAGATTCCAGGTGTAGGGCCAACGCAACAACATCATCTGTGGATTCGGTGTCTGACATCAGATACTTAAGAACCAATCGTCTTCATCAGGGTCATGTGGCGGTGGTTGCTCAGAGCTTGCACATTGGATTTCTTCGGAAAAGGGATGATGGTTGTTGCTTTGATACTGCCAGGAACAATGTGCTAGTTAGCCTCGATTACCCAGGCTCCGTGAGGTGGCAGCACTTTTCAGCCCCTCAACTCTGCCTGGGCAATTGATGGCCTTACCCCAGATTAGGGTAGAGATGCTGGTTGGTTCTCAAGCCGAATTTTAAATAACAAATTAAATAACGATACATTTTTATCAGATAATGCTGTATTATAAAAACTATTCAAACTTATACTAACACAAAATAAATAGAAATACAAATGTGCAATTGTTTATAAAAAATATGAATTATGGCAGGATTAACCAGTATCCGTGAGGTGGCAGCATTGTTTAGCCCCACACGGATAATATTCAAAAGCCAGCAAAGTCACCAGACTGTCTTCTCGGCGTTAAATAGGTCCATGAAAACAGATGCCAATTCATCAGTGTGGAGCTGGACATGACACGAGGCCAGTAGCCTGGGGTTCAAACTGCTGTATTATATTATAAAGTAGTATCATTGAGTTTACACGACTCACATCACACCTTCCACTTCCCTCCATGCAGTCACCCTTGCTTGTATCCTGTGAATTTCTGTTTCTGAGTATGACATACCGCTCCATCCAGGTATACAAGGCTGGCTCCTTGTTTGAGTTCCCCTCCAGGTGTATTTCTAGTGCTTTGTTTTGTTGTCACATCCACATCACCTCGCTCTTCTGTATATAAAAGATGTATGCAAACCTTGTACAATCTACTGAGCAATATAGTATGAAAATTGTTTTTTTTAGTGTAACTGTTCATCACTTCTTTGAAACAAATAAATGAAAATCATCACCTGTTGGTGTTGTTGACAAGCTATTGTCAGGCAGCCAGAGTGCAAAATAGACCAAATATAATCCAGAGGACTAGTAGTCCAGTAAAAGCCTTCAAATCCACCATCCATTTCCCTGTTTTGTTCCAGCAGCATCATTTGCATCCAGTCTTCATTCCTGTTCTCTTGTGCCGGGTTGATTGGGTCAGAAGGTCACAAAACTGTCGTTCAGAAAGTCATAAAAATGTCCTTCAAAAGTTCAAAAAAATGTGAACTTCCACTTCTACATAATTGCTGGTCTTAACAGCATCCAGTACATCCACTATTTCACAATAAAATGAAAAATATAAACTCTCTTTACTTACTGAACATAAACAATCACATGAAAATTAAACAATGTCTACCCTCTTCAAACAAATGATGGGCTACTGAATTTGATGTAATTTTCAGAATCGTCAGATGTGCAGAAAGACGGACATGCCAGTGCTGCTCCTGACGACATTGTTGAGAACTTCACAGTGGCGGGGAATAAATTCGTAGAGAGTGGCACAGGGCAGACAAAGGTCAGTCTACAACGAATGCGCTGTCGCTCGGGGGAGCCACCAGTCGACGATAACACTCTCAGAAGGTAAGCGTGTGTTACATATTTATTTTATTCTAAAACTAAAATTGTGCCATTCATTTATTTTCTAGTTGTACACCAGCCACATTCACGAGTGCGTGCACACATGCACAGATCCTCACATTTTGCTGGCGAACTCACAATTTTGAAACAAAATCTGTTGTCTATGAAAAGAAATCTGTCTAATTTTAAGCACATTTCTTCCTATTATTATTATAGCTCAGCACTCTGTAGTAGCCACGTATATATGTGGCTAGAGTATTGTCGAGCTTGGTCGGTCGGTCGCTAGTAGTGGTGGTGTTGTGGAGGGGTAGGGGGGGTAATAAAACATAAATATGTACTTATGTAGGCATTCAATGCAAATGCTTTCTAAATGAGTCGAGTGACTGTTTGCTAACTGATTGTTGTGTGCGTTTGTTCCATGATTTGATGGTGCTCGGAAATATGGAATTTGAATTGCTTGCAAGTGATGCGATTCTTGTTGAATCATGTAAAAACCTGTGTGTAATGTTGCATCAGTCCCGAGATGGACATCAACAAGCAGCGCCACCTGAAGGGCAACTGGCTCGCCTACTGGGAACACGAGGTGGGCCTGAGTGAACGCCAGGACATGTTTGACTTCAAACAGATCAAACTACAGACATTCACAGGTACTCATCTATGTATTACTGGTCTAACATCAGTTCACTCTAGATGCATCTCCCACAGTACCAGTGTCCACTGGCCTCTTTTAACGTTCATATTTTACTTCCTTGGACTATTGACCTCTTATCCATCAGTTGGCAGTGCATTAAATGTTCTTTTGAGTGGATCAATTGAATGGAGATTGATTCACCGGAGAGCTTGATTGTGGCACTGTTTCATTTACGTCTGCTTCTTGTGCCATGAGTGGGGTTTAATTAGTAGTAATAATAATTAATCATGTGTTATCGGCTATCTGCAATATTTTTAACTGTGATGATGTAAACAAAATTATTTTGGAATTAATATTTTTTTAAATGTACTATTGCCATTTTTATATGGAATGTATATATATATATATATATATATATATATATATATATATATATATATATATATATATAGCCAGGATTTTGCATCGGACAGGGTCATCTGACAACCAAGCAAACTATATGTATGTGTGTGTGCGTGCGTGCGTGCGTGCGTGCGTGCGTGCGCGCGCGCGCGTGCGTGCGTGCGTGCATGCATGTGTACACCTCTGCCAATGCAAAATTCTGGCTATGCCACTAGCTAAATACAAACTGTGCCGCACGTGCTTCCAGCACAGATCATCCACGGAACCTTTTAGAAGCTTTGCAAAATTAACAAAAACATTATGAGTACTTTGTTACATTTAGTAAAACGTACACACATTTGTACTTTGTTACAGGTAAAAGTACTTCTCAAAAAAGTACTTTGTTACTCAAGAAAAGAAACTTTTCTATTTCAGTAACAAAGTAAATGTACTTCGTGACGTAACGTCTCTATGCCTAAGTCCTAGGAATGAAGCTTTGGTATGTGCACTAATTTACAACGGATATCGAAAGGTGGAAACTCAAAAAAAATTTGGTAGATAATTGTCAAGTCCTGTAGTCTGCTTGTGACATCATCATAACCATGGACATGTTATTGCCAGGGCACACAAGCAGTGTGAGGGCCATCACAGTACTGGACAATGAGAACTCATTCATGAGTGCCAGTAAAGACAAGACGGTCAAACTGTGGTCACTACGCAGCTTTGGTGACGGCTCTGAGAGGTGAATGTGATGAGTTGTGTGTCATGGAAACATGACACACAACAGATATGTAGTAGTTACAAACCTTATGGCACTGAGGGTACATTTGATATCTCACTGTATAGGGATTATAATATTTTAAATTTAGATGGTAGTAATTTTATTTTGATGCCATCAAAAAAATAATTGTTAAATATTTAGTCTTTCTAATAGGTGTGAAATTGTCGTGTTAAGGATAACAAGTAACTTTATTTACTTATACATTAACTTGTTATAGTTAAACTACTATAGTCTATGCACACTTTTAATTTCAGAGTTGGGTGTCAGTGGACGTACAACAAGCACAGAAAGCCAGTGTTTACTGTGTCTTTTATTGAGTCCATCAGGTTAGCCGTGTCCAACGACAGCTCAGTTCATGTAAGTAACAAATCAATCAATCAATTTTATTTCAACACCACATATCTCTACAAAGTATATTCAGGGGTGCTTACATGTCAAAGTAAACATAGGTTACAAATGTAAAAATTACATTACAACACAGTCTATATGGCCTGTGTATTTCAACAGAAAAGTATATTAAAAGTACTCATTGCAATAATAACACAATGCACAAAATTATGTAAACAATTAAGTAAAGGCCTGTTTAAACAAAAACATGGTGTGTGGTTGTCTGTCATCTTGGTGACAAGCAACTCAAACTTAGGGGTTGTCTACAATGAAACACAAACAATGCAGCAGTCTCCTTTGTGGTGTCTGGCCAAGCAGACACGGCTGAAGATACAGTGGTCTCTTCCCTTGTTTAATTTTAGTAGGTGCAATGATTTCATTATGGCTGAATGCTTCCCACAGGAATCCAGTTGATATTAGAATGAGCAAATCTGCCAGAAAAACTGATGATAATGCTTTGAGTAAACTATATTATATACATTATATAAAATGTCATCTCTTTAGCCATTAAACAAATCAACTGAGTGGAACTAATGATTAGGTCTGCTGCCTTGCTGTAGGTGTGGGACCCATGTGTTGGCATGTGTCTGAATGGAACTAATGATTAGGTCTGTTGCCTTGCTGTAGGTGTGGACCCATTTGTTGGCATGTGTCTGAGTGGAACTAATGATTAGGTCTGCTGCCTTGCTGTAGGTGAGGGACCCATGTTTTGCATGTGTCTGAGTGGGATTAATGATTAGGTCTGCTGCCTTGCTGTAGGTGTGGGACCCATGTTTTGCATGTGTCTGAGTGGGATTAATGATTAGGTCTGCTGCCTTGCTGTAGGTGTGGGACCCATTTGTTGGCATGTGTCTGAGTGGGACTAATGATTAGGTATGTTGCCTTGCTGTAGGTGTGGGACCCATTTGTTGGCATGTGTCTGAGTGGAACTAATGATTAGGTATGTTGCCTTGCTGTAGGTGTGGGACCCATTTGTTGGCATGTGTCTGAGTGGGACTAATGATTAGGTATGTTGCCTTGCTGTAGGTGTGGGACCCATTTGTTGGCATGTGTCTGAGTGGAACTAATGATTAGGTATGTTGCCTTGCTGTAGGTGTGGGACCCATTTGTTGGCATGTGTCTGAGTGGAACTAATGATTAGGTATGTTGCCTTGCTGTAGGTGTGGGACCCATTTGTTGGCATGTGTCTGAGTGGAACTAATGATTAGGTCTGTTGCCTTGCTGCAGGTGTGGGACCCATTTATTGGCATGTGTCTGAGTGGAACTAATGATTAGGTCTGTTGCCTTGCTGTAGGTGTGGGACCCATTTGTTGGCATGTGTCTGCGGCAGTACGAGGCGTCCAAGAACAACCCAGTGACCGCTATGACCCCTATGGCCAGTCCTAGTAGTTGTGTCATGACAGCCACCGCGGACGCGATCCTCAGGTAGATTTAACAAAATTAACAAGATTGCCACCTAGAGAATCAACTCTAGATGGCAGGTGGACAAGGAAGCCGATTTGGCTTATCCAGCCTATCTATCTAAATGTACCCTGCCCTTCTTAGGTATATGTCAATTTTATTTTTAAACATATTAACACTACTAGCACCTACACAATCAGCTCCATGGCTTGTTGCCAGGTTAAACTGTCTCAGTGTTGTTTGTTCTACCTAGATTTCATTATCCAGATTGTTTTAATGGGGTTAACTATTTCGGCTCTTACATCCATGAAATTCGTCTTAATGAATAGTTGTTCCTTTTAAAATATTTTCAAGTGGTTTTTTTACAGGATAGCATAGCAATATAGATGATATATTGTAATTTATTTTTCTGAACATAACGGACTTATAATCGCATATAGCCTTTGTAAATCAGATACAACTTTATCTCCTATATTTGTGGAGTTCAACATTAACAAAGTCAACATCAATTGAAAAACTGGAAGATAACTGTGCTGACATTACACTGATGGTTAGTTGTTTCAAGAAGGCTGTGATCACTTGCAGGTTGCTGGATGTAAGGATGGAGATGTTCACATGCGAGTTCAAATGCACAACCACACCTGCTGGTAAGAATGTGTCCTGCATGCTTCTCTGACATTTTATGTCAAATTATGATGCAGAAATATTTCATGATGGTGACAAACATGGTATAGTGGCTCCACCTGGGGAATGATACCAAATATATTTTAATCTCATGATGGTTTAATTAAACTTACATTAATTGGTCTCCTGTGGCAGAAACTGCCACAGTAATATCTTTGAGATCACTGGTCTGGTTACCTGGTGACTATTTTGCTACTAACTGTACAGTTATATAGAAAATATGGTATACATCGTGAAATTGAAGTCTTCCTATAAGTTATGTATTGAGACTAACATCTGCTGACTATGTGTACAAGATACAAGAAGCTTTATTTAACGTCGGTTTACATGTGAATTTGATAACATTAGCTCATCTGAACTATTTTCTGACAAACAAGTGTAAAGCAGAGACATAAAACATCAAAAGCATACAGAGTATTTAAAATGACAGCAATAAAACATATAAAATAGGGTAATGAGTACAAAATAAATATAATAATACATGCATGTATAATAAAAAAAAAATATTATGTGTACATAAAACATGCAAAGTATAGTTGTTAAAATAGATTGAAATAATATATAATTTAAGACATTAGCATAAATATAAATTAAAATGTAGAAAATATATGATATGTATATATAAAACTATGTGATTGCCAGGTTTGATACGGTGCATTGCTCCGAGCCCAGACGGTCAGTGGCTGGCCGTGGGCTACTCCACCGGTGTCATATCAGTGCTGGACGCTAGGACGGGCCTCGTTGCTGCCTCCTGGAAGGGACACGAGGGGGAGATACTGCAGGTGGGGAAAGTCCCTGAGGCAGCGCTGTTGTCTTTGTGGCTGGCATTATATTCCCATATACATAGTTCAAGGAACTGTTTCAGTTGTCGTTTTCTATTAATGTTTGTCAATGATGCTTAACGGTAGATTTTATTGTGACAAACATTAATAGAAAAAGACAAAAGATGTAGTCATATCACAGAGGACACTATTTCAGTAACACACCAGCAAAAGTATCCTCATGAAGTTGACAGTTTTCAGGATACAAGAACGTTGTTATACTATAATTGATATGTATGGTAAAATTGAGCTTATGAACTCCTCTAAGAATATTAGTAAAACAATCCTCACATAAGGCCCATTTACGTGAACGATTTGTATCCAATTTTTACCTAAATAAGTCGGTGTTACAATTGTCTAGATTTTAGAGACAGTGGATATGAACTATAGTATCAATAGCCATTTCCATTTTGTGAATGATGTTAATAGCTGCTTCAGGTTTTATGAATCATCCCAAATCAGTTAGCTATTGGTCAAAACTGTTGCTGGTTGGCTAATGCATAAAAATCACACCACTTGACTATATTTGAATCCATCAGTACAGTTGTATAGCTACAAAGTGGCCCTTCTAGTGGGTCTTTACATAAGCAGTTCCATCTGTGGACAAATAAGTGAACCCTGGATGTCCTTTCAAATTGATGTAAGCATTGCTGTGGTAAACTAATGAGATGTAGATACTAAATACTGACTCCTGTCATTGCAGATGAAGGCATTTGATAACACGAGCTTTGTGACGTCATCGTTTGACCAGTCAATGACCTTGTGGAATGCAGAGGATGGCAAAGCTGTCAGTGTCTTCAAAGGTATGTATGGGCGCTTGACCACGGGACACTGTTATGTCATGTTCTGTTTTATATCAATTACAATTTTATGTTGATGCCTTAGGCATAATTTTAACACATTGATGTCTGACACTACACAAAGTCAATGTCTTTTAGGGTTAGATTGCACGTGTCCACAAAACTTTGAATTATTTGGGTGCAAATTTGTATTCACTTTGTACTGCCTGAGTTCAGTAAGCTGGGTATATGACTATGAGTGTTGCTATATACTATGTAGAGAGTGGTCAATAACTGGACATGCATGAACATATGTCGCATGCATAATTTTGATTATGACGTATAGGATACACCAATTTTTTTATTTCATCCATGAGATCTGATAGATCCTGCGCTGAAAGTACGTGCCTATATTAGAGTGTCAATCTAACCATGGCGTGGCTTGCAGGGTTGACAGAGCCAGTGCACTGCATCAGTTTCTACAGAGGAATGATGTTGACGGCGACAACAGCCAAGAGAGTTGGTGTGTACCCATCACTTGACTCCAAGGTGAGTGCGCGGGCTTCACTTCAGGGCCTGGTTTCATCAAGTGACTAAGAATGTTCTTAATGCTAAGATGGCTGTCTTGATAAATGAAAAAGGTTTATGCAAACATGAGATGCTAAGTAATTGTGTAACTTTAACTTAGTTTAAGAATGCTTCTGCTGAAACTAGCCACTGATGTAGAGCATAAAGAATGAAAAAGATTCACATCTCGCACAATGATATGTTATATGTTGTATTCACAGATGTCACGACTTCTGAGTTCACTGGGCATGTTGCCCACTGCTATGTTGTCTCAGACATTTTGTGGCTGTACCTAATAGAAGAATATAGACAAGTCATAAGGTGGTTGCCATCTAAGCAAACCTGTTGGCTCACGAAGATATTGGACAAGAAGCCAGGTCACATCTTAGGGTGTGGGACATAGTTAATTATTAGTTTGTGTTGTTTCTCAGTATTGTGCTTGAAAACTGTTATGAGTGTTGTGTATGTTGCTGGTTCCAGACGAACTTCACCAGTACAAAGTTGCGGTCTGACACCTTCCCTGGCGTACTAACGACCATGGCTGTGCTGCCAGCCAATCGACTTCTACTGCTCGGGGCCGACAATGGGGCGATACGACTGTTAGCTTGAGCTTCAGAGGGCGGACTTTGTCTGAGGATGGATAATAAAGCAGTACAACTACTGACACAACTAGCCACTAGACTTCTGGGAGGGACAGTGAGGCAGGACAACTAGTTGCATGACTAGTCAGTAGAATTATCAAGATGGACAATAATGGGTGATACAACTACTGGCGAACCAGTCGATTTGAGGGGAAATTGACACTATTCTAGTGATATCCTTTGATGATTTGCACTGTATATGCTAGAGTTTTAATTCCGAAAAATCATGAACCGAACTAGGTATGTAGTTTAGTGTTGTGAATATGCATGGATGGTATGATGTTTGTGGAACGTAGATGTCATATATTGTGACTCTAGAGAGTGTGATGTTTGTGATGTGTGTGTTCTGTCATCTTCTGCATAGAGACAGGCATACTTATTGTAACACACACTTCTGCAGGAGTAAGGGGGTGCTATTCCAAAGCCATGTACTTGCAGTCATATTTTTGCCAGTTATTTGCACAATTGCAGCAGAGTCGAGATTTGTAATGCATATTCTGGTAATATGTGTCAGCTCTGTTTCTTCTTCCTATAGTTAGAGGTTCCTGGAGAACACATTATGGAAACTGTTCTTGTAACAGTAATAAGTATTCATGCTTCAATTTTTTAATTATCTCCACAATAGAGATGATTTGCACAACACATGCCGTCACATTCCAAACTTGTAACCTTCAAAGCGTTTTATAATTGTGTTGGTGTGCATTAATGAATAACTTGTCAGATTGTCTAGAAACAAATCACACATTCTGCCTTCTAATTGATCTTCCTCTGTGATTGTGCACAAAATTATTATTATGTTATTGCTATTATTTAATCAAAAACATTTTATACTCGAGAAGCAATATTATAACAAGATTGTGAAATTGTAGCATGTTAGTCTGTTGGGAATCTTGAAGTAAACAGCTGCCAAAATGTACTCTAGATTAATTCATGTTGTCACATATCCATCATGATGCCTGGTGCTACAAGTCAAGCATTAGAGGGATTCATTGTTCTTAAGCCCAATGTATTGTATTTTTATGTATTTTATGTTGTATGTAAATCGCACAAAATGACAGTATCACTTGTAATTTATACACATTTACAGATTGGTGTTGTATATGTATTAAAATAATAAAATATGGTAAATTATGCTTTTGTATTGTTCATTTAAAACCGGGGCAAATAATGTTATTCATGATCTGTCTGTTTAGCTAGACAGTTGTGTGTCTATTACATGTACAGCTCACAATCTCTGTGAAGAAGGTGCATAGATGTGTTGTACATGTATTCGGGGCTGACATCTGTATTTTTGTACTTAAAATATATGTTTCCAATTGCCTTGGATGATACCATTTGTATTCTTGAGTGTCCCCATCTACAAGGCTACAAAATATTCCTACATAAAAATAATTGCATGGGTATTAACTAGTGCTGCCATCTGTCAGATGGCAGCACTATATATCAAATATCAAACTAAATTCATTTAGTTTTATAATGATTCAGGCCAGCATAAAAATGTATTCTCTGTGACCACAACACATTTATTATTTGATTGTTTCTACTTATGTGAGAATTGGAAGAAGATATCAATTGTTTTCATAATTTGAAGGAAATATTGCTTCCAGAATAATTGTGGAAATCTGTAAAATGTGGCATTCAAAATGCAGTTAAGGTTATTGATTTTCTGCTATCTACCCTTTGTGTTACACAAACATGTAAGGCATGATTATATAGT
The DNA here is from genome assembly GCA_964017155.1 of Oasisia sp. SBJ-2009. Lineage (NCBI taxonomy): Eukaryota > Metazoa > Annelida > Polychaeta > Sabellida > Siboglinidae > Oasisia > Oasisia sp. SBJ-2009. The sequence continues at coordinate 45,583,072 of OZ024856.1, forward strand.
TTCTTGTTTTAAATAGTTACCATGGTGTTTATGGTATTTAAAACAGAGTTATAGATATGATTATTTTTAATGTGTGCCCGATGCGTTGATCCAGTTTTAAAAGTGAAGGGACGGAACCAATATGTATGTATATTTTTATATCTATAATTATATATATTATCAAATGACCTGACGTAACATTTTTAATAAATAAATAAAATAATTATTTATTGTTGGTCTGGTGCTATTTCTAAAATACACGAAGGCCTTTATGGTATGCTATTTAAAATAGGTATATTGGCTACATGTATTTGAATAGGAGCCATGGCCCGCCCCAATCATTTTAAATTTGGAGGGAACACTTTGGACCACTATATAACTGCGTGATTCATAGAGTGACAAGGTGCAGAGGTAACATGGATGCCTGCGTCATAGTTCCAAATCCTACGTTTTCACAAAGAAATTTGTCTTCATTCAAATGGGATAAAATTACACAAAGTCCACGAATTCATTGGTTCTGCAGTAGGTGATAAGCATCCAGCAGGCTGCAGTCCAAGGGGTGACAGGGCAACCAAAAATTGATCATCTATTCCTGGGTAATGTGTTTGATGTTAGTGCCTATTAACATATCAACATGGATGCAAACTGATAGAGCCCGGTATGGGTAGTCGGAACTTCATATTTGATTTTATTAATTTTACTACTAAACCTATGTGGGGGCTATTCAGAGAGGGAAGTGATCAGTCTTGCTATATGCCAGCAAATATGTTTTTTTAACATTTCCTATCCTGTCCCCCTAGGCTGAAAAGTGGGGGGGGGGAACGATTCCCCTCCGCCCCCACCAATCGACGCCCATGATGTGTGCTAATATTGAGTTTTACACCTAAACCATAGAATGGCTCTTGTTGAGTAAAATAGATAATTTTGAGAAAATATTGGGAAACTGACAATTTTGTTTTAAGAAACAGAAATTATAAATCTTGCAAAATCCATGTTTAGTATACATTCTACTGTGTAATGTCTGGAGTATGAGTATGTATCGATGAATAGCATATGAATGTTTATAAATTGGGAAAACTAAGATTTCCAAAGGTAAAGGCAGTTCTTATATAGCACAGTATCCAGTCCTCAGGACCGCTCAAAGCGCTTTACACTTTACTTCCCTGACAGACCTGTTCACTCAGACACCATCTCGGCTTCTCTGGGAAGCATCCAGCCATATGCTACAATTAATGCGCGAAGGCTGCTCGTTCACATATCCACCACTGTCTATAGCCAGGTACTCATTTATTCAGCTGAGTGAACTGGAGCAATGTAGAGTGAAAAAAACTTGCCCAAGGTTTTAACACCGCAGCCAGGATTCGAACCCGGGTTCTCGCGCTCTCTTTTCAGACAAAAACTATGGATTAAGTTTGATTTGTTGAAATGTGTACGTGCTGAGAAGAGTAAGTGGAATGTGATAATGTACTAAAAATCTTATTTGATTAGAATATGATGAATTCAAGAAATACTTCTTTTCCAATTAAATAAGAATTTTGAAAAATTGAAATGAAAGACTAAAATAATGGGATTTATTGATGGATTTCATATTGATATACTTGGTCTATGTACTAAAATGGAAACAGACACGAAACGTGTTTTACAGCCGACTGGACGTTGCTCTCAGCAAGAATGGAAGATATGGCTTTCATATGGGTTCACCATTTTGAAAGCAACACGGATCAATAGTTTCAGTGAGCATTAAAACCAACAGAGGGCGCCACTAGATCCATACTCGCACGAACGCCATGATGTTTTGTCATCAGCGCGGGTCCAATAAACTTTATTTTGGTGTGACCGCGTGTCACAATAGACATGATAAGTGAACATATTGCTGAGACTAGGGTCCGTGTAATGTTCAATAGACCTGTCATTAACAGTACGGAACAACGTCAACAATGAGTGAGCACATTGAATAAGCTATTTGCGCATTCGCATAGGTCTACATACGATATAAAACGCATACACGTATATATATATATATATATATATATATATATATATATATATATATATATATATATATATATATATATATATATATATATATATATATATATATATATAACCACATTGTTCACTACCGAAGAGCGAACTCGAATACCGCCGCAACTTTTAATGTTTTATATCCGGAAGATGTAATACATTCAGCCTCAGCAGTTCGGTTCTGTATATTACGAGTCACAAAAAAGCAACGTCTCCGTTCTGCTGCTTAGCCTTAGGACTTCCTTCGCACGACGGATGGGGTGTTTGTGAGACATAATCCAGCATAGGCCTACTGTTCGTCAGTATCAATTAAGTCAAGAGTTCTATAGGTCTTGATTTTATTGTGAGTCACAGCATAGATCTGTCCTGTTGGACTGGACTTCGGAACCGGAATGGAATCACGAGTGTGTGCGTTAAATTGTCGCATTGCCATTGGAGAGTTAACTGATGCGAAAATCCGGGAGACTTGCTTTAATTTATTCCATAACACTTAATCATTATTACAGACCTATCCCATGCAGCATGCAAACGTTATATTAACGTTTGCAATTGGTTAGAACCGTTTAATTTTGGTTACGGTACCTATAGATCTCTAGCATTCCAGAAACGTTAGCTTTTTGTTTGGTTAAAACGTTTGCATGACCACTATCTGGGATACAATTTAGTTTACAGAGCTCTACAAGTCACATGGGCACACACGCACACATACGGCGCACGCACGCGCGCACACATGTACGTGCACATCTTATATTATACAGTCTGTATAACTTGCAAACAACAAATTAATTAACGCGGCACTTTTGTATTCTACTTGTTATTAAAAATGGAAATCCTCAGTAGTGTCATTATTATACTGCATTGACAATACCAAGTTGTACAATTATTGTTTTAATATTTAAATTTATGTCCACATGTACTAATAATATATCCAAACTCGATAATGTCATGCAGGTAATTATACATAATAATATATAGTACATGTACTATGTAGCCTAGGCCTATTGCCAGGTGTATGTATGTAAAAGTATTAAAACCGTAGTTTTATTGGGCGCCAAATACAAAATAAGTCACGCGTAGCTATAACTTTCTTATTGGCCAGCCGATTTTGCGGACAGACTTTATAAGGAAGTGCTAATATCAATACGCGCACGGGTAAAATCATTCTGTTTCTGTCCTTTATGTACAGTTGCACTGCACCGCTCTGTAACCCAAATCTTACCAAATAAGGTAATAACGTAGATCACGTGGTCATTTTGGCATGTGGGTTCACTCAGCACCCCTCACGTGCGCATTGTTCATAGTATATAGTGCCATATTAAATGATGTTGTTTCATATTAAGCTTGTGAAATGTATTTGTATGTATAATTTGTAAGGTAATAGCCATGGTGAAATAATTATGAGATGTGACAATTTGCTAATATTAGCTAATACTTGCGCTGTCGGGTGGTGACGTAAACGGGACCCCTATTGGCCATTTTACGCGGTTTACTCACGTGTTGACCAATGATGATATGCCTTACATGTTTTCTCGTTCCGCGCATGAATATTAAGGGGTGTTTCCTGGTGCACGAAAGTAGTCGAGACAGCCGGCTTTCCTTATTCGAATGTGCTTTGGTTTAGGTGTTAGTGTCAAATATCATTAATAACCAGACAACATGGTAAGTCCGTTTTCATGTTAACCAACATTTGCTGTTTGAAATTGTATTTTAGTTACGTTTACTCGTGTTACTCGATAGAGACGGGCGAGGCAGTCCTGACGATTTGTCGCCGTTCCGGATGAGTCATGTATGTCAGCCCGCGGAGCCTCGAGGCTCCACCGGCAAGACCTCTTATTCCCTTCATTAGTTTCAAATAAACAATATTTTTATGAAGTATTGTTGTTGCCAAAATCCTCCAATGGCCAGCAAGCAACCCTATTCTTAACTTTATGCTTAGTTAAGATACACGTGTACCCTAATTGAAGCAAGTACTTTCTCTGACCACGAGTTTCTGTAACTTTACTTGTAAGGAGTAGGCTTCGAAAACGGCTTCCGGTTTTGTCCGAAGACATGCGTTTTCCAACCCTCGGGTGTTAGAATAAGTGAAGGCGTAAACCACATCAAAGGAATAATCTGGTTGCATGCATCTTTACCTGTAGACGGGTAAAACATGGCTAAACTGCAGCGTCCTAGTCATATTCTTAGATATGGGCCAGGGGCATACCACGCATGAATGAATGGGTTCGTTTTGGGCGGTGGAGGTGTAAGTGGGTCCAGTGTAGGAACTAGAAACCTACATTTTCACCAGTTCTAAGATCAACCTTTTTGGTTGGACAGCTGGGCTAATTCCATATTTGTTTAGCATAGAACGTTGTTTACCCATCTAACCTGGTTAAATGTAAGCAATTAGTGATGTACTTACTAACTACCATTTCATAATTATTAGCTCAACATTATCTCGGTTATCTCGCTGTATAAATGATTTTGTGGCTACAGAAAGTGGTTTGCGTTTAAAAATTGTGTTTGCATAGTAATTGTGATTACATACTTCCCAAAGAAGTTTAGGTGGTGTTCAGAACTTTATATATATTTACAGGTGAAGTGTAACGTTGTTTGAGGAGTCACACCACACAGTATTTACTGAAAGCATGTGTTGAGAAAATTGAGATAAATCAGTTTACTGTAGTCAGTTTGGTAGTTCAACGCCTAAAATATGTAGAGTGATGATACAGTAACATACAATCTTTTTAAAACTGAGGTTGTCTGTTAATGTGTCAGGCTGTCAGCTTTGTCAGAGGTTACCCATCCGCTGAGATAAACCAATGTTGAGGTTTAATTGTATATAAACAACTGTTATTAGCACATGTAGAGTGAGAAAGTATATAAAGTTGGCCGTATCCAACACTTCAGTTCTGGATCGGACCAAGTACGGCTGGTTCCTGCTAACAATAATTACCACCACTGGCTGACCTTGGATAAAAAACAGACCGCTCAAGTTTTGTAAAAGTGAATTGGCATGTAGCATAAGTTCACAGACTAAGTTATACTGTGTCCTCTGTGAAACCAAAGTATATAATACTCTTTTGAGGAACACAGTCATCACACATAGCCTAGTTACAATTAAATAGTGATTTTCACTTATTGTTTTAGTACAAATATTTTCACTTATGATCTTGAAAAATTAATGGATGGATTACGTTCAGACATGGCATGGTTCTGGGCATGGATAAATCAAATGTACTGTAGACTGTAGTCACATTCGTTTTGTAGAATAGTGAACATTATAGCTGGTGCACAACAAATTTGAACCTGGACCACATTGATTGAGACTCTGATGCTCTTGTAACTGACCTCCATATATCCTGTCTCATGGTCATATCATATGGCCTTAATGAACATGAAAACCAACCAAGGTTACGTTTGATATCATGTGGATTGTTGACAAACATCTTTAAAATATTCCAGTTAACCTTTTTATTATTTGGTATATTTCTTATTACATTTCTTTTACAGAGTACTAACTCAGTAGTGATTTTGACCATAATAACATATTAATACCAACATCTATTGCATATATATCAATTAAACAATGCCTGGCCAATTGGAGTAGTCCATTTTTCATTTATAAATTATTAATAAGATGTGATGTAAAATGTTTGAAACTATGGTTTCTTTTTCTCTCATCTGATGCATTTGGTGACTGTTACTTGTGCTAGACACTGGTGTGTGTTTCATGAGTAATGGCTCTAGATCCTGTTCAACTTCCTGGTCCTAATTTATGTCACAGTGGCACCTAGTTTTGGCATGCTAGTTTTTACCACTGATAGTGGTGTCACATGACAGTGATGACTTATATCATGACTGCAAGTGCAAATAGCACTGGCCATTGTGAGATTGAGGGCTGTGGTCATTTTGACTTTTTCAAAGTGTGGTAGATTGTCACACGTTGCTCTCTTTGTGAAATATTCATGAAAACACTTTACATAATGTTGATAAAGAAATATTTACATGCGTTTTAATGTGTATTTTATGACACAAACAATCTGACTGTTGAGAGAGTGCTTAAAGCTTCTATACTTCCAGTGTATTCATTAAATACATGACACACAGCAGTGATTCACTAGCCCTGACTGGGTTTGTTTAGTAACATCCCGAATGAGTGGTCTGGTTAGTGTCTAGGCAGCCGCATGTGTGACTGTGAGTGCTAGCAATAGCTCCATTGTTGTATGTATGGCAGTCAGTGTGAATCACTGCTATACCTGCCATCTGAATCACAGCATTGGAGGACCTGCCTTATTAGGTGACAGTACATTTCATGTTGCTGTGACTACAGACTACTGACGGTGCCATTTTAGGTGACAGTTCATTCTTCATTAAGCATTCCACTGGCTGTTGGCTTTATGAAGTGGCATGTCTACGAGTGTTTCTCTGACTGCTCAACTTGTCGCTAGTGATGTCCATATAAGGCTATTTACTCAAGATTTATTGATTGACCTATACTTGTGATGTGATGGCAATCATTGCTAATTTGTTTAGCAGGTCTAAGTCATAGTGGTTACTTGTTCATGACTGTTACCTCTTAATTTTGCCATTTTAATATGACAAGATTACTGATTGTACCAGCCTATGAGATGATCTGGGTTTTTTTAACAATTTTTTTCACTTAAGTTTAATATATTGGCTAAATGGCTAAGATTATGATTACTAAAAAGCTGGCATGCATTTCTTCAATGATTTATGCTAAAAGTTAAATATCCTTATCAAATATATATTTTATTCTAATCAATCGGGCAACGCAGTAAGGTGAATAGTTTAATTGGATACACTTATTTACCAACTATTGCCAGTGGTGACTGATAGTGATATGGGGTCATGAAGCATGGTGGCACAGGTTTGATTACCATGCTGATAAATTATTGGCCAACCAGCTCATCTTTCGGGTGATAAATCACGTCTGAAGTAGAGTATACATGTGTTGGTTGGTGTGTGTGTGTGCAGCATTTGGTTGCCCGCTGCCTGCATTGCCCAGGCCTGGTGGCTGGTATAAATAGGCAGGTGTGACTGCCTTACTTCCACATACCAGTCACTGTACATAGCAGACTGACGTCTCCTGCCGGCCTCTCCTCACTGCTCACTGCAATGGTGCCTAGTACTTCAGTAGTAGCACAGCCAGTTTGTGACCGGCGCGTTTTATGCTTTTAATGCTCGAGGTTTGCAATGGGCTTTGTTGGTTTGGCCAGAGTTGTTTGATTTTCGACGTAGACGCTTGTTTGTGTGGCTGCGTTTACTGTTGGCAGTGCTTTGGTGTAGGTGGTAGGTAGGAGTGTTACCTTGAACAATCAGGATGTCAGTTGGACCGCATTTGGCTGACTGAGATTCAATACAGTCACGGGATGGATACTATAACCTCAAAACGTTATTTGTTAATGAAATGGAAGTATCGTGAAAAGTGTCACTGTTTTACGTCGTAGTTTTTTGCCACAATCGTTGACGCCGTGTGAGTTGTCGACCGGGCAGGCAGTTCTATGCTCCGCTGTTTCTCCTCGGCTCATTTATTGCACACGAGGAATTTTCCGCGTGCTTAATTGGTAAGTTCTAAGTTGCACTTCGTTCGTGTATATGTTCCTAGTTACTTGCGTTTCTTCCTGTGTTTGTTCACCTCGTTAAGCTCACCTCTTTGGCATTGCATTGATCAGTTGTGTTCGCCCACTAACATCGATTACTGTTCACGCGTGACCTCATACAGCAGCCAAGTAGCAGGCGTAATATAGCACTGTCCTCTCTCTAGCTGGTAATTATTGGTAATATGAAAATGTCTTGACTGGCTTTGTGCTGTCGGCATTTATATTTCTGTGTTGTGGTTCTCCCGTCTCAGTAGAACATTACTTAGTTTTAATAGTTTATGAGTCATGCTTTACTTGTACGTGGCTAAACGACAATGTGCTGTCAATGTACGGGATTGTGCAATTTACTTTACTGGACAATGTCCTCAGTGTGATCTAGTATATAATCTACTGTCAGGTTATTGTAGAGATACTATGCACACATACATTGCCTGTGTCACTGTATGTAAGTATTCAAGTACTGTGTCAGATAACGAGGATTAGGAGGCAGGAGTATGTTATGTAAGACTAAGAAGCAATGTTGGATCTTTCACAGTCGTAGTAAGCATTGTTTATTTTAAACAAATTGTTTGCATGTGAAATTAGTTTATACTTGTAATAAGCTGAGTGTTCCAATCATGTATTTGGGGCACATAAATTTACCCCTGGCATGGTGCTGTTCCACTTGACTGCACAGTTAGGCCATCATGATCAGGTATGCGAGATATCCATCTATGTAAACGCTGTTATTTGGGTCATTTGGGGCTAGGCTATATTTTGTGGATTGCCAGTAAGCATTGTATACAGTTTTGGCAGACTTGACGTAACTGCAGTGTAGAATGTTTGGTTGTCAGCTGGTCTTGGACAGTTTTCAACTGCTAGTGGCCCAAGGCTATCGTAAGCCAGTCATGCTGTTGTTTTTGCCATTTCCAATATCCAAATTAAAAGGTTGGTGTAGAAAGTTGAATGATTGGTATTCGGTTGAAATAAGCAAGTGTTCGTTATACTGTGTTGCTAAGTTGTAATTTGTCAGCAGAGCACATTGATATTGCGTTAAAATCCTGTACAATGCTGCATAATGTTTCAGCATTCTCCCATTTCCAGCCAGTTATTTTCATTTCATACACATGGTTACACATATGTTACACTTACTACAAGCAGTTTCTGTAGAATGTGGAAACACAAACAACACAACTGTGTAACTGTGTTCCATAACAATATATTCCTAAAATGAAATATGTGAAAACATGATTATTTGTGTGTGTTATATTGAGAAGTTGAGCTAATGGTGAATTGTGTTCCACAGTAATGCTTCACTGTGTTCCTCACTCAAACAACCACTAAAGGTTCTGCTGAGAACAGACCAATGCACACCCTACTTTCCTACTGATACTGAGTGACTGGAAGCACAGTTAGCTACTAACGTGATAGCTTAGTTGCCGTACATATTTCGCCTGCACATTTCCTGTCGTGCCTGTCTGCCCATGGATGCAATATATAAACCCACTCTAACTTGTGCAGGTGTCTGCCACAGAGTGCTAGAGACTAGTGACTGCAGGCAGTTCTTTATAGACACGATCTGTTTCACAGCATTGGCTTTTTGCTGTGTATGTCTAATAACAGTGCCAGTTGACAACTTATCGTGGAGAAACTTGCACCAATAAATTTTTGTTTAATGATACAGTAGTTGCATTTAACTAATATAATATATAATAGTAACAACGTGTTAGTGATTTCCCTCACATTGGACGTGTTTAGAATAGTGGGACCTGAGACGGTGGTAGAATAGCTTTGCTCTTGATGGCGGGATATTTTCCAGGGAAGTCAACATCTATACTGTTCTAATGAACATGTCTGCCAAATGATGAAATGCAAGTGTTTTGTGGCACTCACTGGATTCTATGCCGTATATTGTATAATAATTTACCTTGAGCCACCTCTGAAGGTGAGTCGGCCGACCTTAAAGAAATTATCATTTGCACATACACTGGAAGTGAGTTTAATGAGAGGATCCTGTATGTGGTTGTTTGTTGCAGGCCTCTGGAGTAAGTGTGAAGGATGAGTGCAAGCAGGTGTTCACAGATATCAAACTGGGTCGCAAGTACCGCTACGTAGTGTACCGTCTCACAGACGACCTCAAAGAGATCACTGTAGAATCAACGGCTGGCGTTGGTAAGTCATTTTTACGTCTGTTACCAATGTTGTCCATCTTTTTTCACAACTGTCTAATTCTTTATGTAAATGTGATGTGAACAAGTACGAGTAGCAGCTGATACAGTTAGCATTAGTCATTAGTCATAAGATTGGACTGACACTCAACACAGTGGCGGGCTGTTCTGTCTGGGGTGAGGGTGGTCCCAAAACTGGTCCCCGAATTAAACAATCTCTACACCTCCCGATCTTTCATGGTCTCTAGTCTTGAAGTTATGTTATACATTCTCTCCGAGTGTCCGCTCTATAGCTAGGCGTTTTGTTACACATTCTCTCCATAGTCCATACCCTGGTTGACAGGTGCGTAAGGCCCCACAGAAGTTCTATTGTCACAACAAAATTGTTCAAATTTTGTCTGCATACTGGATTCATTCAGACATTCTCTTGTTGACAGAAAAGTTGGCAACATTTTCTGATGTGTAATCAGTATACTTTCACTGGCTGCAGTTCTCTCCACCGTCTTTATACTGTCGATCAGGTATGGTCTCTGTGCACAGTCTCTATGCTGTCGATCAGGTGTAGTCCCCTGTGCACAGTCTCTATACTGTCGATCAGGTGTAGTCCCCTGTGCACAGTCTCTATACTGTCGATCAGGTGTAGTCCCCTGTGCACAGTCTCTATACTGTCGATCAGGTGTACTTCCATGTGTATACCGTGTTTGTTGAGTATTGTTTATGTCGGGCACTGACTGACTGTTTACTGTCTTGTTAGCCTGGAGTTCTGACTGATAGTACTGTTGAATATTGTTGGTCACAACTGACTGATTGATACAGATTGATACCATACTGCTGAGTGTTGTTGGCCTTGAGTACTGACTGATAGCATACTGTTGAGTCGTGTTGGCCGTGAGTACTGACTCATACAAACTGATAGTTTATTGTTGAGGGTTATTTACCTAGTAGAGTTGACAGATTGTGACCGTGCATGATGTGTGTTGGTTGGGGCTCTGACTGTCTCTGTCGTTACAGATGCGAGCTACGATGACTTTGTGGACCAGTTCAAGGCGGCAGAGTCGTCCGGCCAGTGTCGATATGGCGTATTTGATGCCGAGTACCAGACCAAAGATGGCAACACGAAAAATAAATTAGTTTTTTTCATGTGGTAAGTACTATTTTGTATTCTTCCTAAGAGTAGGTATTTAAAGTTTGCTTTCATTACTAATTTGTGGATACATTTTGTCATCAAAAAGCAGTAATGTTTTTTTGTTCGTACTTTGTTAAAAGTTCTATATGGGTATACTAATATATATAGGGTAAGACAGTCTCGCATACATTTACTATCCATGTTCATCTAACCATAAGGCTAGGAATAGTAAATTTGAGACATTTAGATGGTGCTGCATTTTGTCAGTCAGTGCGACATAGCTAGTCGCTCCCATCTTGCTACCATGACATTGTTATAGCTAGGTAGACACGGTAGCAAGGTCACGTGGGTGGTGTGATGGGGTGTCTTGCACTCCACCCTATTCTAGCTGGTTATTCTATTAATTTCTATGTGCATTTGTAATAAAATTCTTGTCCAGCTGATCATAAGCAAGCTGATACTGATGAAACAACACAGCTTATGTCATTGAAGCGTTGAATGTCACCCATATTGTTGCTGTCTGCTGCAGGAGCCCTGATGGCGCCAAGATCAAACAGAAGATGGTGTACAGTAGCAGCAAAGATGCCCTGAAGAGGGCGCTGGGGGAGGGCATTGGCAAGGAGGTACAAGCGAACGACCACGGCGATCTCGACTGGAGTAACGTGAAGGAGATCATATCGAGGATGGACAGAAACTAACTCACTCCTACTAGTTGGCGACTGTCAGTAACATATTAGTCCTAGTTCCATTTCATAGCGCTACACCTGTCACGCGCCAGGCGGGCGGGACGGCCTGCGCTTATCATCAGTTTTTCTTTTTGTATAATGTATCAGTCGACACTTGTAAGGCGACTGCGGGCTTGGCAGTCGCGTCACGTGTGCTGGTGGATTTACCTGATCATGATTCTGCCGGATTCGCTTTCCATCGGTCGGTCGGAGTGCCACCTATGTATGCTGCGTCCGTCTGGTAAATATCACGGGCGACGGCAGGTATAATACTGAGATTGGTTGCACGGAAACCACCTGCTAGTTTGTTTATACGCGGTTAACCTAATCACATCTGGTTTGTTCACGGTTAATCTGCAGTACTTCACGCCACAAGTTTGTTCCACAGTGTGTGTGTGAGCTCGTTGATGGCTGTCTATCAGCTCAGGCGTTTCTGTTTGTGCTGATGTAGCATGCGTACTGGGCGGAGGACATGGATAGCTTTACAAAAGACAGCAGCACAATTTCGGTGTTATGGATGTGTCTAGGTCTTTCAGCACATTCACTAGGAATTTATGTCAAATATTGAGACATTTTGGAGCTGAACTAAACTAGCATTTGTAAGGTGTTTAAGAACAACGACGTGTACTAGAGGTAACTGCCGTCAACATATATATTATATGTATATGCATACAGCAATAACCAGCGCTGCCACAATCGAATTTATAACGAATATCTCACAAAAATTCTTTGCGATTTACCAGCGATAAATCTGGTGCTTCTTCAGTTTGTGGTATCCCAGCGAAGAACCTTGTTTCTCAGGGTCATGTTGACTTTTGTAAATGATGTTACTTGTGCGTAGCTAAGGTAGATGAAGCTGTATCTCGTGGTCGTCATGGCTCTGTAAGACGTGTCACGACCACCAGGGGTCCTAGAGAGCGGAGTGTACGTGGGTTACTGCTGTGTGGTGCTGCCACCTCGTGGCTGTTGCAATCATCTTCTGGGTGGTCAACACTCGCAGCGCTACTCCCAGCATGCCTTGCCACCCGTTGTCTGTGTGGTGCTGGCGTGCCGGGCGTGGCTGTGTGCTCAAAACCAAAACTGAATTTCGAGTGGCTTAATATTAATGGTGATTTCTCTCTGCAGTACATGGACTGTGATGTGCTGCCGAAAATAAAATGCATTTCACATAACTGTGCCGAGTTGTTTAGTGATGTTGACTCCCTGTGTATATTTGGCCGTATGAAGTTTGTGTAGTATTATAATAAACCTGGTGAGTTTATTGGACAAAGTATCGTCTGCAAATACATACATAAAATGATCCCGGTGCGTATAGTACACACCACATCTTCCCTTCCTGTGCTCAGTATGTCATCATGTTGTGTCGGGTACATGGTAATGCTGACTTGACTTCACCAATATATGCAAACAATGTTACATTGTAAATGAATCCCTTATTGAAGTTAAATATATCCCATTTCATTGCTACTTGCATGCTTAGAAGCCACATTAACCGCATGTTTTGCTGTGTGTACTCTTCGGATGTGACATGGGTTTCTGGATTACGATTTCACTAAGATACCATTGGGTTTAGGCGAAAGACAGTCGAAAGTCTGTAAAAAAATACAGGTAAGTTTGTTTGTGGAGGGCAGATAATTAACGAGGCAAAAGAGCTACTTGTCCAATATATCCTTCCAGCTTTCATGTTAAATTAAACCAGACTACACCGCAGTATCGGTCATTTTTTATGATTTGAAGTTTACACCACTGACAACTTGAACACAAAATATTGTTAAATGCAGTTCACTGCTTTATTGTACAGTGGTGTCTCGCCATAAAGGTTACCCCCGTGCCGTGTTCACATATGGAGTGTGTGGGTGTGTAGTGTAACAAGCATGAGTTCTTGCTGCTTGGAATGTGAGAGGCATCTGCTGGCTGCAACATCTTGCATTGCACTGAATTCTTTGCATTGCTTCAAAAAGAACTACACCGAGCAGTGCTTAGGCATCTCAGTCAGGTTGTTTTGTAGCCCCATACATTTTACTACACTTGCTAATTGAAGTTCCGGGTGCTAGGCCTACTTACCCATCCTGTATGTACCCTGGCTGGTGCATCAGGCTGTCAGTAAGGGGGGGGGGGGGTTACATAGGTTAACAAACTCCGAAATATGTACACTGTTAGGTGCCATTGGGTGGATAAAGAGCCCATGTAGTGATGTGAAATAAATGAACATATTATAATTGTAATGTTATCCTAAATGCCATATTACATCAGATAATTATATAAATTGTAGCTTCAAAAATGGCTATGTTTTGTTTACTGTTCTGCAGTAGGTTTGATGAATTTTTTAGTTTATTCTGATTCTTAATGGGTGGATAAGATTGTATAACCATGTTTGTTTCTTGTTACCTAGAGGGGGTGAATTCCATCAGTTTGTTGGCCACACCTACATAATAAAAACAGAGTCACAAGTCACGCACCCGTAGCTTGCACATTTTATGCAAGTAGCAGGGTTCTGCAATATCACATCTGTACTAACAGTTCGGCTAACACAAATTGATGGTAAAATGTGAATCCTGCAACTGGCTTCAGAAAATTATTGGTTATCCCGTAGGCGACTGTAAAAATCCAATACATAAAAGTTAAGATTTCTCAAAGAATGCTAGACAGCACATGTCATGCATGGCATTGAGCTTTTTAACCTATTACTGGATATGTCGGATGTTACCAAAATAATTGTTTTTATCTACATATGCTGTCGTTACATCACATGTCAACCCATGTCATCTGTCAGCTAGCCAAAAGAAGTATCAGGTGCTGACCTGCATACTTGTTATAGCCTTTAGATATGCTTATATTCATGATCAGATTTATTTCCATTCAGAGTGCAAAATGTTCATGCTAAGAGAGTCCCACATTAAAATCACTGGCAGTTTTGTATGTCTTGAAAGCAGAAGAAAAAAAAATGTGACCTGTGCCCAACAGTAGGCAGAGCTGGCCGTGTGTACAGGAGACAGAGAGTGAGTGCACGACACAGATTTATTGGCATTCCACCTACTGCAGTCTGCACTGCCGCCGTAGTAGACACAAGGCCAGCCTGCTGCATACCACAGCCTACAGCCACAACACTTGTACACAGCCACACATTGACTGCTGAGAAACCAGCACAGTATAGGCAGGCTGTACACACACACACACACACACACACACACACACACACACACACACACACACACACACACACACACACACACACACACACACACACACACACACACACACACACACACACACACACACCACACCACACCACACCACACCACACCACACACACACATGCAATGGTCTACAACTGGTAAGAGGTGTTTACAAAACATTTCTTGTTAATTTTGAAAATAGTTATTTATTATTAACTTATACTGATACATTGTAATCTATTTTTAAAGAACATACACTTTTACAGATTATGTTACACCAACATGTTAGTTCAATTGTAAAATAGTTGTATAATTTTAAATTATTATTATACACATGATTGTAATATGATGACACTGGTGTGTGTGGTTGTGTAGACAGTTATAGTTGATAAGGCCCTCTGGCTCTAATAGAACCATAGTGAAGGTATCACACAGTGAAATGATATGCTACACAGGCTCCAGGCCCAGGCTCTCAGGTGCGTTGGTCCAGTGGACTGGATCAATCGGGTTTAATCCAAGGTGAAAATCATGGGGTCGTTTCAAAACAAATCAACGATTTGTAGAAACTTGTCCTGAGTGTGGATAGACCTTTTCGACCTGGTGGGAAAAGGTTCTAATCTCTCATTGAGTCAGTATATATATATATATACATATATATATATATAGTGATTACGTGTCTGTCTGCTAGAAAGTGACCTGCTCAGGGGTAGGAAGAACACACTGAAAGAACCATGTGAAATATTCACTATCCTAGCGAGGTGACGATAGCCTCAAGGAGAGCAATTTTTTAGTGAAATAAACCAGTAATAGTTACTATCATGCTATCCTGTTTGATAAAATAATACATTTATATGCCCATGTTATTGTTAATATTAAACAATTTGTGTAATTAGTTCTAATGTGGTTCCTGTGAATTTGCATAATTAGAAAATAGTGTTTATAGGGAGGAGACATATATTGCTCCAAAAGGTGACTGGTTACTATTTAGGCTGTGTAGATATTGCAATCAAACCTAAAATATCTTAATGAAGATAATATAAACAAATTATGTGTAATTCCCAGTAGAGTCAAAGATGTTGCTTGGAGTGATTGTTGACTACAACTATATAATGAACTATGGTTTCTGCACTGCTGTCATGGTTGCTGCCGGTTGTCATGGTTGCTGAGTGTTGCCCTGGATACTGACTGGTGTCGTGGTATTTCAGGCCTCTGGTGTATCTGTGCAGCCGTCGTGTGTCCAAGCATTCAATGACATTAAGCTTGGACACAAGTACCGCTACATCATCTACTCGCTGACCGACGACCTGCGAGAGATCAGAGTGCTGAAAGCAGCCGCACCGTGTGAGTACCTTGACCTCTTGACCTCACAGAGTGTACCTTGACCCGTTTGACATAGAGTGTACCTTGACCCCTTTGACGTCTTGACCTCATAGAATGTACCTTGACCCCTTTGACCTCACAGAGTGTACCTTGACCCCTTTGACCTCACATAGTGTACTTTGACCTCACAGAGTGTACCTTGACCCGTTTGACATAGAGTGTACCTTGACCCCTTTGACGTCTTGACCTCATAGAATGTACCTTGACCCCTTTGACCTCACAGAGTGTACCTTGACCCCTTTGACCTCACATAGTGTACCTTGACCCCTTTGACCTCACAGAGTGTACCTTGGCCTCTTGACCGCATATAGTGTACCTTGACCCCCTTGACCTCATAAAGTGTACCTTGACCCCTTTGACCTCATAAAGTGTACCTTGACCCCCTTGACCTCATAAAGTGTACCTTGACCCCTTTGACCTGTTGACCTCAGAGTGTACCTTGACCCCTTTGACCTCATAGAGTGTACCTCACCTGGTAGTGTTGAAAATATGACAAACAACGCTTTATCATATATAATATTTTCTCAACGTGACTATATAATTATATTGCATGTTGGTTTTGTCAAAAACCTTTTCCACAAATTTATATTTTATGTCTTGAAAGAATCTCATTGTTTCATCTCTCTTTATCACTGAAATGAAGGATTTGTACTGGACCTTGATATTTGAGTCCTGCTGACATCACTCACATGTCACTGCCATTTCCACTCACCCATCTGTCACCGTCCTGTGACACTCCTGTCACCCTAGGCTACTACTATAGGCTACTGATTAATTACTAACACTGTACATGTTTCTCCATCACTCTTCTTATGTCATCTCTGGGCACAGACTCTAGCATCTATTCACTAATTAACTTCTAACCTAATAATTTTATAATGAGCCCTACCTATATATGCAGTCCATCCATCCTCTATAAATGCACCTGACCTCTGTGTCACCCACTTTCCTCCCCCCTCATTGCGCAACACCAGTCCGTGTTAACAATACACAATTAATAAAACATCATTTTATATCCAATCTGAATCTTAACCAATCTACTGAGTTAGTTATTTAAATTTCAAAATATATATATAACTGAATTGGTTACGATGGTAACTTTGCACAGCTGTGGTAGACATTCAGACACTCTTTTGTGTGTAATTTATTTGTATAATAGAGCTATCTGTTGAGTGGAGGTCAACCTCCCTCTATCAGTTCACTGTAGATCCTGTTTGTGAAACATGAATCTAGTCTCTGGGGTATTGTGCTGCATGACTGCCAGTAGATAGTAGACACAGGCCTGTTCACCCCAGGGTCTACTAACTACAGCCCTGACAACAGGGAGACAACACTCTAATGTGTCTCTATAAATAAACAAACATACAACACTATACAATTATGTGTATTGTTAAGTACATTTGAAAGTATTTTATCTAGACAGGAATATTCACATCTGCTTTGTCAGTTGTTCTCGTAAGGACTTTCATTTTCACTCCAAATCATAACTACCATGCACTGTTGTTTTTATGAATTAATATTCAGGCTTTTAATGATTATGTACATACTACACTGGAAACTTTACACAGCATATGATCATAGACATAGTTTAATACATATGTTTATTTTGTTCCAAACATATTTATTATGGAACAAATTAAACATGTGTTATGATTATTTTGGAAACAAATAATCATTTCATATGTGTATGCTTATGATTATTAACACATTTTCCACGAATATCTTGGGATTCATAAGTAGAAAATGGTGACTCGTACGCGACATTAAAATAATTTAAATTTGATTATGCGTAAACTGTGCCAATTAAGCATTACATGTCCTACACTAATTAGTGCGCTGTAACAAGACTGAACCTATTAAGTAATTCAACGATCTGTGTGGTCCCCTTGTACACTGTACTGTAGACAGCACATATGATCCCCTTGTACATGTAGACAGCACATATGATCCCCTTGTACTTGTAGACAGCACATATGATGACTTTGTATTTGTAGACAGCACATATGATGACTTTGTACTTGTAGACAGCACATATGATCCCCTTGTACTTGTAGACAGCACATATGATCCCCTTGTACTTGTAGACAGCACATATGATCCCCTTGAACTTGTAGACAGCACATAATATTATGATGACTTTGTATTTGTAGACAGCACATATGATGACTTTGTACTTGTAGATGGCACATATGATGACTTTGTACTTGTAGACGGCACATATGATGACTTTGTATTTGTAGACGGCACATATGATGACTTTGTACTTGTAGACAGCACATATGATGACTTTGTATTTGTAGACGGCACATATGATGACTTTGTACTTGTAGACAGCACATATGATGACTTTGTATTTGTAGACGGCACATATGATGACTTTGTACTTGTAGACAGCACATATGATGACTTTGTATTTGTAGACGGCACATATGATCCCCTTGTACTTGTAGACAGCACATATGATCCCCTTGTACTTGTAGACAGCACATAATATTATGATGACTTTGTATTTGTAGACAGCACATATGATGACTTTGTACTTGTAGACAGCACATATGATGACTTTGTATTTGTAGACAGCACATATGATGACTTTGTACTTGTAGACAGCACATATGATGACTTTGTATTTGTAGACAGCACATATGATGACTTTGTACTTGTAGACAGCACATATCATGACTTTGTATTTGTAGACAGCACATATGATGACTTTGTATTTGTAGACAGCACATATGATCCCCTTGTACTTGTAGACAGCACATATGATGACTTTGTATTTGTAGACAGCACATATGATGACTTTGTACTTGTAGACAGCACATATGATGACTTTGTATTTGTAGACAGCACATATGATCCCCTTGTATTTGTAGACAGCACATATGATCCCCTTGTACTTGTAGACAGCACATATGATCCCTTTGTACTTGTAGACAGCACAATGATCCCCTTGTACTTGTAGACAGCACATATGATGACTTTGTGAATGATCTGAAGGAAGCGGAACAGAAGAAGGAATGTCGCTACGGTCTCTACGACGCCGAGTATGAACTCAAGGATGGCCAGCGCAGGAACAAACTCGTCTTCTTTCTCTGGTAAGCCAAGTCAACGTAACTTAATTAATTAATTGGCTGTTTTTAATCTTTTTTATTTCGTTGTTTATCAATTTCCTGATTATGGTATTTGGAGATCCATCTGCTTCTCTGTAAAAATATATCAGTTTCCTGCTTATGCTGGTTGATACATAATTAATATCTTAACTACAAAAGTTTACATGTACATACTATAATATATTTCTACAGTGTATACATATTTGCATATAATATTATTTCAGGAGAATTTCATGTGAAACATATTTTTTATTAATTAAACAATGTAGCATTTTTTTGCATTTATGTTAAGATTCTGCGATTGTCTTGTTTTGGAATATACTTTTTCTATTTCTACACAAACGCTTACTCAATCATTTTAATAATTTGATAGTACCAGTATTACATTAGATTGTCCTGCGTACCATATATGCGCTATTTGATGCACAGTTTCCAATGCACTTACAAATAAAAAAAAAACCTAAAATAGGTATAAATATAAATAATAATAAATTCAGTAATACACTAATAATAAAAAATAAAGTCTCACTACAATGATTGTGTCATCGTGTCAGTGTCAGTGTCAATGTCATGTCCAGCTGAAGTAGGTCACCAGCAGCTGTTGGTCCGAGTACAGTCAGAAGATAATAATAAAAATAATTACATCCATTTTCTTGTTTCCAAATCTGGAACGATCCTGACAGGCCGGCCTGGCTGGGCTTTCCCAGGGCAACTATTTTTAGTAGGCTGTGGGAGGCTAGCCTCACTTGTCTCCCCTAGTGGCTAGACTGGGCTGGCAGCCTGGCCCAGGGCAGGGAGAGAGAGCCAGGGAAACAGCTGCAGCTGCTACATCTACTAGTTCCTGGTGATGACATCATCCTACACTCATGTCTGGACTCATCCCCCAGCCACTCAGTCAGCGGCCATTGCACCGCAGGCTCTCTATGATATGAATAGGACTTCTATGAGATTATGTGGTGCAATGGAGATCTCTCTAGAAGAGTATGGTGCAGCAGAGGATCTGAGATTATGTGGTGCAGCAGAGATCTCTCTATAGGACTGTGTGGTGCAGCAGAGATATCTATATTTATAAGACTGTACCACAGCAGATATATTTCTATATGATTGTGTGGTGCAATAGAGAGATCTCAATAAGACTGTGTGGTGCAATAGAGATATCTCAATAAGATTGTGTGGTGCAATAGAGATATCTCTATAAGACTGTGGCGCAGCAGAGATATTTCTATAAGACTGTGGCGCAGCAGAGATATCTCTATAAGACTGTGTGATGCAGCAGAGATATTTCTATAAGACTGTGTGGTGCAGCAGAGATATCTCTATAAGACTGTGTGGCGCAGCAGAGATATTTCTATAAGACTGTGTGGCGCAGCAGAGATATCTCTATAAGACTGTGATGCAGCACAGATATCTCTATAAGACTGTGTGGCGCAGCAGAGATATCTCTATAAGACTGTGATGCAGCAGAGATATCTGTATAAGACTGTGTGGTGCAGCAGATATATTTCTATAAGACTGCGTGGTGCAGCTGGGAGATTTCTATAATACTGTGTGGTGCAGCAGAGATATCTCTATAAGACTGTGTGGCGCAGCAGAGATATTTCTATTAGACTGTGTGGTGCAGCAGAGATATCTCTATAAGACTGTGTGGTGCAGCAGAGATATTTCTATAAGACTGTATGGTGCAGCAGAGATATCTTTATAAGACTGTGTGGTGCAGCAGAGATCTCTCTATAAGACTGTGTGGTGCAGCAGAGATATATTTATAAGACTGTGTGGTGCAGCAGAGATACCTCTATAAGACTGTGTGGTGCAGCAGAGATATCTTTATAAGACTGTGTGGCCCAGCAGATATCTCTCTATAAGACTGTGTGGTACAGCAGAGATCTCTCTATAAGACTGTGTGGTACAGCAGAGATCTCTCTATAAGACTGTGTGGTGCAGCAGGATATCTCTATAAGACTGTGTGGTGCAGCAGAGATATATCTATAAGACTGTGTGGCCCAGCAGAGATATCTCTATAAGACTGTGTGGTGCAGCAGATATATCTCTATAAGACTGTGTGGTGCAGCAGAGATATCTATATTTATAAGACTGTGTACCACAGCAGATATATTTCTATATGATTGTGTGGTGCAATAGAGAGATCTCAATAAGACTGTGTGGTGCAATAGAGAGATCTCAATAAGACTGTGTGGTGCAATAGAGATATCTCTATAAGACTGTGGCACAGCAGAGATATTTCTATAAGACTGTGGCGCAGCAGAGATATCTCTATAAGACTGTGTGATGCAGCAGATATATTTCTATAAGACTGTGTGGCGCAGCAGAGATATCTCTATAAGACTGTGATGCAGCACAGATATCTCTATAAGACTGTGTGGCGCAGCAGAGATATCTCTATAAGACTGTGATGCAGCAGAGATATCTGTATAAGACTGTGTGGTGCAGCAGAGATATTTCTATAAGACTGCGTGATGCAGCTGGGAGATCTCTATAATACTGTGTGGTGCAGCAGAGATATCTCTATAAGACTGTGTGGCGCAGCAGAGATATTTCTATTAGACTGTGTGGTGCAGCAGAGATATCTCTATAAGACTGTGTGGTGCAGCAGAGATATTTCTATAAGACTGTATGGTGCAGCAGAGATATCTTTATAAGACTGTGTGGCGCAGCAGAGAGATCTCTATAAGACTGTGTGGTGCAGCAGAGATATATTTATAAGACTGTGTGGTGCAGCAGAGATATTTCTATAAGACTGTGTGGTGCAGCAGAGATATCTTTATAAGACTGTGTGGCCCAGCAGATATCTCTATAAGACTGTGTGGTGCAGCAGAGATCTCTCTATAAGACTGTGTGGTGCAGCAGGATATCTCTATAAGACTGTGTGGTGCAGCAGAGATATCTCTATAAGACTGTGTGGCCCAGCAGAGATATCTCTATAAGACTGTGTGGTGCAGCAGATATATCTCTATAAGACTGTGTGGTGCAGCAGAGATATTTCTATAATACTGTGTGTTGCAGCAGAGATATTTCTATAAGACTGTGGTGCAGCAGAGATATTTCTATAAGACTGTGTGGTGCAGCAGAGATATTTCTATAAGACTGTGGTGCAGCAGAGATACTTCTATAAGACTGTGTGGTGCAGCGGAGGGATCTTTATAAGACTGTGTGGTGCAGCAGAGATATTTCTATAAGACTGTGATGCAGCAGAGATATCTCTATAAGACTGTGTGGCCCAGCAGAGATATTTCTATAAGACTGTGTGGTGCAGCAGAGATAACTCTATAAGACTGTGTGGTGCAGCAGGATATCTCTATAAGACTGTGTGGTGCGGCAGAGATAACTCTATAAGACTGTGTGGTGCAGCAGATATATCTCTATAAGACTGCGTGGTGCAGCAGAGATATCTTTATAAGACTGTGGCGCAGCAGAGATATCTCTATAAGACTGTGTGGTGCAGCAGATATATCTATAAGACTGTGTGGTGCAGCAGAGATATCTGTATAAGACTGTGTGGTGCAGCAGAGATATTTCTATAAGACTGCGTGGTGCAGCTGGGAGATCTCTATAATACTGTGTGGTGCAGCAGAGATATCTCTATAAGACTGTGTGGCACAGCAGAGATATTTCTATTAGACTGTGTGGTGCAGCAGAGATATCTCTATAAGACTGTGTGGTGCAGCAGAGATATTTCTATAAGCCTGTGTGGTGCAGCAGAGATATCTTTATAAGACTGTGTGGCGCAGCAGAGAGATCTCTATAAGACTGTGTGGTGCAGCAGAGATATATTTATAAGACTGTGTGGTGCAGCAGAGATATTTCTATAAGACTGTGTGGTGCAGCAGAAATATCTTTATAAGACTGTGTGGCCCAGCAGATATCTCTCTATAAGACTGTGTGGTGCAGCAGAGATCTCTCTATAAGACTGTGTGGTGCAGCAGGATATCTCTATAAGACTGTGTGGTGCAGCAGAGATATCTCTATAAGAATGTGTGGCCCAGCAGAGATATCTCTATAAGACTGTGTGGTGCAGCAGATATATCTATAAGACTGTGTGGTGCAGCAGAGATATTTCTATAATACTGTGTGTTGCAGCAGAGATATTTCTATAAGACTGTGGTGCAGCAGAGATATTTCTATAAGACTGTGTGGTGCAGCAGAGATATTTCTATAAGACTGTGGTGCAGCAGAGATACTTCTATAAGACTGTGTGGTGCAGCGGAGGGATCTTTATAAGACTGTGTGGTGCAGCAGAGATATCTCTATAAGACTGTGTGATGCAGCAGAGATATCTCTATAAGACTGTGTGGCCCAGCAGAGATATCTCTATAAGACTGTGTGGTGCAGCAGAGATAACTCTATAAGACTGTGTGGTGCAGCAGGATATCTCTATAAGACTGTGTGGTGCGGCAGAGATAACTCTATAAGACTGTGTGGTGCAGCAGATATATCTCTATAAGACTGCGTGGTGCAGCAGAGATATCTTTATAAGACTGTGGCGCAGCAGAGATATCTCTATAAGACTGTGTGGTGCAGCAGATATATCTATAAGACTGTGTGGTGCAGCAGATATATCTATAAGACTGTGTGGTGCAGCAGGATATCTCTATAAGACTGTGTGGTGTAGCAGAGATATTTCTATAAAACTGTGTGGTGCAGCAGAGATATCTCTATACGACTGTGTGGTGCAGCAGATATATCTCTATAAGACTGTGTGGTGCAGCAGAGATATCTTTATAAGACTGTGTGGCCCAGCAGAGATATCTCTATAAGACTGTGTGGTGCAGCAGAGATATTTCTATACTACTGTATGGTGCAGTAGATACATCTCTATAAGACTGTGTGTTGCAGCAGAGATATCACTATAAGACTGTGTGGTGCAGCAGAGATATCTCTATAAGACTGTGTGGCACAGCAGATATATTTCTATAAGACTGTGCATGTGGTGCAGCAGAGATATCTCTATAAGACTGTGCATGTGGTGCAGCAGAGATATCTCTATAAGACTGTGTGGTGCATCAGAGATATTTCTATAAGACTGTGTGGTGCATCAGATATATCTCTATAAGACTGTGTGGTGCAGCAGAGAAGTCTCTATAAGACTGTGTGGTGCAGCAGAGATATCTCTATAAGACTGTGTGGTGCATCAGAGATATTTCTATAAGACTGTGTGGTTCATCAGATATATCTCTATAAGACTGTGTGGTGCAGCAGATATATATATATATGTCTATAAGACTGTGTGGTGCAGCAGAGATATTTCTATAAGACTGTCTGGTGCAGCAGAGAGGTCTTTATAAAACTGTGTAGTGCAGCTGAGGTGTCTGTAAGTGCAAGCTGCCCTGGGTAGTTTTCTGTAGCCGTCCATGACAGACCTTCAGCACTAGTTTCCACATGTTGACCCAGCTTGAAGACCCCAAGGCCAGCAAGGCTGCACAAGGTCAACTCTGACATCTGGTTGAGATCGAGGCAGTCACTGGCTGCTGTGAGGCGGGTGGTCACAGCCAGCTGGCTTCAGTTGTGTTCTCAGACCTGTCTCAGACCTTGTGTTGAGGAATGAAACAGGAGTCCTATTTCTGTCGTAGCCACGTCAAGTTCCACTTCATGACTTTAACAGGGATGGATGGTCCTGCAACATTAATTGTCTACTGGCCGCTGAATTTGATTGACTGAGTTGTGAAAATGTGGCATGATATCTGAAAATATGTATACAATTTATACTAATTGTCACTATATAAAGCAACATTTCTGGGAGAGATGTCAAAACTTATTTCTCTGTTCTTATAATATACATAACCAAGTTTTATTCAAACAAATATTCAGTCGAACAAATATAATATCGTTTGAAAGGAATACATAAGGAAAAACCTTATAGTGTTCCTATAAGTTAGTACAGCTGTAATTAAGTGCCTGTGAGCCACTGAGCTTGATAAAGATTTGCTAACAAGCAGATGTTGTGTTCTGCCAAATATTCAAGTATTTATTACAGGCAATTGCTGTTGCAAGTTATAAATGAACTTGTTTCAAGGCTTGTCATTATATTTATACAAATGCTGTACCACCATAAACTATAAGTTGACGACTTCTTTCAGGAGTCCGGAGTGTGCAAAAATCAAGCAGAAGATGGTGTACACTAGTAGCAAGGATGCACTGAAGAGGGCGCTAGTTGGCATCGGCCGAGACATGCAGGCGTGTGACCATGGTGACCTTGCGTGGACCAATGTTCTTGAGGCGTTGATGCGATCGGAAGTAGCGCACTGATATTTGACATTCACTAGTGCCGCTCAATCGGCTAATCTCATGTCACTCTAATTGCAGCACGCATCATAATTGCGCTCGCATAAATAATTTAAATATTTTTGTTGAATTTTCAAATGCTACTACAGGCTTGCTGGCATTGCCCGACTAATTATATTGTTTAAAAGTCAAGGTTTGTTGAATAAACCTAATACAAATTTACTGATTGCAACCTTTAGTTAAGGCAAATTGTTTTAAAGAATGTGCGGATAGTCATTTTCTAGGGTTGTTATTACAAACTGTAAAGCCCGTGTTTTTTGGTACATGCTCTTTGAAGTTTGACTTGTGTGCTCACCAGTGCGGAACTAGTCACTGTTTTAGGCAATGTGTGATGGTGTTCATGTGTTTACGCTGTGTTACCTGTAGTTGTGGGAGACTCACCCATGCGGTGCATGATTTCCATCAAGTGTTGTTGTTTACTTTAGAGTTTGTTTCCAGATTAATTTACCAAACCCTGCACGGAGAGTGAATCTAATGCTGTCACACTGTGACATTCATGTAAAATGCAGGCACACTGTGACATTCATGAACAATGCAGACACACTGTGAATTTCATGAAAAATGCAGGCACACTGTGACATTCATGAAAAATGCAGTCACACTGTGACATTCATGAACAATGCAGGCACACTGTGACATTCATGAACAATGCAGGCACACTGACATTCGTGAACAATGTAGGCACACTGACATCCATGAACAATGCAGGCAGGTTGTGACATTTGTAAACAATGCAGGCACACTGTAGCGTTCATGAATAATGAAGGTCACTGGGACATTTGTCTATGAACAATGCAGGCACACTGTGACATTCATGAACAATGCAGGCACACTGACATTCATGAACAATGCAGGCACATTGTGACATTTGTGAACAATGCAGGCACACTGTGACATTCATGAACAATGCAGGCACACTGTGACATTCATGAACAATGCAGGCACACTGTGACATTCATGAACAATGCAGGCATGCTGTGACATTCATGAATAATGCAGGCACATTAACATCCATGAACATTGTGTGTCTCGCAGAGAATATAGACGAGTTCATTTTATTTCTCAGTTAACTTGTTGACACAAATGCGATATCATTTAACATATCGAAGAGTGACTTTTATCAGTGTTCATATCATATAAGTCCTCATGTTTTATTACTTTAGATTGCAGATATGCTGTGGTTTAGATGTTGTTTAGTCAGTGAATGAACATTGATTAGATTGAAAATGATTCACACCCAAAACAAGTTCCTGGCAAATAAAACAATCCATTGGAGGGTTGAGCGACGTAATGTCATTCTTCATGAGAGGGATTTATCAATAAAAATGAATTTGTTTGGTTATATGTAACCCACAACTGAACCATAACACAATTGTTTCCATTATGGTCACAACCACTATGAGCTTGTCAGTGTCAATATTAGGCATAGGCTGCTTGTTTAAAAACAGCATACTCGGTAGTAGATTAAATTGTGTAATGTTTTGGAGGGGTAAATATACAAACCCCAAAATAGTTTTTTGTTTATAATTTTATACTTTTACAAGGCAATAATTCAACTTATTGCATGAAGGGAAACTCCAGCTTCTGACGACCGAATCCTATTTTCTATTCAGGACTTAGGAGAGATGTTACTGCCAGTATCATTGGCAACTGGCATTTGTATTGCTGTATACAACAATGAATAAAATTAACCAACATTGTGGAGTTTGGTGTCGTAAACTGAACATTGTTATAGTGGTACATTTTTAACTAATACCTGTATCTGTTTCTGTGTCTGGTGTAACTGTGTGTCACTGTTTCTTGGACATGTGTATGGAAATACATATGTCCATGTCACTGACAGTTTTCCAACTAAAAACATCATCATGTGAAAGAGTTCTTACCTAGTCCTGTGTTCGATGCTGCTCAAAGCATTTTACTCCCTAGCATATCTGTTCAAATGGCCATGTAGGTCTCGCACTTGAAAACGAGGTTGGAACTTGGGGGCATGAAGTCAATTTTTTCCATGTTAATAGATCTGACATTAATGTTTTTAATTATAATAATTGGATTGTCCCCATATTGTATTTATAGATTCATTTTCCAAAGGAACACCATTTCCACTTCTCTCGGAAACATTTAATCACGCTGCAGTTAATGCTTGTAGACTATTTGTACTTAAATACCCATGACTCTTTCATACTGCCAAGTGAATTGGAGGTACGGAATAAACGAAACTTCCCAGGATTCATCACTGCAGAACAGTATTTGAACCCAAGTTCTTTCGACTGAGTTCACTGCTCTAAGCCGCTGTCCCCAAGTAATATGACATATTTGATGGACAAACCTACTCCTGTACATTGCACTGTAGTGTCATAAAATGTGTGCGTAAATATGTGTGAATGTCTACATTGTCAATACAAACATCGTGGTTCCTTTTAAAAACAGACACATGGATCTATGAGTCTTTCTCAGTTGGAGAAAACTTGGAAACTCCATAAAAACCCTACAGCACATTACTTTATTATTTGTATCTTATATATCCTAACTGCCATAAAATATTGCAAAATATATCTCTCCCCATCAATACCTGCCACTTAATGTGCATATGCCGCCCCTGAATATCTTCCCCCAGGTATATTCAACCACATTATATCTGCCACCTCTGGGTACAGAGCGCAGTGGCTCAGGGATAGAGCTTCGGACTCTCGACTACGAGAACCCGGGTTCGAATCCTGGCTGCGGCGTTAAAACCTTGGGCAAGTTTTTTCACTCTACATTGCTCCAGTTCACTCAGCTGAATTAAATGAGTACCTGGCTATAGACAATGGTGGATATGTGTATGAGCAGCCTTCGCGCATTAATTGTAGCATATGGCTGGATGCTTCCCAGAGAAGCCGAGATGGTGTCTGAGTGAACAGGTCTGTCAGGGAAGTAAAGTGTAAAGCGCTTTGAATGGTCCTGAGGATTGGATATTGCGCTATATAAGAACTGCCTTTTACATGGGACCCCAAGATATTTGCCATCCCTAGGTATATTATATCCCAGGATATCTAACTCTCTTCCACTTACAATATCTGTCAGCCTGCATACCTTCCACCCCAGGATATACAACAACACTGTATAGGGGAGAGTGGGGCATAACCGGATCACACAAGGAACCTTTGTGGAGTATTTAATAGTTTGTAGGACTCCACACCACATCCGGTTATGGCCTACATATGGGGCATAACCAGATGCTGGGTATATGCTTAGCATTTGTTGTGATAAGAGTGCCAGGGGCGAGCATTCC
Organism: Oasisia sp. SBJ-2009; assembly: GCA_964017155.1. NCBI lineage: Eukaryota > Metazoa > Annelida > Polychaeta > Sabellida > Siboglinidae > Oasisia > Oasisia sp. SBJ-2009. The sequence goes on from OZ024856.1 coordinate 45,611,914, forward strand.
AGTGGCGTGGTGTGTGGTTTCTGCAGTGAACAGTCTATCCGTAGCTCAGTATTATGTATTAATGATCCAGTTATGCCCCACTCTCCCCTACCTCCAACACACAGTGTGTGACACCCCAGACATGTGCCACCCTGAAATATATGTCACCTCTGAATATCTGCCACCCCTGGACACCCACTACTTATCTAGGTTCTTATGGCCAGTCACCAAGCCACTGGCTTGTTGGTGGTATCACATCCTACCACTCGCACACACACACGCACGCACGCACGCACGCACGCACGCACGCACGCACGCACGCACACACACACACACACACACGAACAACACTCACACACACAATCAACACACACACTCACAACACACACGATCAACACTCACACACACTCACAACACACACACACACTCACAACACACACACGCACGCACACACACTCGCACAGCGAAAACATGAAAACGTGTTTTTGTAATAATGGATAATAATTTATTGCCTTCAACTATTCACACTCGGGGTGCGTGTGTACAAACACGCTCATACGTCAACAAACAATCCTACACTTGGAAGCACGCGATTTTTACTTTACTTTACTTTACTTCAGGTTCGTCATCGACTCTTGCTGAAATGTGAACACTGCTGCACGTGAACACTGACAAGGGACAACTCCGTCAACACGGCTCTGTACATCATGTAATTGGGGGACACACTATGTAAACAGGGATGAGTAATATTACGTGCTGCGTAACACATTACGCTGCATTGTAAAATCAACAGCAAAATGGCTAAAATAGTAGACAAGAAAATCTAACCAAGTAAAACAATAAACAACACACAACGAGAAAAAAAGAAATAATTTAAATATTAACATCAAAACCGACATCTGGCTGATATTCTAAGCAGAACATGAGCTAGCACGGAGAACTGTGGTAACATCACGTCATTCACCACATCACACACACACAAGCAACAGAGAAAAGGCAAAATAAGGCACCAATACGTTGTAAACACTTCATAAAGTAAATATGATGATTCTTGCTCCTCCAGCCTTTACACAGAGTAAAACCGCAACTATAAACGAAGATATTTCATCCAACAAGACCAGTAGACAATCCTCGTTGAACAAAAGTTATCCAGGGAAACGAACTACATGAAAACATTGCAACAGTCAACATCACACAATATAAATAAATAACAAAGAATGCAGGGTTTCTGCATCCAGTCTACATGCACTGGTGGTATCACATCAGGGACCAAAGCATGTTACATGGGAACGTGAATATCGTCACTTTCCTCACAAACTACACGACTCCTTTACCGAGCCAAGAACCATGCAGTGTGTTGGCATAAACTGTCCACATGTGGCATCACTGACACGTGACTATAGGATGGGGGAAGTTCTCACGGTTGTCACAGGAAGAATCCTCAGCTTCCCAGTTCCTCCTCGTAGTGTTTTCGGAAACAGTCTCCGACAGGGAAGAAGTCCCAACACCTCTCCTGGTATAGTTCCCACACGTACGTCTCCTGCAGAGGAAACATTCTTCAGTAGGATGGCAATGGAGAAAGGAATTTTCTTATTAGCACTGACTATTGTATATTTCAAAGTATACAATAGTCAGTGCTTGCATTTTACCTGTAGATAGTAGAAAACTAAATTTAACATTTCCTATCAAACAAAATCAGAATTACTATCCCTGTATCTTCCAAAAAATATTGTATAAAATCCCTACCATTATAACTTAATCGGAAACTACATTCACCTTTAAAATAAACTACTGAAATTTTTGTTTGAAATTGTATTTCCTAAAGATTTGGCAGTTCACTGCTCCAAAGGCGACCCTTGCCTGTGCCCACTACCCGTGTGTGATTGGGCCGTTTGTTTTTATTCTGAGTTTGGAGTCTAGAAGATATACATGCTACAGAATGTTTTCGACTATTTCTGCTCTATTTATCTTGTCCTATGTTCCCTACTGTAGGGCTATATTTATTTTCCAATCAGAAGGGTCTATGTGGAAGATCCTGAACACATTTAACAAAAATGTTTTGTTATTTATGAAGTATACTCAAACACTGATTCATGACGACCTCAGTAATACAGCCACCTCATATTTAAGGCCACCCTGGGACAGCCCCAAATGATTTCCGTAACATTAAAGGGTAGGAAATTAACACAGCTAATAAGGTCAACTTGCTATTCAGGACAACTCCTGCATTAGCCCAAGTCTGGGCTGTTTGGAGGAAACCACCTAAGAACTAAGACCAGGTCTGTTCACCAAGTCTCGAGGGTGACCTTAATATACAGGTTCCACAAGACATGAATCCAGTCTCTGTGTAATGCAGTCAATGAGCTGTGAGGACTTGTCACTTACCTGACCAGTGTACTCTGTGTCTGGCTTGTTTATGAGGTGCATCAGGAAGAACCTGAAACATGTGACACATTAACTAATAAGTAGTTCTCATGTAAAGGCACAGTTGTTATGCATTCATGTAGGATCCACTGGGTTCAATGGTACAGTGTGTATACTGTACACATTCCCTGCCTGGTGTCTGTCACATGGGCTGGGGTTGATGTACTCTATGAGTTACACATTTACCCCCCCCCCATGTGGGATTTAACAAGATTGCCACCTAGAGATTCAACTCCAGATGGCAGGTGGACTAAGAACTTAGGAAGCCCTTTGGCTTATCGAGAGTCCAACCTATCTAAGTATACTCCGCCCTTCTTAGGTATATGTCGATTTTATTTTAAAATATATTAACACTACTAGCACCTACACAATCAACTGATAATCTGTTCCATTCATTTACTGTTCTTTGTGAAAATGAAATGTTTCAAATATCTAGTCTACAGTGCTTCTTTGCTAATGTGACTCCATGTCCTCTAGTCCTTCTCTCTTCCTTGACCGAGGAAAAACCTTCTGCCAATATTTTCATACCCTTTCAATATTTTAAACACCTCAATCTGATCTCCTCTCAATCTTCTGGTTTCTAGTGTTGTTAAACCACATTCTTTTAGACGCATTTCATAACTAATATTCCAGAGTTTTGTGAATCTCTTACTTGCATTTGCAAGTGGCGCTGACAGACAGAAGGGAGCAATGTCATTTAGTGTCTCTGCCAAAGACACAGGTAACATGGGATGAATGAGGCTGCCTAAATCTAGAAACAGCAGCAGGTGGAATTGAACCACTCCACAGACTGTCCAGAGCTCTAACTTACCTTGCAACAGCGCTCCCCATTCTGCATTCATTACCATAATTTAAACATTATTTTGTCCTTTTATAGCATAAACTTAATGTAATATTTTCAACATTATTCATGCAGAGCAACCACACATCCCCTAATTTTCTTGAACAGAATCGATTTGCCCTAACCAACATACAATGTCACAAAAACAGCAAATTTGTAATCAAGCAAAATTCCATGGCTTATACCGATGTCTGTGAATGACTGAACACAGACTTCACAGTAGGCTGCTGGGTCAACACTTACATGTAGTTGGCAAAGTTGTGTTCTTTCTGTATGTGTGTCTCAAAGCCGTGTGGCACTTTGTCAAAGTAGTCCTTCCCAATGCCACATATGAAGCACGACGACTGGGCAGGGAGAAAGTGTGTCAGTGCAATGTGAATACTCATGGATGTGTTTTATCATGGAAAAATGAGACACATCTTCAATGCTTTGAGAGAGAACGTAACTAATTCATTTTATAACACATTCTCAATGCTTTGAGAGAGAACGTAACTAATTCATATTATACATCTTCAATACTTTGAGAGAGAACGTAACTAATTCATGTTATAACACACCTTCAATACTTTGAGAGAGAACGTAACTAATTCATTTTATAACACACCTTCAATGCTTTGAGAGAGAACGTAACTAATTCTTATTATAACACACCTTCAATGCTTTGAGAGAGAACATAACTAATTCACATTTTAACATCTTCAATACTTTGAGACAGTATAAAACTAATTCATATCTTGATAATTTAAATCTTCCATTACCTAATCCTTTGTGTATTCATGCTACACACCTGCACCATATTTACATTATCTTGATCAATGTGACATCTACTTGATCAGGAATCTAGTAACAGTGATAGCACCACCTGTTGATTAACTAGAAAAGTGGCAGTCACAAACCTCCCAATACTTCATATGGGTTCTTTTTACTCCCCAACCTCCTCCAAACACCCCTGACTGCCTGATTACCCTCCCACCTCCCCCAGTGTCCCTGCACTCACCTCCAGGTCCTCCTGTACCTGGGCCAACTGATCTCTCAACTCACCAAACGCGTCAATGATCAAACCTGCAACCACAGCCACAGTCAGTGAGACGTCTTTACATTAACCTCCTTTAATGTATACACAGCTGCCTTGCAGAATGGCTGTGTTAACTGTACTGTGCTGCATTATGCGAGTGAATGGGTGAGTGAGCTTTATGGAAGTGATCTAGATATCCTGAAAGTTTGAAAATCGCATCACACAATGACACAAGACAACAATACAGCAGGTGAATACTTGTAGCAACCTGTTAGAAGAAAAATAGATTGATTATAATTCATGTTACTTTGCCTGCAGGAATAGGAGGATAGTGAGGATAGTGATGGTGTCTTACCATGGATTTTACCAAGTAGGATGACGATAACTTACCCTGGATGCAGAAAGTAGGAAGAAGATGACATATCCTAGTTGATGGTGAACAGGATATCTTGCACTAGATGATAGTGAATGGGATATCTTACACTGGATGATAGTGAATAGGATATCTGACCCTGGACGGTAGTAATAGGATATCTAACCCTGTATGAGAGTGAACAGGATATCTAACCCTGGATGGCAATGAATATATCTAACCCTGGATGGCAGTGAATAGGATGTCTAACCCTGGATGACAGTGAATAGGATATCTAACCCTGGATGACAGTGAATAGGATATCTAACCCTGGATGACAGTGAATAGGATATCTAACCCTGGATGACAGTGAATAGGATATCTAACCCTGGATAATAGTGAATAGGATATCTAACCCTGGATGACAGTGAATAGGATATCTAACCCTGGATAATAGTGAATAGGATATCTAACCCTGGATGACAGTGAATAGGATATCTAACCCTGGATAATAGTGAATAGGATATCTAACCCTGGATGACAGTGAATAGGATATCTAACCCTGGATAATAGTGAATAGGATATCTAACCCTGGATGACAGTGAATAGGATATCTAACCCTGGGTGAGTAGGATGATGATAATTTACCCTCGATGATGGTGAGTAGGATGATAATAACTTACCCTGGATGATGGTGAGTAGGATGATGATAACTTACCCTCGATGATGGTGAGTAGGATGATGATAACTTACCCTCGATGATGGCGAGTAGGATGATGATAACTTACCATGGATGATGGCGAGTAGGATGATGATAACTTACCCTCGATGATGGTGAGTAGGATGATGATAACTTACCCTGGATGATGGTGAGTAGGATGATGATAACTTACCCTCGATGATGGTGAGTAGGATGATGATAACTTACCCTCGATGATGGTGAGTAGGATGATGATAACTTACCCTCGATGATGGTGAGTATGATGATGATAACTTACCCTGGATGATGGCGAGCAGGATGATGATAACTTACCCTGGATGATGGCGAGCAGGATGATGATAACTTACCCTGGATGATGGCGAGCAGGATGATGATAACTTACCCTGGATGATGGCGAGCAGGATGATGATAACTTACCCTGGATGATGGCGAGCAGGATGATAACTTACCCTGGATGATGGCGAGCAGGATGATGACTTACCCTGGATGATGGCGAGCAGGATGATGATAACTTACCCTGGATGATGGCGAGCAGGATGATAACTTACCCTGGATGATGGCGAGCAGGATGATAACTTACCCTGGATGATGGCGAGCAGGATGATAACTTACCCTGGATGATGGCGAGCAGGATGATGACTTACCCTGGATGATGGCGAGCAGGATGATGACTTACCCTGGATGATGGCGAGCAGGATGATAACTTACCCTGGATGATGGCGAGCAGGATGATGATAACTTACCCTGGATGATGGCGAGCAGGATGATGATAACTTACCCTGGATGATGGCGAGCAGGATGATGATGACTTACCCTGGATGATGGCGAGCAGGATGATGACTTACCCTGGATGATGGCGAGCAGGATGATGATGACAAAGAAGAAGAAGGTGATGTCAAAGATGATGCGGTACACCTCGTACGGGTCTCCATCGGGCGAGTCTATCTCGTCACCTGTCACAAACGTCACAGTTGGTTTTACGTTTTGCAAATCATTTCAAAAAGATGCATTCCTTGATCCACTGGTACACAATACAACAAATGTTACCTTTACTTATAGGTGAAGGGAATGTGTTTATATGAAAAATGGTCATAGTGTTGATAATGAAACCAACTCGGACAATTATTTCCATTAAGAATCAACAGTTGTTTGTATCATAAAAGGGACTGCAAAGAGAAAAAGTCAAAAAAGTTAGTTGGTCAATTTCCAGATGTCCAGCCATTTTTTGCAGGTTTTTGTAGTCACATTAATTGGAGTCATTGGTCAGAAATAACATTATTAATCCACAACATTCTGGCTGTCTTCTATAACTATACGAGGGACAGACATCTACAATCGTCCACTGGAGACACAGGGCAGTCTTGTTTATTTATATCAATCACTGATGTAGACATGAGGCTGTTTAAGGTCTCTAAGTGAGACACTGAGGAGACAGTGAAGGTGAGAGAGACAGGAGACTGAGACTTACCCACGCCTCCGCCCGCTCTCACTCCCACGTACAGGTGGAAGATGTAGCACTGAAACACACAAGTGTCAGCAACACATGGTCTTTGTGGTCATATTTAAATATTTAATAATATTAATAATAATGTTTTATTTGAGACATATGTTCATAAAATATATATAAAAAGATAAATAAAATACAAGAATATATATACACATGAAATTAATAAAAAGATGGTTAAATATACATGTATATATATATATATATATATATATATATATATATATATATATATATATACACACACACACATGTATATTTAACCATTTGTTCAGGTAGAAGTTGTGTAATCCAATATGTATACATTATGAAAAGAAATGATTATCGTTGTGCTGTATTAACGTGAATTTCTACCATATGAATTCCCATTTAGGACCATTAATGGTTATTGTATTGTACTGGACTTCAAACAAATTCAGTATAAAGCCATTGATAAAAGGTGGATTGTCAGAATCTGCAAACATTGATGGATACAACTGTAGACTTTAGCATCACACAGTGCTGCTGAAGGCAGGCAGCCACCACGTGACTTTTAAGATGTGCCATTCTTGAACTAAAATCTTAAATAAATATCATATAAACAGCTCTCAGTAAAATATAAAAGCAATTTCGTAAATTTTTTTGACAATTAGATGAACTAATCAAATTAAATAACACGTTAACATTCACAAGTAACCAGGTTATAGTGGTGTTAGAAGTCTGAATTTTTGGCGAAATTAATCTGAAATAAGATGCGTGACAACCGAGACGGCTGAGACAGTTGACAGACCCTGTGTCTGTGTCACTCACAGTGAACATGTCGTGACACTTGTAGTCGTCCGCCCCGTCCTCCCCCTTGTTGTAGAACTTGCGGAAGAAGTTGAAGGCAATCACCGTGTAGATGTAGACCACAATACTCAACAACATCACCGTCATGAGCAGCTGAAACACACGGTCACTCAGTGGTCACTCAGTGGTCACTCAGGGGCCACTCTGTGATCACTCAGCGGTCATTCAGTGGTCACTCAGCGGTCACTCTGTGGTCACTCAGCGATCACTCAGTGGTCACTTTGGTCAGTCGTATTGCAGCATGTGTTTCAGAATGCAATGGTCTGGTCCATGCGGTACCATTTACAAGACTGAATACATTTGCACAGGTGAAAAACAAAACGTTATTTAAAAAAAAAACAGACATTTAATTCAGTCAGCATTTGTAATAATGAAATTTTGAGTTATAATCTTCAAGGTGTTTTAATGTGTTTTCATTTGAATGCTGTGTTACATTAATATCTAGCTGTAATGCTGTCTGTCTCTAAACATGAATTCCTATGGTGGATCAGATCAATAACTCACAATACGATTTAATTACACAGATGATATTAAGGAGTTACGGGACACGACCAATTTTTTTTTGAAAAACACTTATAAATCTCTCCAAGACTTGTTTTCAGGGAGTCACTACATTGAAACTAAGAAGATGGCATCTTTAATTTTTTTATTTTCAAATATTTTGGTGCGGGAGGGGGTAATAATCGAACAAAAAAGTCGAAAAATAGCATAAGTTTAAATGAATAGAACACTGAAACCCCTATTGTCATTTACATTATTCAAGTGTTTCTATGTAGGTAATGTACCATTCTAACTTTCTGTGCATGGCCATTTGTCTATGTTACTTAGATTTTTTGTAACGATTTTTTATAAATATTTTATTTTTATCTTCAAATTTTTCATATTCAAACCCCCCTATTATGTGACTCACATGACTGATCATAATTTCAATGCACAGGAATGTAGATATTTATGGTACTGTTGCTATATGTAAAGTTGGTATGCATTACTTGGTTAGTTTTTGAGTTCTATTCACTTTTACCTGAAAAAAGTGATAACTGAGAAAACGGCACTTAAAGTATGAACTGAGACATTTTAATATGTTGCAAACATCAGATCTTACAAATAAGCATCCACATTATAGCCTTACCATTTATACACAATATCTATATGTTTGTAACAGTAATTGTTAATCATTAGCGACATAATTATGTTATTGTTTACCCCTACCCCCATAATCTGTAATGCAAGAAATCATAGCCGATGCACTATTTTAGCCAGTTTTCACTTAGAATACACACTAAATAGGTTGTATCAGGATACCTAAATCAAATATTCACACTGAATGCAATATAGATAGGTTATCATGTAAAGAATCCTGTTCAGATGGTTATTTTACCTAAGTATCGCTAGATTTTGTAGTCCGTGTGCATCCACGTACAAAAAATATGACGCCAGACAGCTACCATCAACTAATAACAGTCTTTATTAATACATATACATTCTTTTGTCCATTAAAATGACAATTGTATCATGTTTTCCCTCCCCATTCATATTAAAATCCAATAATATAAACATCATTAGCATAGCTAGTATACTTCCAGAGATGCATCAAGTCTAAATCCGGAAAAATGCAATTTGTGCAAAAGCCGCCAAAGTTTGAGTAACAATTTGGCAATGGCTTCAGAAAATATTTTGTTACTATTAATATTGTAAGTTTAAATGTTCTGTTATACATGTGGTATCATCAGTGAGGATGGATAGAGCAAGTAGAAAGTTGTTTCAAAATTATTAACTTGCTCTCAAGTCATATGCAGTTTGTGCCTATAGTCATGTCGTATTATGTATGCTATTTCAGCAACCTGACGTTGTTCACCAAGGTCTCAAAATGTATTATCTATGTTTGTTATAGTCTCAGGAACAGTTAAAACATTACCAAACAGGAACACAGTCAATTGCACTAACAACTGCATGACTGTTAGGATCAGACACTGAGCTGACAGGAGCAAGTTTCCACTGAAGAACAGCTCCAGAGTGTCATTGATTGCGAGAAGTCATGGCAGTCTCAAGTGTTGGTGATGAGTTTGTGTCACCAATTTCTGCATAATATTTCTAGGATATCAACTGCAGTAACAAAGCAAAACCTCTGCAATCATCCCTGCAAGAACTCAAATGCAGCAACTTGGCAATGGGGATAATCCACCGTCTGAAGAAGGGTCAAGCACCACTGAGGAGATGGAACCGAAGTGAAATATATCATGTATCAATAAAAAGAATTTGTCTAATGGAATGTAAAATTGTACTATGCATGCATGCGTGCGTGCGTGTAAAAAAGTAAAACAATATAATTAGCATATGATTATGAGGTACCATTTAGTAATAAATAATTGTATTTATTACAAATTTAATTATATTGAAAAATTCATAGACCATGGCATAACTGTGAGGCTGAAGTCTAACAGCTAAGTAATAACTCACATAAAACATAGTCATTTAGCTGAATTTTCTAACTTGTTTACTCCAAAAGATAAAACCCAAAGATATATACACTGACTGAAAAAACACCAGCTAAATATATCAACAGCTGCAACTGACAATTCAGCAAATACTCTGATCCATTCCAATAAGTAAAACAACACTCAAGTTGTGACCGAGTTTGGCCATGGCCCATGCTGCAAACACCACCAACGATCCCCGCCTTCCCGTTCTACCTCCGGCCGTCGGCGCTAAGCTGTCGCCTGCAACGTATACTCCTATGCATGGCTGCGTGCTGCAGGCAATGCTATCTAACACTGTTCGATATCCGTCTTCCCCGCCGCCCTCGGGCACCGCAGCCGCCGTCGGCATCGTCGCCGTCGACGCCAAGCTGTCGTCTACGCGACTACGGTGATTACGTACGGCTGCATTTCCATCGAAACACGCCGTTTTGCCACCGAAAAATCCCGTTTCGCACACGGATCCCGCACTTGTGCGGCTTTCCATTTCTTTCTCTGACTAAATTCAGGCAAATTTATAACGTTTGGCAGCGAAAGGATCCACACAAACGTCGTCGAAACTGTAGTTAGGCGCCATCTTGTTTATATTCGGTAATGGCAACATGGTGAATCATGGGATACGGGCCACGCCTTATATGGAATTATCCAGGTCACCGCAGGTCACGCACACAGCGGAACTTGCCGATGCTGAGTTTTGCTGACGTGTCACAACGGCGAACGCCAAATAAGGAAATAGTCGGTCGAATTGAGCTTGCGTTTATTAGGATTTCCCGTAAATACAGGTCAAAGGGCGGGGATGCCGTCTACGCAATCAGTTAGAGGACAGATTGGCGGTTCTATTCGTACCAAACAACATGGCGAACGGTGAATGTACGGTGGCGTTACTAAGGTCTAAACATCGCGTATTTTTTAACAGATCCTGCGTCTTCAAAAATCAAACGGATTTAATAATTGATAGGGGATCATTTTATTATCGCAAAAAGGTCATTTAGAGGTATGTAATTGTTATAAAAGTGAACTTTATTGATAGATGACATGCACAAGTATTAGAAAATGGCAAAAACACGTTTTTGATATTTTTTTCGAAAAACGTCATTTGAGCTGCCGTGTCTGTCCTTAATATCATTGTAAAACTGAATTTTTTTAACGTGATCCTTATAATTCCAACTGTCAAAATATATCTTCAGGTCTCAATTGCCACAACATGATACAATCCCTGTCAGACGATTCAATCCCTGTCACATGATTCAGTCATATGACAGATAGTTATCCACCGTACAATTACACAGTGGGTGGACAATATACATCACTAGCTTATCAAGAGTCTACAGCTTGACATAATAAACGACTAAACAAACTACAGCCATCAACGATCGCCTAGTGGCTCCCCCTATGTGTGTACCTGGCGGCCGTTGTGTGTCACGGACTGAAGGATGGTTCCGAGAGTCTTGAAGCAAGACGCGACGTCGAGGAGGTGGACGGCGAAGAAGAAGTAGTTGAAGTGTCCCATCACAGAGAAGGAGAAGTACCAGGCCGTGTAGAGGAAGGACTGCAACACAGACAGGAAACTACAACCTTACCTCCAGCACACAAGAGCTCTGCTGCTTCTTTGATGAGAAAACATCCACTGTCACACAGGGACAGATGGAGACCACTCAGAAAACTCACAAACTTATCTCCATCACACAAGAGCTCTGGTGTCTCTTTAATGACAAAACATCCCCTGTTACACAGGGACAGATGGAGACCACTCAGAAAACTCACAAACTTATCTCCATCACACAAGAGCTCTGCTGTCTCTTTAATAACAAAACATCCCCTGTTACACAGGGACAGATGGAGACCACTCAGAAAACTCACAAACTTATCTCCATCACACAAGAGTTTTGCCATTTCTTTAACGAGAAAACACCCTTTGTCAAATACTTCGGGTGATCTAAAAAGTATTTTAAATAGCATTTCCAACTTCAAAAAGACTACTTTGAACTCCAAAAATGGGATAACATTTTAAGATGTTAACAGAACATTATTTAAAAAAATCTTTACTAGCTGTTATAATAATTTTTGTTACCCAATGGTTGTCATTTTTTTGTTACCCAATGGTTTAATTATTTTGTGACCGATTGGTTGTAATTATACAGATACATATAAGATAAAAATGAGAGGTGACGAGGAAGGGATATGGCGACTCACGTTGTCGGTGAAGATGATGCCCCACTTCCAGAACTCATACTGCCAGTCAACGTTCCTGACAAATGCTGGCAGGATGGACGACTCCTCCGACTTGAGGCTAGTGAGAGCGCCACTCTCCATGTTGAGCAGCGTGGTGATCTGGTCGTAGTCGTACTGCTCCGAGTACCTGTTGCGCACCTACGACACAAACACACACCTTGTGTCACCTGTACTGGAGACACACAAACACACACCTTAGTGTCACCTGTACTGGAGACACACACACACACACAAACACACACACACAAACACACAAACACACACACACACACACACACACAAACACACACCTTAGTGTCACCTGTACTGGAGACACACACACACAAACACACACAAACACACACACAAACACACACACAAACACACACACACAAACACACATACAGACAGACAGACGCATGCACGCACGCAAAAAAAAAACAGACAAGAGAGACCGACAAGAGAGACCGACAAGAGAGACCGACAAGAGTGACCGACAAGAGTGACCGACAAGAGAGACCGACAAGAGAGACCGACAAGAGAGACCGACAAGAGAGACCGACAAGAGAGACCGACAAGAGAGACCGACAAGAGAGACCGACAAGAGAGACCGACAAGAGTGACCGACAAGAGAGACCGACAAGAGTGACCGACAAGAGAGACCGACAAGAGAGACCGACAAGAGAGACCGACAAGAGAGACCGACAAGAGAGACCGACAAGAGAGACCGACAAGAGAGACCGACAGACAGACAGACAGACACACAAACACGCCCAAACTTGTATAAAAACTACTAGCTCCAATGGACACGAACTGACCTTCTTCTTGACAAACTTGTCCCAGTACTTGTCGGGGAATGACTTTGTGCTGATGACCAGTTTGTCCCAGTGTCCACGGATGTCGTCGTCTCCAGGCTGCTCCGCAATCCACATACCGTCAAACTCCAGACTGCGACACACTTCCTTCTCTCGCTTGAACACCACCAGCGGCACCTACAGGCAGATGTGGACATTATTTATACGACAATTTTACAGTCATGCAGTGCAACATAACATTGGTATCAGCCTACATACTCTTTAAATAATTTTATATCACGTTTACATTATTTCATTTAGATTACAAATTTAGCCACATAAAATATAGAAACCTGACCCCGGCACTGAGTGCATTGTTATGTATACTTATTATGTTAATGCAGTGCTCAAAAAAGAATGCTTGACATAACAAATTGTCAGGTGTCCTATCTGGGGATGATTCAAAATCTCCTGCAGTTGCCAATAAGCCTTAAGCAACGATGATATAATGCAATGGATATACATGAACCAGTAATGTGAGGAAGTATTAAGCAATGGTGAGAGCTTGCAATGGATGAGTATATAAACAAACTAGTAACCTGAGAAAGTATTAAGCAACGATGAGAGCTTGCAACGGATGAGTATATAAACAAACTAGTATCCTGAGAAAGTATTAAGCAATGATGAGAGCTTGCAATGGATGAGTATATAAACAAACTAGTAACCTGAGAAAGTATTAAGCAATGATGAGAGCTTGCAATGGATGAGTATATAAACAAACTAGTAACCTGAGAAAGTATTAAGCAACGATGAGAGCTTGCAATGGATGAGTATATAAACAAACTAGTAACCTGAGAAAGTATTAAGCAATGATGAGACCTTGCAATGGATGTGTACTTACATGAACTAGTAACATGAGGAAGTATTAAGCAATGATGAGAGCTTGCAATGGATGAGTATATAAACAAACTAGTAACCTGAGAAAGTATTAAGCAATGATGAGAGCTTGCAATGGATGAGTATATAAACAAACTAGTAACCTGAGAAAGTATTAAGCAACGATGAGACCTTGCAATGGATGTGTACATACATGTACTAGTAACATGAGGAAGTATTAAGCAATGATGTGAGATAGCAATGGATGTGTACTATGAACTAGTAACTTGAGGAAGTATTAAGATGAGAGCTTGCAATGGATGTGTACATACGCGAACTAGTGACTTGAGGAAGTATTAAGATGCGATGAATATGTATATGCATAACTCCAGGGCTTTATGCAGGATAAAATTATTGCCAGTCACACATGTTTTGGTGGACACATGGATGTTAACTGTTAAGCCATTTTACGAACTTTCAGATGTGTCTGATGACCTGAAATAGGCTACAAACACACATATGACACCATTTACACTCACTTTCAAGGCATAACTAACAATATCTATGGTTATGGAAGACTTTCTTTTTTTGCTCGTTCATTTTTCACCCATATTTCTACCCGTCCATATTCGTTTTTTACCCGTCCTAATGACGGGTCTCTACATAAAGCTATGACTAACTTGTACCTTGAGGAAGTAGTAGGCGACCATGAGAGAGAACGAGATGGCCGTGTGTAGCAGGGCTATGCCACGTAGCAGTGGTGACAGGTAGCTGATGTGATCTGGCATTGTCACCCACTCCAGCATGCTGTCGTCACTGTCACCATCCTCCGTTGCGTCCTCGGCAGGGATAGAGTTGTGCACCTACCACAGAGTGACACGTGTAAACACTTCACTGTCAACAAGTCAACACGGATGAACGATTCTATTTCTGGTCGACACATTCATACACTTTCAGATATACATTAAAATAATTTTTTATATATATAAATATTAGTGATATAAAAAACAAGCATACATGTGATGTGATTTTTAATGGTCTAGAAGAAGGAAAGAGTAGTTCATTCTGTGTGATATTGATTTTCTGTGTCATTTAACTAATTTGTATATATATATATATATATATATATATATATATATATATATATACACACAACACACACACACATAATGACATATTTGAAACATTTTCAACTTATGTTGAATTTGTGTCTGTATAGTTTTTTTATATATGCTTTTTTATTATCCATAAAAAAATTATAAGAAATCTGAGTTACTTTTCTTTGATGCTATGCTGCCTTGATTGTGCTGTTAATCTTTCTGTTTTGACATTGACGAAATAATGTTTCTGACAACCTAACCTCTGAATACTGCAGGTTGACATAAATGGAGGGAGAGACTTACTTGGTAGAGAGACTTACTTGGTAGAGAGACTTACTTGGTAGAGAGACTTACTTGGTAGAGAGACTTACGCGGTAGAGACTTACGCGGTAGAGAGACTTACGCGGTAGAGAGACTTACATGGTAGAGAGGCTTACGCGGTAGAGAGACTTACACGGTAGAGAGACTTACGCGGTAGAGACTTATATGGTAGAGAGACTTACATGGTAGAGAGACTTACGCGGTAGAGAGACTTACATGGTAGAGAGACTTATATGGTAGAGAGACTTACGCGGTAGAGAGACTTACATAGTAGAGACTTACACGGTAGAGAGACTTACACGGTAGAGAGACTTACATGGTAGAGAGACTTACATGGTAGAGACTTACATGGTAGAGAGACTTACTTGGTAGAGAGACTTACGCGGTAGAGAGACTTACATGGTAGAGAGACTTATGCGGTAGAGACACTTACGCGGTAGAGACTTACGCGGTAGAGAGACTTACATGATAGAGAGACTTACATGGTAGAGACTTACATGATAGAGAGACTTATATGGTAGAGACTTGCATGGTAGAGAGACTTACGCGGTAGAGAGACTTACATGGTAGAGACTTACATGATAGAGAGACTTACATGATAGAGAGACTTATATGGTAGAGAGACTTACATGGTAGAGAGACTTATATGGTAGAGACTTACGCGGTAGAGACTTACATGGTAGAGAGACTTATATGGTAGAGAGACTTACATGGTAGAGAGACTTACACGGTAGAGACTTACATGGTAGAGACTTGTATGGTAGAGAGACTTACATGGTAGAGAGACTTACATGGTAGAGACTTACATGATAGAGAGACTTATATGGTAGAGACTTACGCGGTAGAGACTTACATGGTAGAGAGACTTATGCGGTAGAGACTTACATGGTAGAGAGACTTGTATGGTAGAGAGACTTACATGATAGAGATTTATATGGTAGAGAGACTTACGCGGAAGAGAAGCAGGAAGAAGTTGATGGTGAATGCAAGAGCCAGAGCAGTCACTTTGAAGGTGAAGAAATTACGCGCAAAGATACTCTGAAACAAACAAACATTTAAGTAAACAAAAACCCAGTTAGAATTTTATTTACAGTAAAAAATATTTACATTGAGTACTAAAGATTTTTCACAAAAGTTAATTTATACTTAGTCACGTTCTTGTTATATTCAGAAGTAGCATTATATTTTCATGTTATCAAGATTGCTTCACATGTAGTATTATGTACTACTAACTAGTTGTTAGTGCTGATGCTGCCAGCTTGATAATTTAACCAAATAAATTATATACACATCTTGATGAAATAACTAAATAAGTTATACATAGTTTTATCCTGGATATATGCATGGTTGCCTGTGATGCTGCTGGAATATACGAGATATTGTGAAAATATTTATACTTTATTCTCACACAGGTGAACATTCATTGACTAAAGTTCTACTTATTAGTTGCATTAGACAAATACATATGAGCCATTTGTAGTCCTGCAGGGGGAGCCACTGTAGAGGCGACAATGCCTTCCAATATGCGACTGGACAGAAGTGCACCCACCAGGATGATCTTGCCGTAGTTGAGATGTTTAGGGGGCGGCTCCTGGGCCTCCTCGCCCCCTACTTCCTGTGCCCCCTCTCCTTCTTCTCCAACAGGGGCGTTTAGGGAACTGAATCAGACACAGCTAGTCACACACACTCGGCACTTGTCTGGGGTGAATAACCCTTAAGTTCACTTCCAAGTATGTATAAGTACATTTCAGTCGTAATGATTAGCAATAATGATATATAATCGCGTGTTGATAATGAACTATTTAATATATTATGTAACATCAACTGTAAATAGAATCACACAACACTTCTCACCCCGCGAGCAAAACGTTATTCTAAATTCTCAAATTCTTGAAATGTGCGTGATATTTTGACAAGCACAGCTGACCAAAAATATGTACTTGTCACTTAAAAGGTCAGGTACAAGTACAGAATGAACGTATTTAGTACAGATACTTGACACCAACTGTGGGTGGGATAATGTTTGGACACACTGGGAAAGAGCAACCAAATCAATGGTGACTACTTCTTCACACACAGCACATAGTGCGCACTCTCATACACTGGCGCACCACGGTCAATAGTGCCACCACTAGTGACTACTTCTTCACACACAGCACATAGTGCCCACTCTCATACACTGGCGCACCACGGTCAATAGTGCCACCACTAGTGACTACTTCTTCACACACAGCACATAGTGCCCACTCTCATACACTGGCGCACCACGGTCAATAGTGCCACCACTAGTGACTACTTCTTCACACACAGCACATAGTGCCCACTCTCATACACTGGCGTACCACGGTCAATAGTGCCACCACTAGTGACTACTTCTTCACACACAGCACATAGTGCCCACTCTCATATACTGGCGTACCACGGTCAATAGTGCCACCACTAGTGACTACTTCTTCACACACAGCACATAGTGCCCACTCTCATATACTGGCGTACCACGGTCAATAGTGCCACCACTAGTGACTACTTCTTCACACACAGCACATAGTGCCCACTCTCATATACTGGCGTACCACGGTCAATAGTGCCACCACTAGTGACTACTTCTTCACACACAGCACATAGTGCCCACTCTCATATACTGGCGTACCACGGTCAATAGTGCCACCACTAGTGACTACTTCTTCACACACAGCACATAGTGCCCACTCTCATATACTGGCGTACCACGGTCAATAGTGCCACCACTAGTGACTACTTCTTCACACACAGCACATAGTGCCCACTCTCATATACTGGCGTACCATGGTCAATAGTGCCACCACTAGTGTCTACTTCTTCACACACAGCACATAGTGCCCACTCTCATACACTGGCGCACCACGGTCAATAGTGCCACCACTAGTGACTACTTCTTCACACACAGCACATAGTGCCCACTCTCATATACTGGCGTACCACGGTCAATAGTGCCACCACTAGTGTCTACTTCTTCACACACAGCACATAGTGCCCACTCTCATATACTGGCGTACCACGGTCAATAGTGCCACCACTAGTGACTACTTCTTCACACACAGCACATAGTGCCCACTCTCATATACTGGCGTACCACGGTCAATAGTGCCACCACTAGTGTCTACTTCTTCACACACAGCACATAGTGCCCACTCTCATATACTGGCGTACCACGGTCAATAGTGCCACCACTAGTGTCTACTTCTTCACACACAGCACATAGTGCCCACTCTCATATACTGGCGTACCACGGTCAATAGTGCCACCACTAGTGACTACTTCTTCACACACAGCACATAGTGCCCACTCTCATATACTGGCGTACCACGGTCAATAGTGCCACCACTAGTGACTACTTCTTCACACACAGCACATAGTGCCCACTCTCATATACTGGCGTACCACGGTCAATAGTGCCACCACTAGTGACTACTTCTTCACACACATCACATAGTGCCCACTCTCATATACTGGTGTACCACGGTCAATAGTGCCACCACTAGTGACTACTTCTTCACACACAGCACATAGTGCCCACTCTCATATACTGGCGTACCACGGTCAATAGTGCCACCACTAGTGTCTACTTCTTCACACACAGCACATAGTGCCCACTCTCATATACTGGCGTACCACGGTCAATAGTGCCACCACTAGTGACTACTTCTTCACACACATCACATAGTGCCCACTCTCATATACTGGCGTACCACGGTCAATAGTGCCACCACTAGTGACTACTTCTTCACACACATCACATAGTGCCCACTCTCATATACTGGCGTACCACGGTCAATAGTGCCACCACTAGTGTCTACTTCTTCACACACAGCACATAGTGCCCACTCTCATATACTGGCGTACCACGGTCAATAGTGCCACCACTAGTGACTACTTCTTCACACACAGCACATAGTGCCCACTCTCATATACTGGCGTACCACGGTCAATAGTGCCACCACTAGTGACTACTTCTTCACACACAGCACATAGTGCCCACTCTCATATACTGGCGTACCATGGTCAATAGTGCCACCACTAGTGTCTACTTCTTCACACACAGCACATAGTGCCCACTCTCATACACTGGCGCACCACGGTCAATAGTGCCACCACTAGTGACTACTTCTTCACACACAGCACATAGTGCCCACTCTCATATACTGGCGTACCACGGTCAATAGTGCCACCACTAGTGTCTACTTCTTCACACACAGCACATAGTGCCCACTCTCATATACTGGCGTACCACGGTCAATAGTGCCACCACTAGTGACTACTTCTTCACACACAGCACATAGTGCCCACTCTCATATACTGGCGTACCACGGTCAATAGTGCCACCACTAGTGTCTACTTCTTCACACACAGCACATAGTGCCCACTCTCATATACTGGCGTACCACGGTCAATAGTGCCACCACTAGTGTCTACTTCTTCACACACAGCACATAGTGCCCACTCTCATATACTGGCGTACCACGGTCAATAGTGCCACCACTAGTGACTACTTCTTCACACACAGCACATAGTGCCCACTCTCATATACTGGCGTACCACGGTCAATAGTGCCACCACTAGTGACTACTTCTTCACACACAGCACATAGTGCCCACTCTCATATACTGGCGTACCACGGTCAATAGTGCCACCACTAGTGACTACTTCTTCACACACATCACATAGTGCCCACTCTCATATACTGGTGTACCACGGTCAATAGTGCCACCACTAGTGACTACTTCTTCACACACAGCACATAGTGCCCACTCTCATATACTGGCGTACCACGGTCAATAGTGCCACCACTAGTGTCTACTTCTTCACACACAGCACATAGTGCCCACTCTCATATACTGGCGTACCACGGTCAATAGTGCCACCACTAGTGACTACTTCTTCACACACATCACATAGTGCCCACTCTCATATACTGGCGTACCACGGTCAATAGTGCCACCACTAGTGACTACTTCTTCACACACATCACATAGTGCCCACTCTCATATACTGGCGTACCACGGTCAATAGTGCCACCACTAGTGTCTACTTCTTCACACACAGCACATAGTGCCCACTCTCATATACTGGCGTACCACGGTCAATAGTGCCACCACTAGTGACTACTTCTTCACACACAGCACATAGTGCCCACTCTCATATACTGGCGTACCACGGTCAATAGTGCCACCACTAGTGACTACTTCTTCACACACAGCACATAGTGCCCACTCTCATATACTGGCGTACCACGGTCAATAGTGCCACCACTAGTGACTACTTCTTCACACACAGCACATAGTGCCCACTCTCATATACTGGCGTACCACGGTCAATAGTGCCACCACTAGTGACTACTTCTTCACACACAGCACATAGTGCCCACTCTCATATACTGGCGTACCACGGTCAATAGTGCCACCACTAGTGACTACTGTTACAAAAAAATAGCATTTAAATACCATTGGTTTTTGAATGGTATTTGAATGGTACTTGAATGGTCCTAGGGGTATTATGGCCAAGGTTATTTGAGTGGTATCTGAATGGTTTTTTGAATGATATTTTGGATTCTTTGTACCGTTCAGTGGTACTGAATGGTATTTTAACCCTTTTTATACCAGATACGCACCGATGTGTAGTTGCCGCATCTTACCAGATACGCATCGGTGCGTATTTACCAACGTGTCCGCCCATGCGGCCATGTTGTGGCCATATTGAATAAATTAAAATCCCCCACTTCCGTCATACGAAGAGAACGAGGCTACACCACACTTCCTGCAAGGCAGACGCCATTTTATTGCGGCAATTTCAGTGGTTTTAAACATGTTTTTGGAAAGTTTTGTTTTGTGTTGTTCGTCGCGGCATTTAAAAATGGCGGACGATGGTGCTTCACACAGCGAAGGCAGTGATATTTCGGGAGTTGACAAGTTTATAAACGAGGATTTTGAAGGAGAATTAGCGGGAGAGAATGTCAACCCACTGCCCTGGATCGAGTGCAGGATGGCGGCGACGAAACCAGACCGCAGTGGATTGACAATTTGTTTCACGAATCCAACGAGTCTGGGGATGATTTATAGGGTTTCCACCCCGACTGGGTGACTGATCCTCGCCGCTTTCGCCCTGTCAGTGCGCCACATTGCTCCCTGGATGGCACAGGCCACGAACTATGGTTGTAGTGAGTGCTCTGTGCCTCTGCACCAGAAATGCCTGAGGGCACACATCAATCAGTCGAACATTGGCAGACAGGGTTGTCATGTAAATCCATGGATCGTTCTGTAGTTCTAGTTGTCGTTTTGTAATAAATTTATTGTTTACACATAGCATACATATTTCTGGAACTCATTTTGTCAGTAGGAGAGATAGTATTGACTGCTGGAAGGAAATAATATGATAATATCCATTGTTGTTACCTGTCATCTTACAAAACTAATATTTTCGGACTGACATACCTGATGAATATTGCTCATAACATTCCTTCTAGCCGTCACACAGGTATATTAGCAAAATGTAGCTATTGAATTTTTCTACAACTCTTGTAATTGAAGTTGCTTTCTATTCATGCAAAAAAACAGTAGCAGAGTTATTATTGACTGCTGGAAGGAAATAATATGATAATATCCATTGTTGTTACTTGTCATCTTACAAAACTAATATTTTCGGACTGACATACCTGATGAATATTGCTCATAACATTCCTTCTACCCGTCACACAGGAATAATTCTTATAGCAAAATGTAGCTATTGAATTTTTCTATAACTCTTGTAATTGAAGTTGCTTTCTATTCATGCAAGAAACAGTCGAAAAGTTGTGCTGAAGTTCAGTCATGCATTTTGTAAAAAAAATCAAAAAACTTTCCTCTGATTTCAACTTATAATATCATAGTTGAATAAACAGTTCTATTTATATGATGCACATCAATGGAAAGCTGCATTTCTTAGCTTTCATTTGATATACAACACTTGTATATATGTTATGTAGTTGCTGAGAAAATCAAATTTGACACACACCATGTAAACAATTTTTCCATATCCGTTTTTTCTCCCAAATGTGCTGGTAACATGGGTATAATTTCTGGGCGGACGTCTGGTATAAAAAGGGTTAACCCAATAGCACTCAACCGCCCGGGACCGCCCGACCAGTTTCTCCTCACGCCGCCCGAGACCGCCCGATATACAAATTTGTGTGTACAAGTGGCGCTATCTTCTGGATAGTAGTGATACTTCTCCAACATAAACACTGATGTCATAGCTATGCATTGTGGGTAATATCAGCATCCGTTTCTATTCAAAGATTTCGAGATTTTGACACTTTTACGACCGCTTTGTTTACTTTCGTGTGATATGGCGTCTGCGCGGAAGTATCGGCGCTATACTGCAGAAGAAGTCTTGGAAATGGTGGATGCTTTGGATTCACCTTCTGCTTCTGATATAGAAATTGAGGTAAGAATGACGCCAGTCAAAATTGTTTAGCGGGACGCTTTCATTCAGTTTGAATCCTTTGTCTCGACGTCGCCGATGGCGATTCAGCGAAGCCAAACAGTGTCAGAACTTCGTTTTCACTCACATAACGTATGAATTGTTGCCAGTAAGAATAACGGGGCTGTAATATATACGAACGTTATTTATTCTTATGCCGGTTAGTTTATTATATTATTAGTATTGTGTTTGCTGTTTCAGTTAAAAAATTAGTAGTTTGTAAAAATGTAAACAAACTCAAGGGCAAGGCTCAAGCTGACATGTCATATTATCACTCTGACACTGACAGCCAGCGTAGGTGTAGCCAAGGGCCAGCGCTAAGCCGTCAGGTTCAAACTATCTTAGTTCTATCTCTTTCAAAACACAATCTATGTCATATTGTTTATTTCTATGCTGTAACTCACTTATATTATGGTATATTCACAATTTACTGCACATTACAAATATTACATTGCGCATTTGAAAAACAAGTGGTTAGTAATATTTTGCATGTTGTTGCTATTTCAGGAGGCAAGTGATGATGAGCTGTTAGTCCAAGACAGCGGTGACTTGACTACAACAGCTGTGCATACAGATGACAGTGATGATGGTGAGGACACTCTGCCTCATCTACCTGCTCCAGCACCTGCTCCAGCACCTGCTCCAGCACCTGCTCCAGTACCTGCTCTAGCACCTGCTCCAGCACGGGGTAGGGGACGAGGACGTGGAAGAGGCCGAGGACGAGGCCGAGGACGAGGCCGAGTTGTGTCAGCAGCTGCAGGGATGGACGCAGTGACAGAAGGCTGGCAGAAGACACAAGACGTTGCGCCACCTAGTGTTCGGCCATTCACTCTGGCCAGTGGACCAACCGAGATGCTCCCTGGTACAACCTCACCGCTGGGCTTCCTCGTTCAAGTTCTTGGGGAAGATTTCTTCACCAGTGTTTCTGCAGCGACGAACCTGAATGCTGTTGCCAAGTCCCCTCCCGCCCAGCCAGACCCAGACATGCCGTATGCCACAGCAGACAAGCACTGGTACGCCACAACCGCTGACGACATGAGGGCGTATGTGGGCATCAACATCGCCATGGGACTCAAGGTGATGTCCGAGTACAGCGACTACTGGAGTGAGCATCCGCTATTCGGATGTCCATACATCAAGAGTGTCATGGCGAAGAGACGCTATGAGAAGCTGTGCCAGTACCTGCACTGCTCTCTGCCGACTGAGGAGGCTGCTGGGGACAAGCTGAGGAAAGTGCGGCCGTTCATCACCCGCTGCAATGAACGCTTCTGCCAAGTGTACTCGCCCTCACAGAACCTCAGCGTGGATGAGGCGATGATTGAGTACAATGGTCGCCTCAGCTGGAAGCAGTATCTGCCACTGAAGCCAATAAAGTGGGGGATAAAGCTCTGGTGCCTGTGCGATTCGGACACCGGATACTGCATGAAATTTGAGGTGTATACCGGTGCAGCAATCAACATCGCCCAAGGCAAGGGTCTCGGGTACCGTGTCGTCATGGGTCTCACGGACATGTACCAAAACACAAACCGCCATGTGTTTGCGGACAATTATTTCACATCAGTCCCCCTGGCTGAGGCTCTGCTGCAGCAAAATACGTACCTTTGTGGCACTACCCGTGCGAGCCGCAAGGAGTTCCCAAACGCACTTGGGGACCTCTACATGCGGCAAGGAGAATCCACAAAGTGGACCAATGAGAACGGCGTCATGCTTGTGAAGTGGCATGACAAGCGTGACGTCTGTCTCATTGCCACAGACGACGACGGCAAAGATGCCGTGAAAGCAGTGAGACGCAAAGGCCAGGTGATTGAGCTGGCAGTGCCTCACGTTGTACAGCGGTACAATGCGTCGATGGGTGGAGTCGACCGGATGGACCAGCTGCGGTCGTACTTCCCGATTGGGCGTTCAGGGCGGCGATGGTGGAAGTACCTCTTCTGGGGGTTTATGAACATCGCCGTTTTGAACGCCTACATCCTGTGGAAAGCCAGCAACCGCCCCCTACCCGGAAATAAGCGTCAGCACGGGCTCAAGTTTTTTAAAGGTGAACTTGTGCTGAACTTGTGCGACCCCACCATCGCCATGCGCAATCGACGTGTTGCACCACCAACCCAGCAGCCCGAGGCCCTGTACACAGTGCAGACAGATGTGGTGGCAGGGCACTCGCATGTTCGGTTTGATGGCCGAAAGAGAGTGTGCCAGTCCTGCCGAAGGCAAGGCCGACAGACGACATCGGGGCGATCGGTCGAAACGTGTTTCGGGTGTTTCAGGTGCAATGTGCACCTCTGTAAGGAAGGCAGTTGCTTCACTGACCACCACGCATAAGAACGTGTGGACTGTGTTGCATGTGAAAATAAATATGCCAAACCATATTTTTGATTTTCAGTTTGTCTCCTTGGTAGTCAAGACAAATTATAATATTTTGAAAAATATACATTACACACACACACACACACACACACACACACACACACACACACTATATAGCCAGACTGATAGACACACAGGTAGACATACATCATACTGACACTGTTTTGAATTGCAGTACAGATCAGATTACAACACCCGTTACATTCCCAACGTTGCACAGCAGTCACTTATTATGTTGTTAAAAAATTACTAGCCATCAGAATATAAAATATGTTATACCATTGGATAGGTAATTAAACAATAGTTCAGATGAACACAACATGTAGCAGTAGAAAGTGAAGAATAAAAAAGTTACACCGCACACAATGACAGGCATCGCTATAATGTGAATCATTAAAAAAAAAGTCATCTACCAAGGATTGCATGGTCAACATATTTCAAAGTTATGATACATTAAAAGGTACCATTATGTAGATAATTCAAT
Source organism: Oasisia sp. SBJ-2009 (assembly GCA_964017155.1). Taxonomy (NCBI): domain Eukaryota; kingdom Metazoa; phylum Annelida; class Polychaeta; order Sabellida; family Siboglinidae; genus Oasisia; species Oasisia sp. SBJ-2009. The sequence goes on from OZ024856.1 coordinate 45,637,696, forward strand.
GCCCTTCAGAATAGCATTTACTTGCAATTACAGAAAAACAATAATAAAATAGTTATACCCTTTAAAGTAACATGTACCATACTTTTCGGTATCTAGGTCATGTCAGTGAGGAACCGGGTACCCGGTCAAAATAGGCTGCTGAGTGCTAATGGGTTAAATTACCGTTGAGAGTACCACTGAGTCCTACTGAAATATCATTGAATGGTTCAATGGTACTGAATGATAGTTAATGGTATTCAATGGTAATCAGTGGTATACCATTGGCTCTTTTTTGTAAGGGTAACACTCATGTCATTGTCAAGGTCACCACAGCATCATCACCTGTCTCCAGTGGCTGAGTCTGGTTGACTGAGGCACATGAAACTAACAAGTATAAATTGGACACAAACTGATTTGAGGATAATAGGGCATCAGACTTTTATCCACCATTTATCTTAAGCGTTTAGTCCGTCGACACAAACATTTGAATGTCACAAACCTCTTTGTTGGCTTTGCTGGTGATTCTGCACTTTCCGTCTGAAAGCAGAAACATCGAATATCACGACATGTCAAAGCTGGTCAGTTCTCCTGTTCAAATGTTATAAACTATGTTGATGAACAAGAGAAAAACAGCTGCACTTTGGTTACTTGCTATAGTGGACATCTATATAATGGACACTGTCACTGAACATCTGTATAATGTACACTGACTATTGTGGGAAACTGCTATTTGTGGATACCAACTATAGTGGACACCTGTATAATGGACACATATATAACAAACACCTGTTTGACGAACACCTATTACAACAAACACCTCTTTTAATGAACACCTATTACAACAAACACCTCTTTTAATGAACACCTATTACAACAGACACCTGCTACCAGTAATGATGTGCGTACATTGGACGTATTTCTATGATAATCATAACTTGTAATTAATTACACTCTATGGAACTAAGCATGCGGTATTGTAAATTTGTTTGTGGAATAAATGACAGGATTTACTAATTATACCTGTGGTGAAGCAACGCTGCTGTCTCCAGATCTTTGAGCCGATTCCGCCTTTTCATCTTCCACCGCCTCCTCATCGGAGCCTGTCTGTGACAATTGTTTCTTTCCAGTCACGATTCTGAAGTAATAAGTCATGCAATCACACATCAATCCAACAAGTACACACCATAGACCAGGTAGACTAAATCTAACCAGTATGTGGCAAACAGGCAACCTACTAAATATAGTACAATTAGACGACGACAAGTAAACAGTAGCCACACACATACAAAAAGGCAAATGTTATTCTAAAATGATGCCAATTTAACTACAACACGTTTACTATAATGTATGATTAAAGTCATGACATTAACTTGGCAAATATTAGTAATTTACTATAGACATTTGCTCCAAATAGATATGAACAAAATTATAAGAAATTTGTCACTTCTAGTGAAACACAAAGTAAGAAGTAAGGATTTAAAAATATATTTCATAGTCTGGCAACTTACTTGAGTTTGCCATCGTCGCTGTCCTTGACAATGTTCACGCCAAATGCCTCTATGGTTCCCCCACTGTCTCCCTCAAGGGGTGCGCCCTCTATGGGCAACAGATGCTCCACCCCCCGCAGGGCGAGTTGTTCTGCATTGAGGGGTGCGACCTTCTCCACGTGAGTGTCCCCCCTCATCAACAGGTAGACAAACCGCACAAGGGTCCTGTGACAGTCACATGGGCAGGTGAGAGGTGTCTGAATGACGACAGTTTGACAAGACACAGCAAGAACCATGAAATGCAGCTGTGGCCAACATGTTGGTTTTCCAATTGCTATTTTGTGAATTACTATTTACCACGGAGAATAATACAACTGAAATGGTGTCAAGCTTTTGTGTCGTGTATATTGTTAATGATACACGTGTTATCACATGGGTTATAGACATATGTTCTTTACATTATAGTAATTTGTGGTTTATAGTAATTTTCAAGAAGGTACAAAACCACATAACACAATGAGTGCACTATCCAGGTGATAGATTGGGTGCACAAATCACACGATACAATGGGTGCTCCAACCAGACAACATGATGAGTGCACCAAACACAAGTACCCTAACCAGATGTCCCAATTAACAAGACAACACAATGAATGATCTCACCAGACGACACAATGAGTACTCACTAGACCAGACAACACAATGAGTGCACTCACTAGACCAGACAACATAATGATTGCACTCACTAGACCAGACAACACAATGAGTGTACACACTAGACCAGACAACACAATGATTGCACTCACTAGACCAGACGACACAATGAGTGCACTCACTAGACCAGACAACACAATTATTGCACTCACTAGACCAGACGACACAATGAGTACTCACTAGACCAGACAACACAATGACTGCACTCACTAGACCAGACAACACACTGAGTGTACACACTAGACCAGACAACACAATGATTGCACTCACTAGACCAGACAGCACAATGAGTGCACTCACTAGGCCAGACAACACAATGATTGCACTCACTAGACCAGATAAAACAATGAGTGCACTAACAAGACAATACAATGAATGCACCAACAAGACGGCACAACGAGAGTACTAACAAGACGACACAACGAGTGCACTAACAAGACGACACAATTAGTGCACTAACAAGACGACACAATGAGTGCACTAACAAGATGACATGATTGCATTAACAAGACGACACAATGAGTGCACTAACAAGACAACACGATGAGTGCACTAACAAGATGACACGATTGCACTAACAAGTCGACCCGATGAGTGCACTCACTAACGAGACAACACAATGAGTGCACTACCAAGACGACACAATGAGTGCACTGACCAGATGACGTTGAAGAGGAACGTGAGAAGCATGAAGGCGATGTTGAAGTTGAGTTTGATGAAGCCGACGGTGAGTTCCTTGTAGGTCATGCGCCGCAGCATGCGGTACTTCTCCTTGATGTTGCGAGGAGACAGACTGGCCAGGATGAACCAGATGGCGTCCTTGAGGGACGACAGACCCGTCTTCACCCCGTCCATCACAGTGCTGACCAACACAGACAGGTCAACAGATACAACACAATGCTGCACCAACTCTGTGGAATTTGCTTCGCCAGTGTTAAATCTGAAGGTAATAGTTTCATTCTGCTGACCCCTAAAAATTCTTTAATGCTGCCTATCCTCCTTAGCCTCCTAGCTTCTTTATCCATCCATTGACGACTCATGCATTGTTTTCGATTAAGAGTTTGCTTAATCCCTTGACGACTTTCAAACTATGAACATTGTTGAGCTTAATAATGTAAGTGAATACAACTGGTAGGCACTGGGCAGTGGATCATCAATGTGTGTAATATACTAATGAGAATATCATATTAAAAAATGAACTTCTGTTTAATACATTACAAGTTAATTCACATTGCAGAACAGTCTTCTTGAGTTTCCCTGCTGAGTATTTCACTGCCTTCACCAGTCGATGCATTTCATCCACAATGAAGCCAGTTGATTGCAATTTAATTAAACCGCATTTACTATTTCTAATGAGCTGACTCAGAAGAGGAAATATTTCTAATGCATAAAAGAAAATACTACAGTTGTTACAAGTGTCATAAAACTCAACTTCATCTGCTGTCTCCTACAAAGCTGGTGGTGACCGGTGATATGGCAATTGGCGAAAAAAGCTATTGTCAGGTGTGGTGCAATAATAGAAAATTATATAAAATAGGCCAGTACTTACCCAAACGGGCCCCGTCCAGTGCCGGGAATAATACTGGCCTGTTGCATGTTCCAGGCTTGCTCCTCTGCACTGATGCTGTTTGCAAGTTGCATCTGCAACAGAATCAGTTAGGGTTGGCATCACGGCAGCTGCAACGTTATACACTGAGAATGTTTTATTTGAGTGCTATGTGGCTATGCTATGCACTGATTAACCTGGTGTCATAAATGCTGTTGTGCTATCCACCAAATACGTTGTGATTATCAGTTAAGGTAAAATTAAAACTCGTGATATTTTTATTGCAGAGCCACAAAATACACTGCACCTATGTTATGCTATTTTCAGCTGGCTACATACACAGAACATAACTAAATTACACTCTAAGTGAAGAGTAACACAGCAACACTTTATCAGCTATTGCAATGTCAATGCAAAGTATGATAAAAGACAAATTTTCTACATCTTGTAGGGTAAGAAATAGTTATCTTACATTCAAATACTATTAAAGATAAACATTCTAACTAAACACAAACATCATGTAAACTGCATAACACAATATTTCTACATAAAAAAGAAACACGCAGTTTACAATTATAAATATGGTATTACTACTGCAAAACATGAATTGATGGTTGAACAAATTCATAGGTCATACTGACCCCTAGCAACATTTCAGATGGCAACAAGGGGTCAACTACATCACAACTGACTATGCTGGGATTGGCATAGAATAACCAGGCAGCTGTGTCAATTAGGCACCAAGTTATTTCACAGCCAGAACAACTGTCACACATGTCAACAGACGCCCATAAGGTAATCACAACCCAAGTCAGCTAGCAGACGAAACCATACATCTGAGCCATTTTTAGTATAATTAAAAACATTCATTGCAGAAATCAGGGAATAAATCGGGGGCATAAACTTGTTTTCTCACTCTGCTTGGGTTCAAATCCTACCAGCTGACTTGGGTATCACATTGTTTGTTACTTTTGCCTTCCAATCATGGCATAATGGTTCATAGCTTGCATTTCTCAAACACTTTTTACAAAAAGAAACTATTTCACCATTATTTTCTTTACACAGGTGCAATTGTAAAGGCATGACAACAATGTCAGTCAACATGCTTAAGCATAATTGTCACAGATAGTGAAACTTATGATATGAACCATGGTATACCAGATGTGGCAGCATGTTTGGTGACTGCGACATACAAACATACAAACCTTGAGGAGAATATTTAACGAAGCCAGAAGGTTCAACACTCTCTCTTGCTGGTGTCACAGATGTTAATTAAGTGAGGTCTCCATAAGCTTGCTTAGAGTATTAGCGCAAATAGAGAGTTGCAGTAGCTGTTATGTTGGCAACTATGGCATCAGTTAGCCTGCCTGTTTATGGCGACATAGGTAACGTATAATAGGAGAATTGTTTTTCCAGTAAATAGTTGTATTAAACATATCAATCTTAATGTGATTTCCATGGCATATTCAACTGGTACTGATAGTTTTCTGATGTCCTCCTTTTGAACTTACCAAGCAGTGATTGAGACTAATGTAACAAAACTGGAAGAATGGAGACTTGTAAAGAAGCTGCATCTTGTGACTATTTTCTCGCGAAAGCTGCCTAAGAAAATCCAAGTCCAATTTGCTGCACATTAGGACTCAACTGGAATAAAGCTTGGTGCATTCTCAAGCAAGGTTTGTTTAAACCGCGAAGGGAGATTTAGTTTAGAAGTTGGGGACGGAAGAAGCCGGGGACGTCAAGTCAACTCAAGCCAGCGCGCAGTGCTTTCGTTCGTTACCTCAAAGATGGAGTCCTCACAAAAATTGACAAACGCGCTCAGTTTCTCCTTATCGCCCTCCTCGTTGACGGCTTCGTGCAAGAAGATGCGCTTCGACTCCTGCAAGCATTACACACGCACACCTCGCGTCACCAAGCACAGTACCTGCGTCACCATCACTGCCCACTTACTGCAACCCAACTACCACGTACGACACAGTGACGCGACGTGATCGACGTGAGTCTCACCTCAAAAATTGTGTCTTCACAGAAATTTATAAAGCACTCCAGTTTACCCTTGTCTCCCTCTTCATTGACGATATTGTGCAAGAAAGTTCGTTTTGACTCCTGCAAATGGAATGGCCGCATTATGTATGCAGAGCATGAATTTGATCAATTCAGTACGTCTGCTCGTGGTTAGGTTTACACTACTGTGGATTAGTTCCGAAAACATAAACATAAATTTAATTACCGAATGATACACTTAGTTAGTGTGTCATTGCCTTGTTGCCGTGACAACCAAATCAGAAAGTGTCAACTTATTACGAAACACAAGAGTGCAAATGACATGCGTCACCAAAACAAAATGAGAAAACAAAACTAGAAAAAGAATACAACTATGCAAGGCCATTCCACGGACACAGCAAGTCGACTAGCAACAATAGAACAACAAAACTAACACAACTACTAAACAACACCAACAACAATAATTGCGTGACAATTACCATAATAAATCAACATCAACAACATAACAATTACCATAATAAACATCACTGTTTGCCCCAAAAACCTGAATGATACGTTGTTCTCCTCTTGATCTCCTGTCATCAGGGATGAAGTTTGTCACAGTCGCATTTAGAAGATATACTTATCCTAATTCAATCTATAAAATGTTTACTGGTTACATGCAATACAACTGTTTTGACAAAATATGTTGGTAAGTTTACTGCTAATCATAAAATGTAAAATAAATAATTTATTAATAACCATAGCAACATTGTATAAAACAATAACACTGAATTGTTTGTCTGATTATGTGTCTCTTTGGTGCCACGATGCAGTATAAAAAGCAATTAAAAATGTATTAAATTTGGCAGTAAAATAAGATCAAATATCAACTTGTCTCAGTAAAGGTCTATTCAAACATAAACAATTCTAAGAACAAACATGGACAAAATACAATACTAGGACAACCACGCCGTGCGACATCCCATTGTGCAAGTCAGTCTGGTTGGTTGAGGGAATGAACAGTCTTAATGCCTCAACACACAACTCACGCTCACAACATATGGCCCAGATTTCTGTTGCAAGGCCAGCATTTGTGGATCAATCTAGTAACTGAAATATTGCATGTTGCCTTGATTTTTTAAAATTAAATATACATGTGTTGTTTATTTCAAGTCCACGGCAGTTTCAATGAATACATCAGACTGCAACTGGGTGAATTCGATTTAATGAAAACTAAAATGTAGTCATTGGTCATCAGTAACATAACTGGACAAGAGACCCACCCAAGAGTTGGTCCTAAGCTAGTCACACGGACATGGAGGATGACAGTACGACAGTCACTACAGCTTAAACACAGCAGACAGCATGCACATAGTACACATAGTTATGTTTGACTACAGGATGTTATATACAGTGTATTTATAATGATGTAAGATGTGTATACATGCATATGTGTGTGCGTGCGTGCGTGTGTATGCGTGCATGTGTAGTGCATATGTGTGTGTGTGTGTGTGTGTGCATGTGTATACATGAATGCCTGAATACATGTGTTCGTATTTCTAAATACAATATTACTACACCTAGAGCTCGTACAACTTCAGCTGCCTCGACTACCTCGAGAGAGAACATTACATTTTATATTTCAGGTGCAGCAGTCAATGGTTGACTGAGAGGAATGAGGAAGAAACAGGTGGAGGGATGGGCTGCCAATGAACCTATAGGGGAAACGATGAACCCCTGGGGAAGGGTATGGCTAGAGGATATGGGACATATCCCAGAGGGGAACAGGTATTTATAAGACAATAATTAGAAGAGTACTGGAGGTAAATCATATGGAGAGAGAGTGAAAGAGAGAGAACGTAAGGGGGAGAGAGTGAGAGAGATAGAACATAGAGAGGGAGAGAGAGCAAGAGAGAGAGAGACCAAGAGATAGAGACATGCGAGAGAGAGAGACATGAGAGTGAAAGAGAGGGAGGCATGAAAGAGAGAGACATGTGAGAGAGAGAGAGACATGTGTGAGAAAGAGAGAGAGAGAGGAGAGAGAGAGAGAGTGAGACATGTGAGAGGAAGAATGAAAGGTGTATGATGACAGAGACTGGACCGTCCATGACTGGCAAGAGTTCTACCTTGATCTGCGGCTTCTCCCACTGGTCAATGTGAGTCTGAGTGATCTCAAAGTAGACCCGCTCGATGCGGCCGGCACTGCCCATGATCTCAATGCGGCCCAGGTACGTCTCAAAGTAGTCGAGCACACACTTCGCCTTCTCCAAGAACCGCTCCAGTCTGACAAGATTCACACACCAAGTCACCAATCTGGCTATTTCAATCTTACAAGTTTATTTATTGCCACCTCTTTTAACACTTCTAACATGTTGCCTGCAGATTTTAATACGTTGGGTGACATATAATACGGTTGTAGTTGTCATCTGTAAATTGTAAAAAACAAAATGTAAAAAAGTTGTCGTCTTAAAATTGTCTTAATAACAACATACATGTACCATAAAAAAATCGGAAAAGTCAATAAATTGCAGTGATGCACTGATATGTGTATTTTCAGCAGACTCTATGAGCTTGCTCAGACTCTCTTGTTCTGTATTTTCAGCAGACTCTATGAGTGTTGGCAAAATAATGACGTGGGAATGAACAGATACGATCCCAATTCTTCCTACGGAAACAAATGGTTCGATCACTGTGGAATATTAAACATATTTTTTTCAATTTTTTATTCCAAATGTTAGAATTTTTTTTCTAATGTATAGTAGGGAAACGGGGACTGTAAAACCCCAACGGAGGTCTAAAGGGTTAAACAGACACGGGATGACTGACCTTGGGTCATTGGGGATATGTTCGGACAGGTTTGTGAGGAGAACAGCGACGCTGAAGCCAATGTCCTTCGCGGGATTGTGGAACCGGTCCGTGAACTCGTTGAAGTCCACGCGGCCATCTTGGTTCGCATCCACGCACATCATCACATACTCGATCTCCTCCCTGGTGGCCACATCATGAACCAGTCAGTCGAATTACATCACAGTTCAGCCACAACAGATTGATACTGGAGTATTTGTGCAGAGATGACAGCATTATGTACAGGACATTGCAAAAATACATTAAATTCATTCAAAAGGCGTGCGATCCGGCCTTTCAGAATAATATTTGTGTTTTAAGTAATCTGACAGATCCCTGTTAAATATACTTAACCCACGTTGCTATGACATAAACAAAAAACATAAATTATTCATGACCCAAGAAAAAAACTAAAATATTTGCCATATGCGATTCGTTAATAATAATTATTGAAAATATAGGCGTGTGATTCTCATGTTAGTGTGAAATAATTATAGGTTACATCTTTGTAAAGAAACTACCAGGCATATACACAGTTGCATAATGCATACCTACCCTAAAATATTCCCTCTGAGAAATAATAAAAGCATTACAATCTGTGTACATACTTACCTGGAAAATTGAGAAGCAACAAAAAATATTATTCTGAAAGGCCTGACTTATTTAAATGTTTCTTTAACTCTAGACAGAACTCACATATATATGACATACACATACGTTTAGCAGTCATATCACTTACACGTGTACCTTGTCACCACAACAAACATCAACTGATGAACAAGTCATCTATAAGTCTTTTTTGAATTGTCACAAAACAAATTTACACACTAATATTTCATGCAACTGAACCTACAACATACAACACCAGTAAAGTCATCGGAACATCTGCTGTTTAGGCAAATCCTCTTGTATCCCACGCCAAAGTATACGCATCAGAAATTAGTGAAATTATCAACAGATATTAATTTTGTGCCACAGACATGTATTTTTTCTGACTGAACATACAACATTCAGCATTATGACTGTTGAACATTTCTATCATTTCAGATGGTAATTCTTTGGGAGATTCCAATTGGATAATGCACCAGTGACATTTTGGTGGTATTGTATATCAACTTACTGGTTTGTCCTATATGACATTCTACAATTCTAACATTTCACATTAACTATGTGTGACAACTGCATGTCAATTGGCCACACTTAATGTGAAGAAGTGATTTTTACTTACTTTTGATATTACATCTATTTAGCTATACCAAATTACCCTGGTAGTTGGTTCCTAACGTTTATACGTCTCACCATAGTCTCTCTCTAAATAGTATCCCTTAATGACTGCACACAAAGAACTGTGAAATATCATATTATTTACACTAATTAATACACCACAATACAATTATTTATTATAACATACCAACTCTGAACTTGCAGAAACTCAAACGCTGCACTAACTTCAAACTACATGGGATGGTATTTGTTCACATGTGCATTTAAATAAATTATATTTCACACACACAACGGATTAATTAAATAACCAACAGCAAGGTGGGTTTCACAGGGAGCTGGTGTTTTGGGAGATATGTGAAGCCAAACAAAAACTTGGGTGGACAATTAAGGAGGGAGACAACAACATTTACTGGGTATCTGGTGTAGAGTGAGTTAACGGTTAAACTTAGAATTTGTCTAGCTAAACATTCAGCTAAATCGACAATGCTACACTTCGTGTTACAGATAAGTAATAAATAAAATACACGGTGTCAAGTCAATATAACATGTTAGGGAAAACAGATGCATTCAACATCTAATGTACTTGTATTAATAACATTTTACATTTTAATGTTCCAGTAGTTTCATGTGAACTAAAATCACCAGCAACAGTTTGCTTGGTGTGGAACGAAGCTAGGTGGGGCTGGACGTACGAAAGAAAAGGGGCTTTGACATCGAGGTGGTCACAATAGCAAATTGCTGGTCACACTAGTGGTCACAATAGCAAGTGGTCGCAATGGCAAACGGTCACTCTAGTTAGTGGTCACACTAGCAGGTGGTCGGGTCAGACTCGTGACTCACTCCGTGTACAACTTCTGCATCTCGAGGGCTCGCTTGAGCTCCTTCGGCGTGATGATGCCGTCCTTGTTCGAGTCACAATCCTGCCAAGTAAAGGTCATCAGTGGCCCGCCTCTACTCACTACCCACTACTCACTACCTACAGCCACAGCCTGGCTCCAGGGGTCATCTCAAAACACGCTCTGTCGCAGCAGTGCTAACTGTCTGTCTAACTGTGTGATCTGCACACAGCACATGATGTATATTACACAACTGATAAGTTAACGCACATAGAAGTTCACCGTTTTACCCCTGATATATGGGGTGAATAACCAGCTTATGTTTTATCAGATTTGAAATACAGGGTGAATAATAACCTTATCAAATTTGTGTTTACTGCTTCGAGAGATAATTTTAAAATACATACACAACCGTGGGAAAATATGTTCAATTATACGGCACAATAAACTGCCTATCCCGACAGAGCTACTGAGATGACCCCTGTGACTAGACTGAACATCAGAGCTGCTTTTGAGAGGCTCCCCATCGTCTCTGCCCTGGTGGTAGAAAAACAACACAGACTGGAAGCAACATGGTCCTTACAGAGATACGACAAGATGGCAAATACTAGAAATAAAATAAACTACTTCCTGCATTTACCAGTTTCTTTCTTCTCCTGGTGTGACAGACAATTTAGAATTTTTAAATATATTTTAAAAGTATATTTTCAAATTCAAAATCACCACAATAATGTGGACAGAATACTTTTCATACTCTCTTGGTGCTCAAAGATATGGCAGGAAGCCGGGTATTCTCAATCCCTTCAATTGTTACTTCTCTCTCTTACTGCTGAGGGGGGACTACCACACAGGAATATTGCCATTCCGTACAATTGTCGATATCTCCACAAGGACCAGTGCTGTGCCAGCTGTGACAACACCATTGTACACTGTGTACACTTCTGTGTACACTCATACAGACCGTGTGTACATCTTTTGTGCCTCCATTGCTCGACGGAACTCCTTGTGCGATATGAAACCATCGTGGTTTGTGTCAAACTCCTAGAACACATAACAAGTGGCTGCTGCACAGTGTCCTTGGTTCTCTAAATGTCTTCAGATGTTGCAAAATATACACAGCAGCCTAGTTCATTTGAAATTCTAGACACAAACTGCTATTAATTTGGTAATAAATATTATACAACCACAACAGATTATTTAGATATCTCCACTATTAACAACTGAAGCTTCGTATTGTTGTTTATTAAACAGTGTAACTAAACTGAAGCATTTTTCAAGTTGCTTCCATTTAAACAGCTAGTTGGGATTTAGTCTTAAAAATACATTAGCAAAGAATCCTACAGGCTACATGGACGACTCAGTGTTGTATTGTTGGTTTAACTTGAAAATCAATCAATCATTTGTTACCACGCATGCACTAGGTGCCAATAATGTTACGTTAGACTTACTTGCAGAAATACAATCATAAGCATAGCAATAATAATAATTATAAAACTTCTATAGTGCCTATACAGGCTGTATCATAAAAAATTCAAATTCAGGGGTGCAACAAACACAGGCAAAAGTTGTGGTGGAAAAGCAATTTCAAACAAATGTTTTCAGTTTTTGTTATGAATGGTGTCTATAGTTTCAGAAGATTTAATCATAATAGGGAGTTGCTTCTAAATTGTTGATTGGAAGTTTAATTTTGTCAATTTTTTAAAACTTTGGATACGTTACACATATCAATTAATTTTATTTATGATATTGTAAAATGACCGACTAATTAAAGAATCCTACCACTTAAATCAACCAAAAATGCACAGGATAGCAATGGGGGGAGGGAGGGTTATGATCATACAAACCCACTCAGAACACGACAGAAACGTCTTTGTGGCAGCAACTCCACATAAAACATGATGTCTTCATCGCATTATTCAAAATTACATAAACTGTATTACATTTATTTTATTGTCACTGGATGGTTTCACAGGACATTACCTGGCTTATTATCCAAACCACAATCTTCTGCTACTGACTACTGAGTCTTTCAGGTATTCTTATAAATGCTTATTTTATTTTGCAAACACTGAAGTAAATAAATCCTCAACAGATTAGGTAAAAGTAGAATAACAATTTTTTTTTAAACAAAATCAACAATTGTCTTAGAAATCAATTGCAATAAACCATTGCTTCCCTGGCAACTTGCCATTGGGTTTTGGACAAAACCGGTAAGTGACTACTAAGTGCCACTGAGGTAGTGTTGTCACTTTACAATACAACAAGGGGATTGCATGTGACAGTACCATGAACGCTTCTGATGATGTCAAATCCTTCATCTTCAGGAAGATGTCAAAGAATTTGAGAATCATCTGTAATCAGACATCATGATTAAACGAAGGTAATAAAACATGTAGCATCATATCAATGGCATAATTTGTGAGACAGTGGCACCATTGACGGCTAAACATATATTTAACCAGCTGGGATACAACCTTTCTACACAGAAATGTACTGGGTGACTAAGCTTGGCCACCCTCAGGGATTTTAGATATGCCACAACCATTTACCAATAAATATTTATTTACAACAATTACAAAACATTTGATTATCCTTTTCTGACAGGCACAAAAGTACATACAAGAATTACATTTACAGTGCTTCTAGATGGAATTAAAAAAGCAAAATTTAGTGTCTTTAATAGATAATAATATTCTGACATCATACAAACCACTGTGAACTACAACCTCTCAAACGCACCTCAAAGTTGGCGGACGACTCCACCAGTGTGTCAACCATCTGTTTTCCTATAGGGCCGTTGACAACGTTGCCTGCAAGGACCGTCACACGTGAGAGACTTGCTCAAAACAACCAAGTCACTTCAAACATTTACATATAGCGACTGATCAACGTGAAATTTATTCAGCTAATATTATGTTACATCTATTTATAATATTGCCTGTTTTCACGAAACAACATTTCTAGCATCCCTTTCTAAGTGTATAGGAGTAAACATATACACTACAAAGTGCCCCCTACCTTTCATATACACTACAAAGTGCCCCCTACCTTTCATATACACTACAAAGTGCCCCCTACCTTACATATACACTACAAAGTGCCTCCTACCTTACATATACACACAGCGCCCCCTACCTTACATATACACACAGCGCCCCCTACCTTACACATACACACAGCGCCCCCTACCTTACACATACACACAGCACCCCCTACCTTACATATACACACAGCGCCCCCTACCTTACACATACACACAGCGCCCCCACCTTACATATACACACAGCGCCCCCTACCTTACACATACACACAGCGCCCCCACCTTACATATACACACAGCGCCCCCTACCTTACACATACACACAGCGCCCCCTACCTTACACATACACACAGCGCACCCACCTTACATATACACACAGTGCCCCCACCTTACATATACACACAGTGCCCCCACCTTACATATACACACAGCGCCCCCTACCTTACACATACACACAGCGCCCCCACCTTACATATACACACAGCGCCCCCTACCTTACATATACACACAGCGCCCCCACCTTACATATACACACAGCGCCCCCTACCTTACACATACACACAGCGCCCCCTACCTTCAAGCATGGACAGCAGCATGATCATCATCTCCTTCTGCAGTTTCATGAATTCTCGCAGCAAATCCAACTGCTCCGGGTCCTAAAGCAGGAATGGAATTATTATACATGGATGTATATATATATTAACCCTGCAGGTGACCAGGGCAGAAAATCGGCCCAAATGCACCTGCCTCTGTTGTAACAATTTTCATTTCCATCACACTAAACTGACACGCGAGAATTTGGTATCATTGGATAGCTGACAGATTTTTCTAGATCGTGTATATTTTTCCTTGCGTAGATTCAGTGACAGATTTTTCGCAGTCGAGTTTAAAAAGCACGTGATACAGTTGCTGCCCATATTTGGGAGATTTTACTATGTCCTGATGAATGAATTTACGCATCCATTCATAAAGTCGACACCCCCACACATTCGGTATCAAAAGAAAGCTCTGTGAGTGGACAATCTGCCAAAAATAAACCACGTGGGTTCGGTCCATTCAGCCAATCAGAACCGTGATTTCAAATGTGGCGCCATCGACCCCCACGGAACCAAAGTTGAAAACAAAATGGCGGCCGGTAAACAACAGTTTATCCGCTTCGCGACTTTCTTTGGATTATCTCAAGTTTCTGTGTTTATATTTTGACAAAATGCTTGACAGTATTCATAAACAAGGTTATTATATTAGTTCATGTAGTTAGATTGACTTTGGAAGTGTTTTTGGGGTGAAAATTCACCAAGTTAGCAGTGCCTCATTTCTCCGGCCGGGCGCCTGGGTTGCAACGGATTTGTTTCATTTTTGTTTTATTTCGCAGCTAATATATGAATCTACATTTGTCTAAATGGTGAAGTATATTCATCCACACGATCATTTTCTGGCAGCAGGATGAAATGGGCGTTTATTTTTTATTTGTTTTAGTTCAATTTCAAATACAAATATCCGCATGATTTTCATTTGTTCTACAGATATTATAATTTTATTATAATAGAGCAACCTTTTAGCGTTAAAATGATGCATCATTCATATTTTTATGACCAATATTAGCGAAGTTATGATTTTTCTTGGAACAGTATGCCACAGAGGATTTTTCTTGGTCACCTGCAGGGTAAGAATCAAAAGAAGTTTCTATTAGTAAGTGTTCAAGAATAAACTGGTCTATTATATATATATATATATGTATATATATATATATATATTAGACCAGTTTATTCTTTATCACTTACTAATAAAAACTTATTTTATTTATATTGATATATATATATATATATATATACATATACATACATATATTAAAATAAACCAATTTATTCCTTAACATCTACTAATAAAAACTTTCATTTTGATTCTTAATTATCTATTATCTTTAAACTGCTGATAAAAGCATGAACCACCTGGATCAATAACTCACACAAATCCACCATGAACTCTACAAAAATACTTATTCACAACACAATAACAATGTAAAAGGCAACATTAGTTACTAAATGTCTATTGCTAATCCATGATAATTAATATCTGGCTATTGGTGAAATTCCTTGACTTTTTCACCTGAAGACAACTGGCCTTGTTCCATGATGCCATGCTGACAGTGTTAAGTTAGGTGCCAGTTCACCACACATGGGTGTACCTGGGTAGAGCAGTAATGATGAGACTTACACGGGAGAGTTTGTCCTGCATGTGGGCAAAGATGTAGAGGAAGCCACCCACGGCGTCCCACAGGCGACTGTGAGCCAGGGCCAGCTGGTTGCCCGCACACGGACCCTGAAAGCACAACCCAAAAACGTTTCATCCAAACTATACGACAAGTACAATGGGATGCACATAACATGACAACGAGGACAACACATAAACATATACTACAAAACTGTAGTCTAAAAGGACAATATTAGTTATTAAATGTTACCAAGTTATTTTTGCCAGGAAGTATACAAAGATCTCACCTGGATGTACTCTGTGATGCTCCTGAACACCTGCATGGCCACTTTGATGGCGCGCACGAAACTCTCCACCCCGGCGATGTCGATTGTCTCCTTGCCCGAGTAGTGCCAGTAGAAGTCCATGATGGACTCCTGCAAGTGAACACAACATGTACGTCTCTAAGTCCATGATGGACTCCTGCAAGTGAACACAACATGTACGTCTCTAAGTCCATGATGGACTCCTGCAAGTGAACACAACATGTACGTCTCTAAGTCCATGATGGACTCCTGCAAGTGAACACAACATGTACGTCTCTAAGTCCATGATGGACTCCTGCAAGTGAACACAACATGTACGTCTCTAAGGCCATGATGGACTCCTGCAAGTGAACACAACATGTACGTCTCTAAGTCCATGATGGACTCCTGCAAGTGAACACAACATGTACGTCTCTAAGGCCATGATGGACTCCTGCAAGTGAACACAACATGTACGTCTCTAAGTCCATGACGGACTCCTGCAAGTGAACACAACATGTACGTCTCTAAGTCCATGATGGACTCCTGCAAGTCAACACAACATATAAGTCAACACAACATGTACGTCTCTAAGTCCATGATGGACTCCTGCAAGTCAACACAACATATAAGTCAACACAACATGTACGTCTCTAAGTCCATGATGGACTCCTGCAAGTGAACACAACACGTACACCTCCCTCTAGCGACAGAGGCAGTACTGAGACAGTGTTACAATAGCTCTGTTACTACTGCAATAGCTGCTGCAATGACTGTATGTATCTGAACACTGTATGTCTATGGACCCTCTAAACAACGCACAAATATTATAAGTTTCATGCACTATATGTCATGGATCTGCTTTTCTGCTTTGTGAATGAAGATTCATAATGGAGGAAATCCACGTCTAGTGCAGACTGATGATAAAACCTGTGAGACAGGCAAATCTTACCATAGTGGCTGCAGACTCTATGTACAGCACCAATAATTTCATTATTACTCTTTCTTCAGATGGTCAAGAATTAAAACAATTACGTGGTATTGTGATAGTTATGACACTGTTAGTTCAATGAAAGTACATAACACACTTATCCATTTTAAAGGGTAGTACAAAAAGTTAAAAAATTATAAGACTTCAGTGGGAGGGAGGAGGGTGTTTTTAGAGTTTTAGAACATATGCTGCATTTTACAGACTTAGAACATTTCTCAAGCTTCATCCATAAGTTTTCCTTCAACACTGAAAGCATACTGTTTACACAAAGTGATGTCACGAGCAGTTGACTGGTGACCGAGCACTCACCTGTAGTCGCAGCAGGAAGTCGACGGTGCAGATGACAATGTTGACAGTGGTCGTGTTCCCAGCCTGAGTGCGCAGGTAGTTCTGGAAGTCTGCAGCCAACAACTCAGGTCACACACAGGCGATATGGTACATCCAAACAACATGTCATAAGTGTTACACACTGCTGATATATACTCGCCATCCTCTTGTTGTCTAACAACGTTATTTGTGACACTTCTCCACTGGTGCATCTGCTCGACAACTGTGGATCTTTCGTCACTACTGTGCTAGATATTTATTTTATTTATACATATTTTAATAAGTATTAGTATTATTATTGTATATACATTTTTAGAAACTTTACTTACATCGTTTTTATTACTACTTTATTTAATGGTAATGATATTATTATTTTTTTGGGTCTAAAAAAGGTTGGCAGTAATAGTTTTGTTTTAACATGATGTTTCATATGTAAAAGTGCCATGAGCGCCACCATGTGGCGGATACCGGCACTATACAAATTGCCATTATTATTACTATATAAGAACTTGCCTTTACTTTTTTATGCATGGCAACAACACGGAGCCCTTAAATTAAGCAAATATGTTAATTGTCGTTCCTTTCCATTGTTCTAGAAATACCGCTACTGCTTTATATGTTGAAATGTGGGCTCTAGCAGCCTGAGGCCAGGAGACTCGTATGTACTCAGGTCATCAACCTGGCCTCGGGAGGCTGAGTCCGCATTTCTTTAGTTTAACTATTTTGGTGTGCCAAATAAGGCACTGTTTTATCCCTATAATAAACAAACGTCATAATTTGGCCTCTTTCATATCTACGCTTGGGTCCGTGTTGTTCCTTGCATAAATGGGAATATGCACATCAGCCCAGATGATTTGCTTATTGGACTTTATCGCCATGTGACGGTGTAAATGTTGACTGACCACGTACCCAGGTTGTGCCCCTCACAGAGGAGTTGGAGGAAGCGGAAGAGTCTGAGGCTGTTGCTGGCGTCGTTCAGGTTGCTGTTGGTGGTGGACATGCCGCCAGAGTCACCCAGGTCCTCCGCCTTCTTACACCGCTCAAACGCATCCAGGTCCAACACACTGCCGCAGGAAACACACACACACACGTGTAGAGTTGACACAGATAGCACACAGCGATTAACATACTGAAGGTATCTTTTCACTAACATTCTCATCAGCTCACAAGCTTGGAGTTTGTTCTTTAAAGTCAAGCTCGTTCTTTAACAGCCATTGAAACTTGTCAACACCAGGAAGTGTCACCAGCCACCATTGGCCCAAACAACTAATATTTGATGACATTTTGTGACACCTATTTTGGGTATCATTATATATTTATGGCAACACGCTGACCCAGCGTATGTATGTATATATATATATATATATATATATATATATATATAGGGTGCACAATACTTCTAGCCAGCTGGTAGTCCATCATTATAGACAACTAGTCCTGCGTATGTTTTTACTATTTAAAAGGACTGCTCTTAATAGTCCGGGCTCTAAAACTACTCGTCCCTGTCTTATTTCGCACCCTGTACATACATATATATATATATATATGTATATGTATATGTATATGTATTTATATGTATATATATATATGTATATATATATTTATGCAAGAAACAACACGGACACAAGCGTAGATATGAAAGAGGCCAAAATGATGACGTTTGTTTATTATAGGGAAAAAGAATGCCTTATTTGGCATAATAGTTTAAGCAAAAGAAATGTGGACTCAGCCTCCCGAGGCCAGGTTGATGACTGAGCACATACGAGTCTCCTGGCCTCAGGCTGCTAGAGCCCACATTTCAACATATAAAGCAGTAGCGGTATTTCTAGAACATTGGAAATGAACAACATATAATCACGCAGAGCTTGTTACGTGTTAATTAGTTCAAAGCCCACATGATTAAGTAAAACATGGTTTCTGAATACCAGGCTACCTGCTGCCTAAAACACTACGTATACAATTATAATAGTCCCAAATGTGGGGGTATTTCGCCACAGGTCACCCTACATGTGACCCCCCCACCTAAATATATATGACCCAGTAACTGGTCCCACCTGCACTGCTGCATGAGTCCAGCGACGGAGGAGAAGAAACCAACGTCCTTCTTCTCCTTCAGGTGAGTCAACATTTTCTGTCAACAGATGTCAGCTGACAAATTAAACCCACTGAGAGGCAAAATGGGTATGAGTGTAGCACATATATGTCACCAGATTTAACAAAATTATCACCCAGATAATTAACTTCAAATGGCAAATGGATAAGGAAGCATTCAGCTTTATTAAACATTTTCTGGTACCTAGTCTCTCATATCAACACAAATGTTACTTCACGTTCTCTAACTCTGCTGTTCAATACATTCTTGCATGTTTCTACGTATCTGTCACCTCCCTCCCATTACTAAAAGTGACAGTGAAAGGGGTGATTGTCTACTTACCGCCTGCACATCAGTGTTTCCACCCCTCAGAATGGAGATGCCCAGATCGATGGTGGCAATGACCATGTCACTGAAGGTGCCTGCACACAACAAGTACACATGTTAGCTCACGATTCACACAAGTCACCACCAAAATCACTCAATCCTATCAGTATTAAATTCTTCCTACTGAATGTCGCACGTATGACCCTCAACAAACCACATAGTTATCTAACAGAAACACCTATGCAACCATCATTTTTGTATTCTTATATATATCACCAACTAATACAGCACATACATATGCATACATGTCACAAGCTGTCTGATGGATACTCAGAGTTGATACTAAAGATTCTAACCGCCACACTAATATGAAAAGTTGGGTATTCCATTTCATATTTTACTGCTCTGACAGCCAGATCGAACCAGGCACCAAGCAGAAAGCACCAACATGGTGCCTACCTTTGGAGGCACTGATGTACATAAGCACCATCTCGGCAGCCCCTCTGTCTGACAGACGCGACTGTTCAAACAACAGTTTCTGTTTCTCCATCTCTTGTTCCTGCACAAACACAAACAAGACCAATTTAAATTATTTGACGCCCTATTGCGTAAGAACATTTATGGTTTTAAAAGACGCATTTTTAACATAAATAATGACTTGATTAGGGTTATGTACAATTGCTTTGAAATAGTAAATGGCCCAATGTGGATTAGCTGGGCCAATTCATTGTACACAGTAAATCTGTAAGATAGTCATCATGTCTCACATATAACTTTTATTATTTTTATTATTATTTATTATATATATATATATATATTTTAAAGTCAGTAAGTTGTTTATATAACTTACTTTTCAAAAGGTGTTTATTTACATGAATTAATTGCATATTTATTTTACAATCACAACCTGTATGTTGCTCATTATTTTAGCTGTTTTTCTACAATTTTACATTTATCTAACTTATAACCTTATTTATTTTTTATCTATTATTTTTTAAAACATATTGGCCCTTTAATAGGCTACTTAGATGTTCTAATGTATGTACCGATTGTATATGGGTTTTTACCTGAAATAAATGTATTCGTATTCGTAAAGCACTTGCTTCTTATTACAAGATGCATGCAACAGATATATCATCACGGTACACC
The DNA here is from genome assembly GCA_964017155.1 of Oasisia sp. SBJ-2009. Lineage (NCBI taxonomy): Eukaryota > Metazoa > Annelida > Polychaeta > Sabellida > Siboglinidae > Oasisia > Oasisia sp. SBJ-2009. The sequence goes on from OZ024856.1 coordinate 45,658,732, forward strand.
AAAACTCACACAATCACATACTTCCAGCCTCCTGACACATTGGTTCTATCTCTCACTCAAATTTCAACATGTTACATAATACTATGTCTCCTTAATTCCGGTTTTTCTCTCTGCTTTCTCCTTGACCAGTTTCGCTCCTAGCAGAAGTCTACAGTGATGCAGCAATTTTCTTTTGTTCTTTGCTAACGTTGTTATTGTTTTGATTAGTAGTGTATATTTTATAGATAAATAGGTATATGTATGAAGTATATGTATATTTATCAAGTATAATTTATATTAATTCTCAATGTCTTATAGCAGTAATTATCGTTTTACTTCAATAAACACAAACCAACATCTACATAATAAAATAACGCTTCTCGTTTGCTATTTTTCGCTGCAACAAAAGGTAACATTTTACTTCTAAGTAACTCCACAGAACTGAGTAGGAGGAAATGAGGTTACCTGGAGGGATGCTGCGGCGTCTCCCTCCTCCTCCCCTCCTCCCTCTTCCTCCTCATCATCATCCGTGCCGTGACAACTCTGAAATACGAGGGAACATCTCAACAACGTTGTGATAACAGAAATAGTAGGAACACGTCTAGTAAGAAACTTCTCAAAAATATGGTAGTTTTCTCCCTCTCTTTCACATTGCTCTCTCTCTCTCTCTCTCTCTCTCTCTCTCTCCACCTTCCTTTTCTTATATATTCCCCCCTCTCTCTCCATTTCTCTCATCCTACATATTCCCCCCTCTCTCCATTTTCCTCCTCCCCCCCTCTCTCTCTCTCTCTCTCTATATATATATATGTTTCGCTCTCTCTCCACATTTCCCTCACCCTCTCTCTCATGCTCTGTAATGCCCTCAATCCCCCTCTCTCATTACCTCTTTCCCTCTCCCTCCCTCGCTCTCTCCCTCACCCCATCTCCTCCCTGTCTTCTTCCCCATTCTCTCCATGCCTCCCATTCATATCTCATTCCTGTTTCCATCTCAATAAATATGGTTTTTAATAATATAAAATAAATCTAAGCAATAATTTTAAAGATTACACAATAAACACAGCTAGACATTTCTGTGTGACCGGTGGCGCCCTCTCACCTGTCCCATGATGATGGCGCAGGAGAAGTAGAGGAAGTCAGCACTGAGCACGCTCGTGGGCTCGGTGGACGCGGACCGACTGAAGGTGGTGATGAGCTGAGTGAGTGGCTCCGGCCCGAGCTTCTCCTCCTCCTCCTTCGACTCCTCATGGACCACACCCTCAGGCTTTGCCTCCTGCACAGATGATTCGCACATTCTCAATGATCTTTTTTCTAACAAACTATATGTGCAAGTGGTATACATTGTAAAAACAATTCTAACAAACACAATGTAAAAATTGTATACATTGAAAAAACAATTTCTAACAAACACAATGTATAAATTGTATACCTTGAAAAAACAATTCTGACAAACAGGATGTATGAATGGTACAAATTGTGAAAAGAATACTGTGCCTAAAAATCATAATGGATATTAATAAGCTATATTGTTTAGAACAAATTATTTTTTGAATGCAGTGTAAATGCGTCTTCACAGACACTATGGAAACAGACATTCACTATTCGTTGATGTTCTAGACAATTGTTTGCATTGTTTGCATTGTTTCCTCTGATAGTTTGCCGTGTGATGCATGGAATCATGGGATGGTGCGTGTGTGTACTGGCGGCTAAGACAGGGGGCGCCACTGACCGTGATGTCTTCAATGAGTGTGACTGTGCCTGGCTCCTCTGTCTGCAGCCAGCGCTGACAGTAGGACTTAAGGAACAGGTTGATGGCTCGGTGTCTGCAACATAGTCCTGGTTACTCACTGCCTTCTCATGGACGTGTCTACGTGGTTGAGTCCTCACAAGCCTGGGCCCAGTTTCATGAAGCCGTGTAACTTTACGTGCAATTACGCGGTCTACTGGTCGCAGTTATCAGTGAATAGTCAATGCAACTTACGGCCTGTTTCATGAGACCAATTTAGCATTCGTGCCACTAAATCGACTTAGAATTGACCTCCTTACGTCGCAGTGGGGAATCCCTGTATTTGTGCTTTGTCTGAACAACCTTTTTCTTTCTAGCTGCCGCCTTTGTCGTTCGCATAGCAAATGGGAAGCTATGATGAATGTAAAGGATATCCAGTGTAAACATTAAACATTATTTTGTTGAGAGTGTGGGTACCATAAATGTGGAGCATACCGTAAATATTTCAACCAGCATAAAGTTATGCCTACTAAATACATGGCGCAGCTAAGTGCAACTGTGGAGCAGACTCATGAAACACAACTAGTGCGACTTTACAACATTTTAGGCTTTCGACGGGTTATTGCCCGCTACGACGTCTTAAGTATGCTCCATGAAACTGGGCCCTGGGGTGGTGACTATACATCCATTACTCCTGGCACATCTATTAGGGGCATCAAACTCATAGTCAACCTCACCACTCCCCCTGTGAGCAGAGTGCAGACTTCCACCCGACACGCACTCTCGTTCCAAGATGACACCCTCGCGTTCCAGGAATTCAAAAATAATTACCCATGGTGTTATGTACAACTATCTACCTACCTTCCAAATTGCTGGAACTGGCAGATGATCAAAATTATTGCCCGAGCTTATCTTCAGTTTTGTTGAGGGTACTGTGACTGATATAATCAGCTGTACACTGGGCGCACAAGTACAGCTTAAGTACATGGCTGAGCATGTGTGAAATCAAACTGAAACTATCCACTCACACGTTACATTGTTTCAACACATCAGCTGCCTTGTGTTGCCAGTCTCCTGCAATCAGACTTCACATATGGCTTAGCTCATTTAACTTTGAAGATATTTCACACAGGTTTTTATTGATAGATCTAAGCTGAGTACATTCTCTCTCTCCCTCTCCCTCTCCCTCTCCCTCTCTCTGTATGTCTGTCTGTCTGTCTCTCTCCCTAGCTCTCTCTCCCTCTCTCTCCATCGCTCTCCATCGCTCTCCATCGCTCTCCATCCATCCGTCTTTCAGTATGTCTGTCTGTCTCTCACTTCCAAACCAGAAACTATACCCCACCTAGGCAGGTTGTAGAGAGGCACCATCCTGAAGCAGGCCATCACAGCTCTCTTGCGCTGGGACGACACCAGTTTCTTCCATGCCTGCATCATCGATGACGGCGGGTGCTCCACCTGGGGGGGTGACAAGAGAACCACAGGATTCACAACAGCAGATGAAATCAGGGAGGATACATCGCCTACGAGTCAAAACCTGATGAGTTCCGCATACCAATATTTTGTCAGAAAGCAATCATGCTGGTGTATACATTTTGAGACTAACCAATCCTGTTAATTTGATGCACCTCTGAGCTTGGCGTCCAAGAATTTACGTGCAATAGCAGTTATGTCATTAATATTTTATAAAAACGAAACATGTCCATCTGTCATGGCTGGCTATCAAGGTAACAACATGGACGCTGAATACTCACCATATGTAGGCCAAAGAGCACCTTGGACATGGCAAGGACACGTTCAATGGCGAACTCCAGACTGCTCTCCTGGGAGTCCTTGCGACTGCCAATCTTCTTGTAGAGAGCCTTCTGCCAGGCGTAGGTCTCATCGTCCTCCGTCTACAAGCAACACACATTCAGAAAGGTTGGCCATGGTTCCGTCAGTCTTCTGTCTCATTCCTGTTCTTTTTTCCTCATTTCCCTCAAATAGATCTGTTTTTTAACACCGAATGACTGTATGTTTGCTTTTGTTGCTGACTACTAATAACAATGGTATATCAGTCTTAATTAAAGGGGGACTGAAGCGGCCGAACAACCACAGCCCAAACATAAGAACATATAATTTACAGCACTAGTGACCATAATTTGACAAGCCCAGTGTCACGGTATATTTTTAATAAATTTTCAAAGTGAGCTACTTTCGACACAGGGCGCCGCCATTCCGCCTGGCCATATTGCTGGTTGTACTCGGGTTTGTTTACAATCACCGGAAGCACGTGTCGACAGGCGGCGCAGCATAGCTCTCGCAAAAACGGACGAAACGCACTCAAACCAAATATAATTAAACACATTAATGCACTGTATGCCTAATAGATATACCATAATTGTTAGTAAGCATTATTTAACATACTTCCACAAAGGATTCCTGTAGAAAAAGCAGGTTTGAGATGATGAAGTTTGCGTGTCCGCCTGCGGCGAGTTCAGCGGAGTCGGCGGTGGTCACTTTCGAACGCCGATTGTAAGCCTAATTTCGAATGTGACGAGCACAACGAGGCGCTGAACCTCAAAACATAAGCTTCGACCAGAGCTACAGGTCCGTGTTTGATTGATTGGCTTGCATATAAGTACGCAGCGACGAAGTAAAGTTCGTCGAACTCGACAGGAAAACCGGACATGATTTCCTTATTTGGAATGTGATTCGGCGCGTAGGAAGTGACAAGCCGGCGACTCGGCACTCACGAGTTCCGTCATGTATCGTTACGACTACAATTTAATCCCACAGTTGTATTTCACTGTCTGCATAATACACGAATGTGACCTAAGAAAAGTTTAAATGTAGTAAGAAATGTGAATGTAATAAAATAAATCTATGTGTAGATACAAGTATTTAATTTGAAATAAAAATGTTTAAAATCCACTGAATTTGTTTAGGTCAACAGATCGCCAGATCTAGCGGTGCGTTGGTTGCTAGAACCAGCTCGAGTTTCTAGGTACAAGTAAAAAAATGTTTTTGACATAGACAGTGGTGGAATAATTTTCTTCAAGATAGTGACATAAAAAGAAATGCCAGCTACGACCGTATCAGGCGTATGCCGTGTTTGTTAGCGTCGTCATATGCTAATTACTTAAATTAGGGTGACTCGCTAATTAGTCAACAACTGTTGAACAGTCACGAATCACAGACACAGATATATAACAGGCATTATTTATAATGAATTAACAGAAACAGCAAAATACTAATTTATGTTATTATTTAAATTAGACTGTTAACTGCATTCAATAAAACACTAGTGTGTATAAAAAATATTTGACCCCATAAATCAACTGATTAAAATCACTAAAGAATTTTTTTATATTAATTGCTGATTTATAAAGGTAAGATCTTAAAGAGCGTAGTAACCAATCCTCAGGATTGCTGAAAGCGCTTTACACTTTATTTCCCTGACAGACCTGTTCAATCATATACCATCTCAACTTCTCTGGGAAGCATCCAGCAATATGCTACAATTAATTCGCAAAAGCTACTCATACACATATCCACCACTGTCTATAGCCATGCAGGTACTCATTTATACAGCTGAGTGAACTGGAAAAATGTAGAGTGAAAAAAAATCCTCAAGCTTTTAACATCACAGCAAAGAATTGCAGACATAGCTGTTGACTTATGAATACTGTCTGTTGATCACTAGTTTGCGTACAATTTAATCTTGGCCATTACACGAGGACACTGTTTTTGACATTATGCAAGCTGAGGATGTACTGTTTATATGCATTATATCATCAAAGCAAGATACCAGAACGACAAGTAGGAAACGGTGAGCGGCAGCCATGCAGGTCAGTAAAATATTATTATCATTATGATTATGGTATCATTGTATTTGTTTCTGGTAACATATGTACATGTGTGCATCGCACAACTTTCTATAAAATAATTAGTATAACAACAATAAAACATGCTACAGAATCAATCACACTTAACATAGTGTCACTATTAAGTATGTTAATGTGTCTATCCAATGACACTACCCATCATAACCCAAGTCAGTTGGCAATATTACCTGGGAACACATTTAATATTTTAATTCATAAAATATCCGTAGAATATTTTATAATTTCATGTATGCACATTCTGTTATTGCTGTAGAATGCATGACTGTGGTCAAAATGGATCCATGACATTTCGGTAAAGGACATTTCGGTAAGGGACACTTTGGTAATGGACATTTCGGTAACAGGACATTTCGGTAACAGGACTTTTCGGTAACAGGACATTTCGGTAACAGGACTTTTCGGTAACAGGACATTTCGGTAACAAGACATATGGTAACAAGACATTTTGGTAACACTACTGAAAATAATCTGAGTCCAGTCTGCCATATCAGGAGGTAACCTGTTGAGATGTCAGTCAGTTAAACCATTTGTAAATTAGGATGGTCCAGACTACAGACAGGGAACTTGGCTTCCCACCTGCAGTCAGGCATGATATGGTGTAAGGGGGTGTAAGGTGCTTGCCTCTGAAGGGAACATGGCTTCCAAATAGCAGTGGTGGTGGCTAGAGGTCAACCACTACAGCCAACCAGTGACTAGCAGGACACATTTAAATCCAGACACACGTAAGATAATGTCATACATGTGAACATGAAGATATCGACAACAACTAGGGGAAAACCAAAGCTTTTGTGGAATGGGTATGCTTATACGAAGCATGTAGAGAACAACGGCATGATAAGGTGGCGTTGTGCATGTCGTGCAAGCAAGCACTGCCCTGCTAGTGCGTACACTGACTTGCTACCAGCAAATCCAGTGTTAAAAGCTGACCACAACCACTGTCCTGAACCTGTAAAGATAGAGGTTGACAGATGCCGTACGGAAATGCGGATACATGCGGCTGCAAGTAATGACCTGCCAGCTCGTATCTACGCAGACAAAATCACAGGGTTGACAGATGCAGCGAAGGCACTTCTACCGAGTGTTGACACGTGTAAGCGCACGATATCCAGAAACCGTATACAAGAATACCCCGCCGAGCCAGCCAGTTTGTTAAATCTGAACATTCTTGGACCCACACCCTAGGAGAACAACAAGATGAGTTCCTCTTCTTTGACAACGGTCCACAAGCAGCACACAGGATCATTGCCTACGCAACAGAGAACAATCTCCGTCGCTTGGCTGCTGCTGATAAATGGTTCATGGATGGCAATTTTGCAATGGCTCCACCACAATTCTTGCAGATCTACGTGATCCATGTGTCTCTGGGAGAGGTGACCATACCATTGGTGTATGCCTTTCTAGAAAACAAGACAGAAGGAACATATCACGAACTGTTCACTGCTATACTGAATCGCTGTGCAACGTATGGTGTGCGACCTGACCCTGATGTTGTCATGGTTGATTTCGAGTTGGCCGTCCCTCGTGCTCTGACAGCTGTGTTCGGGCAACACGTACAGGTGCAGTTCTGTTTCTTCCACCTGACACAGAGCACATGGCGGAAAATTCAAGAGATGGGAATTGCTGCGACATATCGTACAGACAACAACTTTCGCCATTTCTGTGGTATGCTTGATGGACTTGCCTTTCTGCCACCAACTGACGTCTCTGCTGGCATAACATACCTGCGTACGATTGCACCAGCTTTGGCAGTACCACTGGTCGACTACTTCGACAAAACGTATGTCCATGGCCACTACAGACAAGGTCGGCCGCAGGTGAGAGGTATCAGGATGGTGCGAATCGCTCCCCTGTATCCTGTGCAGACGTGGAATGTGCACACTGCGACTCTAAATGACGACCCACGCACAAATAATGTCTCTGAGGCTTGGAACAACAAGTATCGTCACTTGATTGGTCACCAGCATCCCTCGATATGGAAATCCATCAAGTGCCTACAGCGGGAACAAGAGTGTGTGAGCGCCGTCATCCTCCAGGATGCAACCGGCCAACCACCCCGGAAACGCGTGAGGCAGGAATACGTCAGACTACAAACACGACTGAGGAACCTTTGTCGTGACTATGTCAATGGGGTATTGCAGGTGCCGCAATTCCTCGCAGCTGTTGGCCATCTGGTTCGTTTGTAAAAACACTCCGCTGAACATTACTACCTTCTTGGACACTAGTAATATTCCAGTGTAATACGGTAGCACATGACATTCCCAATGTGCATCACTAGAAGAGTTATATTAATAATTGGATATATATGTGAGTTTGAATTAAAATGTGACTGAACACACACAACTGTTTTTTTATTTATTTTACATTATGGATACATTTTTATTAATCTTTAATTAATGCCTTTAAAGTAAAGAATATTTATTGGTTTTACCAAAATGCAAAATTACCAGATGCCCTATTACCGAAATGTCTGTTACCGAAATGTCTGTTACCGAAACGTCCTATTACCGAAATGTCTGTTACCGAAACGTCCTATTACCGAAATGTCCAATTACCGAAATGTCCAATTACCGAAATGTCCTGTTACCGAAATGTCCGTTACCAAAACGTCTCTTACCAAAGTGTCCGTTACCGAAATGTCTGGATACCGGTCAAAATACACAAAACACATGGAACTTATTTCAATTTTTTTTAAGCAACTGTTTTGACATACATAATAAGTCACTACCCTCCAGGGGTAGTATCCGATATTTAAACACTGACAGATTAATACATTTCTAAATAATCTAAGACAACAGTTTTGTTTATCACCCAAAACATTATGCACCCAAATGTGGATCTCACCTTTAAGAATCTGCAGTTTTGCTTTCCAAGTGATAAACAAGCACACATTTTTTAGGTGGGGATCTGAATAGTCTCCTGACAGCAGGTAGTAAGATCACTGATCCCATGACTAAAATTAATAGTTACATGGGTGAAAAAACATTTGGAACCTTATATTAGCCCATAGCCTCCATTGTTACTGGAAAGGGTTGCAAACATCATGATCAAAGTACAACAGAGGACTGCTGTTACTAATTGCCATTAATAGCCTAGTGCAAATTAGGCAATAAAATCACAATCTTACCAGTGTCCTGTGTTTCCCAGCAAGAGTGAAAAGACTACCCATACCCAATACAAACATCACTGCCTGGACAAAGCCCCACTATCTCTCTAGTGCACTTGCATTTCTTACCAGTTCACAGTCATGTGCTAGAGCATGATGAAAAGACAAACCAGTGCAACAGAGGTCAGCTTTAAATTGAGTGTTTAAATAAAACTTCAAAATGTTTGGGGTTCATGGCTGTTGTAGAATGATTATCGACTAACACGACTAGTATATTGAATCTGAAATGAATAGTATTATTGCGTATAACAAAATAAGACTAAAATAAGAATATAAAGTACGAAAATTATATTTTGATAAGGCATGTATTTTGCTTTCAATAGTACCGCAGACATCAGCATTGTTCAGTTAGTTGCAGTTTGTGCAGTTACTGTTTGATAACTGTAAGGTGTCCATAATCACTTCCCAAAATTATTTATTAGGAAAATGGCTAAGAAGTCTATTTAGAAAACCTTATACATTGCAATAAAAAAAACTTACATATCTCGAAAAAGACTCGGTTGGACAAAACCCCACCCACAAATGAAACTTACGTATAAAACCCAATGTAAACAAATTTAGTCTTAAATTGACATTTGTACTTTTTGAAAATACAAGTATGACTTTGACTATGGCCAAGTAGTTGTCTCTGATTGGACCAAGGAGGACACTGATTGCACGTAACTAACTTAAACATTTTATTTTCTTATATGTGCAAGTAGGCTTGTATAATTGGCTTACCATGTAATTTATGTGTTGCTTATGTAGGAGTGGGTTTGCTTGTTTGTAATGATGTCTGAATGACTCGGGATACACACATATTAAAATATGCCAGGAAGGTTAGTCATAATATAATGGAATCTACACAGAATGCACCATTGAAAAGGTAATGTTCTATTTATTGCATGAATGTTCCCTGATTGAAACACAACACCTTGCTCAGCCCACTGTCTACTAGTTTCATTGAGACAAGAGCTGACCAATGAACTTGGCTAGCAGCAGCAGACAAGCCAGAAAGCAGATACCTAATACATCAAACTGATCTGGGGGTCATTTCAAGGGACCTTCTCAAAAACCAAATCACCAGCATTACTTTGTGTTTTGAGGCCCATAGAATGATGTAATAAAATACAGATTTTTTGTGTATATCAGCACCACCACATGCAACAACCATGCAAAAGTAGATTTGTTTAACAATTGTGGAAAAATAGTCTGGGGGACCATGGAGGACCATATGGGGCCTGCAAAATAATTCAATCAAATTTAGATTTCTCATGCATAGTTACAATATCCACAGATCTATGCATCTACACAAAATTAGATCCTGAACACTTTCTGAAATGCTAATTATAAGTTGATTTAATCAGTTTTAATTTTTATGATGTATAGGTACTGCAATGAGAAAACAAAAGATGTCAAAACATTGTTATTTATATGTATATCACAGAAGATACATACTCTCATACATATGTATCATTCTTTCAGATGAAGGATTCACAAATACTGAACACAACTTTCAAAGGATCCAGTGCACCAGATGATATTGTCCCTCATGGCAGTACGGGTGTCACATTGCAACGCCATTAACTCGTAGTGTCAAACTCAAACAGAGCCAGTGATCATGTCGCCAATGCGATACTTTATCGATGCAGCAATTATTACAGATAATATTGTTGTTCCATTGAATATTCATCATGACCATGGGTATGCGAAGTTGTCGTCGCAGTCCTGCATGCCTTCTTCGACTGACCATGGCAGTCATGTCAATGTGGATGACACCTTGGATGTCCCAGTCTCACTGTCGCCATCTTCAGATCATTCTGTCTGGAACAGACAGATGGAAAACACTGAAAAGAGTTATGCAGAATATGTGTTAGCGGATGACAGCAATATCACTGATGATGACTGAAGCAGTTCTGCCACTAATGAGAAAAAATGTATTTCTCTTTTCTGCACCTGCAAAACACCCTGGTTGTTATAACATGCCTGCTGCCTGCATGGAAGCATCCCATTGAACATGTGCAGTGATGATATGCAGCTAACCGATACATTCTGACATTTGATTTATAGTAAACAATCATTATCTTATAATTACACCATGTATTAGTAATTGGCAAAACTGTGTAATTTATCAATATCACATCACAAAGTCAGCGCATTGGTTGATTTGTTTGTGAAATACTTTAATAAAATTATCACAGTATTTTACAAACAAATGATTTGTATGTAAAATTGTTACAGCATTTTGCAAACACATGAATTTATGATTCATTGTCATGATGTGGTCTTGATAACATACACACACGCACATATACAATACATAGTACACAATACATTAAAACTCCACTTCAATATTCCCATGTGAATTGCACAATGTCCTTATTACACATATATTTATTATTCAGACTATTATAAATTGCATGGCAGCATGCATATGTAAATAACATTATTTACATAAATTAAACAAATTGTATTAGCATTTTAAATTAATTAATTATATTAAAAGGATGCACACATCATATAACATCTTGTCAGAAATAAAAAGTAAGTTTGTAATAGATTTACGTTACGAATTCGAAGATAGAATGACTTTATTATTTAAATTATACATATGTCATTGACATTGTGTGGCCATACAAGTATAATTGTTTTGTTTAGGTTTGAAGTGCTAAATTACTTTTCGATACCTGTTGAACTACGTATTACTTACCTACTACCCCGAGGGTAGCTATTGGTCGAACGAACGAGTCTGCACGCAAATCGCACTTAGACAACAGACCGATACTCCCAACATTGTCACTGACAGCTGTCGTGCCACTCGATCGTGGTCAGTCATGGTTCATGCAGGCATCTGTCAGCCCGGTCTGGCTCGGTCGTCAGCTATCTCCAGACAACATACAACGATGTGCGTCGACATCGGGACGCAGTATCCACACAAACACCATGCAACATTCACATTGTTTTATAGCACGTTGATCCCAAAATCAAAGATGACCATAAACATGCCACATCACATGGCGATCTTCTCTCGCCATCTCACACCTCGGCTCGCACGCTGGGTGAAGCAAAAATGGCTTTACGTGTGTCACTTGTGCAACAGATGCTTCTCTCACTTGTGCTACAAATTATTCCTCTGTCGGATCCATTTTCTATTGTGATTTATCCAAAACCACTAACAACTAGCGCCTCTTGACTCTTCTAAGGCTAAGTCTAACGCAAAACACTTCCGATATCTGTGTAAACAAAATAAGAAATAGTCCCGATAGACCTTCCGGTCGTAAGCCCCGCCCCTTGAAGGCTGTCAACACAGAGAGCGTAAAAATGAAAATGTTTCATTGGTTCAAAATCGTCGGTATTTAATTTCACCTTTTTATTTCGAATGCAAATAAATATTATTTGTGGATACATAGGACACCTATCGTGTACAATAAGGCACCATATTTTTGTTTTTGCGTAGAAATGTCTAATTATGAAGAAAACCGGAAAAAACCAAAATTTTACATGGGCTAGATAGGAGGTAATCAAACCACTCGGCTTGGAATAAAGATGGCGCTACGCAGTGTTCTATGACGACGATTTAGGCATTGAAAAATATTTTTTTTCCAGTTTGTCTGATAAGTGAATGTGCTTCTGCCACCATTAATGTATACTTATATAGTGTACATTTAGGTATATGGAATGTTACAGCTGTGTTTCACTTCCCCTTTAAGGGCTCAATCACACATACAATAAATTATTATATTTAAAATATTATTTTTTAAATATGCAAATAAATAAATCACAATAAACACTGGTAAGATAGATAAAAATATGAATCACAAATAATGTCCATCGTGATAACAGTTTTAATGTCTAACGAAAAGATGACGATTTACAGATTTATTTAACTTGTTTAGTTTTCTTGCTATAAGAAGGACGGTGACACGGACCTTCTCCTCTGTCTGGAAGCTGGCTATGAGGAAGTCCTCCACATCACTCTCCATCTCCTTCTGTAACCATGGCAACAGGCATTAGTAGCAGAATAACACCAAGGTAAGATGTTTTTATTAGAATGCTGTGACCAACTGTTTTTTTTAGATCTTGTGGACTGAGTCACTATCATTAGCTCTACGGGAAAGTCTGACATTAAACAGAATCGCTTGTCAAATTTAAGGAGCATATGCAAAATCCACCGTCATATCACAGGACACTGTTTCCAATGACATGTCATGTTAACAAATTTCAGTAGCGTCATTAATGGGGGGAAACAGGTTTATGAGCACATAACAATGCCAGTGAACCAGTCCCTAGATCTATTGATTTCCTCATCCTATGTCAAAAACAAAATTATAACAGAAATGCATGTTTACCAGAAGGCCAAGAACTATTTCACCTTACTAAAAAATAATTTTGATGCTGAACTTCTTAATTGACAACATTTATTAAATTTCTCCTCCTTAGATATTATAAACTGTTTGATCATTACCCATCAATATTTGTATAAAGTCTACAAAAATATGTTACTGTTTACTTACAACAAATCATTCAATAAACTTATCAAACTCAACATGTTTATAAATAATAATTATAAAATCTACAAGCCACATAAACACTTTAAATGTTACGTAGTCACTGCATTGGATTAGTGCACACATGTTGATGTTATCATATTATTATAAAGCAAAACATGATGATTTATAATAACCAGATAATGTGTTTTGTGTTACTGCAAATGGGGCTCTGGATTAGTTCACAAATGAAGATGTTATTGAACTATTATAAAGCAAAACAGACTTTGATTTATAATAACAGTCGACACCAGACCGTGTTTGTGTTGTCAGCGATGTGTTATCTCACTCACACCAAAACATAGAACGCAAATAGAAAACTGAAGAGAAACAGCAACGAACACAATCGGTTGTATGAAAGTCAAATGTAACCAGATCCTACACACAATGCTTCAGGTGGGTCACATCTAAGTCTGCAAAACATACATGGCACGCTCAACCAATGGAGGATACAGCATTACACAGGGTGGTTACAGAGGTATGTTACAGAGGTACGTTACAGAGGTTCCATGCACCATTTAACACTCGCAAACTTGTGCACAGACTTGCAAAATGCACTAAAGACTGCACTGTTGATACTGCCTTCAGGTGCAGACTGCTCATGTCTGTGCGACACAGGAGATAACTGAAGCTGTTCTTTGGATGTGATTGGAGCCATATGTTGTGATAGTTGGTAAGTGTAAATGTTGTCATAAAGTATATACACTGTAGAGGTCCATTCAATGTCACTGTTCATTCAATAACATAAGAAAGCAGAGTCAGTCATACAGAAAGATGCACTCATAAACCATTTCAAGTGCTTACTAGGACGCAAATACCGCCAAATGAAACAATTAAAAGATAAATGTCATTTTAAATTACCAATTTTATTAGAAATGATCTAGTAGCATGAACGCGAACTTTTGACTTCAGGAATCAAACTACTTACTGGATAAAACTGAAATCTCAAATGACACAGAACTGAAATTTCAAATTACGTATACCCTCGAATCTAGTCTGTAACTTGTAGTCGTTGATACAGCACACAAATATGCCAAGATGCCAGTCACAGAACCCCCCACACAGGGTGGGGTAGACAAATCCCACACAGGGTGGGGTAAACAAGACATATATGGGAGAATCTGATACAGGGAAACTCAACCACGAAACACGGGCGGTTTGACAAGGGGAAATCCGCACATCGGGACAAATTAAAAAGTCACAAAAAGTGAAAATTTGACAAGGGGAATACCAAACCCTAGCAAGCTGAAGTGAAAAAAGGCAAAGCTCAATTAGAAATTTCCATCTATCACATCACAATACATAATTTTTTCAAACCAAATTACGACTAAAACCAAAATGGTAGGATGTGGAAATTCCACGTTCCTATTTGTCCAGCAATGAACTGGCCAATGACAGGTCATCTGTTATCAAACTGCCGATAAATTAGACGTGACATGTCAAACCGACGGTGTCACCAGCAGACACATATCAAGTTAGGTTCAGTATCACAACTTAAAGCAGACGGATTAGCGCAAGGCCAAAGTGTCGGACCTCATTTCAAGAACACAACTTTTTACACAGTGTGGTCGTATATTCCCACCGTGAATTTACTCAACATAAACACAGATCTTTGCCCATTTACATAAATCTAACACCCTATTATTTGTGAATTACAATCATAAACATCAAGGAATTTGTTCTTTATAGACTACATTGAAAGTTATAAATAGTGTGAACGTATATTCCCTCAGGGAATTTACTCAAAATAAACACAGATCTTTGCACACTTACATAAATCTAACATCCTATTATTTGTGAATAACAATCATAAACATCTAGGAATTTTTTTATGGACCACATCGGAGGTTATTTCCCCACTGGGATGTTGTTTTCTGAAATGTTCTCCGACACCAGGGCTCATTTAATGGAGCCAAACTAGACGACATGAGTGTAGGTAGCGGCAGCAGCAGCGAACTCAAAAAGAGAAAGGATGCTTGCATTGAGGACCATGACGCCGATCTCCTCGGTTTGCTGCAAGAGGAACAAACACGTTACAGAGAGAGTGGATGGGGAAGTGTCAGGAACATGGCATTGAAACAACCGGCGACACCTGGTGATCACATCTGTTGGTCAGAGACACCTAGTGGCAAAATGTTGTAAACCTTTACATGACGTGCTAGGCATGACGTAGCACCATGTAAGGGCCGAAGCCATGCGTTACTCTATTAATCGACTAACTGGAGTTAAACCTACACAATGTATCATATGGGAATTAAGTTATGTTTCTAATTTAATTAACTCTCTCTTGCGTAATATAATACCAATAGTTGATTTACATATAAGCAGTTTCTTGCTCACACAAAAGTTCATCACATACACAGGAAAAATTCAAGTGAAAAATAAAATATACACACATACACATCATGCTTAAAAATGGAAAGAATAAGGCTAAATGTGGAGGACCATTCTCAAAGCAGCTGATTAAAATAATAAATAAATAATAAGGTAACTTCTATTCTGCCTAAGTCCTTGGAAACAAAGCTCAGAGACACATCAAAACATACGGGTTAGAAGACGTTGCGCTTCGTGTACTCGTAGCAAACACTTGCACTATTATGGCGTAATCAAATAACATCATACAACTCTCATTATGCACATAATGCCTTTCACTTTCTCAAAATGACACCACATAAAACCCAGGCTTTTAGTATTTCACACGAGCGCATCCTGCACATTCGGTAATTTGTAGCGTGAAGCAATGCTGTTTCCCTTTTGACTCTTGACAAACTACAGTAAACCTAGACATTACAGCCCTATGTGAAGTTTGGCTTAGTCTGGCTTTGAGAATGGTCTCAGTATCATGGCTTCCAAATCATGAAACCTGTCAGAGGACTTGTTGTTTCATGTTAACATATTTAACAAGGTCATTCATCTTGAATGATCAAAACAAAATAAAATATGCTGAATGCAGTGAAATGAGGGTGAAGATTGATTAATCTCAAATGATGAGATCCAATCTTCACCTGATATATAACACAGGGGACAACATATTATTAACAGCCAAAGAACTCCTTTCCTTGAGACAAATTTACCCCTGACGAAAATACATCAACCATGCATGATGATTGATTTTAAGGATCTCCTTTGGCTGTTAGTGAAATTACCCCAGCAAACTAACTAGTTTCAGAAGTGGAGAAATACACACCATTCCAAGGAGTTTCATTGGAGTGTGTGAGCATGTGGTGTTGGATGTTGATGCACTAGTAAATATATACTTTGCTCAACGTTTATTTGACTGTTTGACTTGGTATGTTTGATACTTTGTCACATATTTTACTTTACCCTTCAATGGAACATATTACAATGAAATATACACTGACATAATTAGATTATAGATGTAAGTAACGCCTTGATGGTTGTAAATGGTAGTTCCTGTTATTCTCCTCCAGTCAGTTAGGTTGTAAGTGCTATCTCCATGAAATTAGAAGCTAAATAGCATGACCTTTTATCACTGAGTACAATTTATGATTGCTGAAAATACATGAATGACCCAGAAATGGTAAAGACACAGCAGTCAGAATAAACCCAGTTTGTCAAGAAGTATGGAAACACCCAGAATCAATCAGAACTGTGTAGCATTAGGGGTTCAAAAGTCCCTCTAACCACTATACAGTTCCAATCTTGAACAAACAAATGACAGCATAGCATTCGACGTATAGTTACCTGAACTGATGTATTCTGTAATCGCAGAATTATCATGATGCCATTATCAAATACTATATATGACACTGACTATTATGTAAATTACTTAAGGTTATTATACATGTGAAATTACTTTGAATAAAAATACAGATGTTATTATAAATTATCTTTGAATATTATGGTTATTTTTCTAGTAAGACAACAAAAGTAATGTAAGCGTACCAACAAACTAAACAAAGAACAACAAATACTAAATTATCTAAACAACCAAGGTATGATACAATATTAATACCTGTAAAAACAATTGTGATAAATAATGTGAAAATGCAGTTGCATTTTAATGTAACCAGAATTATCTGTTATTTAGGTAGAATCTTAGAAACACTAAGAAAAATCCTTAGTCATAAAATTATCTGGAAAGTTGCTGTTAAAGTAGAACAGAGTAAAAGATATTCAAATGCACCGAATTATTCTTGGAAATAGTACTGAGCAAAGTAATTGCACAAGTGCTAACAAGAGAATAACTATTAATCTGAAATTATAACTGTGAAAGTTGAATTATCACAGATTATCTCGGACACATGTTGTAAAAATGCTTCATAAACTAGAATTATAATAGAATAAAAAATATTAATTTGCATGTGTAAAAAGTATAATTATGATTAATGTGACCCTTTCAAAATGACCTCACACCATGATATTAAGATTTGTCACAACTCACAACTACTATCATCCTATACACCAACAATATTTGAACAACACTTAGAACAACCACATACTATTTAGTTGGTACAACACAATATCATTCGATGATGACCCCACATCGTATCACTCTGTTATGTCCCAATGCAACCAAACACGAATACACAAACTCAACCAGATATCGGCATCCCCGCCGTCCACGTCAGTGGCATCCGTGCCACAGAGGCATCCATGTCAGTGGCATCTGTGCCTCAGAGGCATCCGTGTCACATGACAGACTTACCAGAACGAGTCGTTGTTTCGCCTGTTGCACGAGCTCCTGTTCCCGGCCACCGAACATGTTCAGACCGATCGGAAGAAGTCGTTTGAGACATGCCACGTTCAAACTTGTCATGCGACTTCGCTTCTTCGTGTCCTTTCTCCGTCCCTTGCCTTCCATCCTGTCAGGGTCGGCGGTGACGGCCGGCACCGAGTGCTTGTCTTGACTCGGCATGATCAGGGCCATGTTGTCGATCTCGTTGGCGTACACAAAGTTTTGCTCCTCCTTCCGGAAGATCTGCATGTCGTCATGGTAACAAAGAATTTTAGTGAACGACTGAATGGCGACACCATGATTTTGTTAACGAGTCTTCAAGCAAGACGGACGAGTTATTGTAATGCTGATTTGCACTTTATATGAAAATATATCATATTTCTTTCTTTTAACACATCTTAGTCTCAAATCTATATGAACAAGGATATGTGTGCAACATTTTTTTCATATTTATTTATATTTTAATATTTTAATTGATTTATATATTACAGATATCAACAAAAATTGTTTTCTAACATGACGTTGAGGTAGTCATAATAATAACACCTGCGAACCATAAAGTTATATCATGGGAACCGGTGTACAGCAAGGCAAGACCGAAGATTAGTGTTATGACATCACCGATGTTTTGCTGAAATCTGATGAAAGTTAAGCATGGAACACGTACATGTGATTTCACCCAGAGATTGAACACTTCAGCCACACACAGATACAGCAACTCTGTCTCGATCATCGAGTTCTTCAGCCAGTTGGAGCGATGCAGATCGACGTACTTGATGAGGAGGGGGTAGAAGGCGTACATGTCCCGCACCAGGATCTGGTAGTGCTGTCAACAACAACGATAACCACGAAAATAGTCATCATTTTACACAAGAAATTCATAAATTAACTATTTCATGTTATAAAAACTTTGTTTGCTCCATCGATGGCTGTGTTATCTTAATAAATTTATTGTTATATTTAAATTTGTATTATTTTATTACGTATGTATTTGTTTTATATAAAGTGCTATTCAAACTTGGATGACTATGGCATTATCTAAAATAAGTGTTATAATTATTGTTATCATCTTCTAACATTAACATGGGTGAAGGTTGCAGTTTTTAACACATCTTAGTCTCAAATCTATATGAACAAGGATGTGTACAACATTATTTTTTTATCATATTTGGCGACACCATGATTTCTTTTTTAAATTAAATTTACAAAGAAATATTACAATTCAAAAAAAAATTATAGGAATAACACCAAATATTATAACAAAATGCTGACAGCTTCCAAGTGGCTAATTGCAACTAATCTGCAAATCACGTAAATTATTAGGGCCAAATTTAGGGATATATTTTTCAATTTTTTTGGAAATGCAACTAAAGCATAGGAAATAACAAAGCATCCTGAGGTTGGTGTGAGAGTTTCAGAAGAAGGCTGGTGAAGCAAATGGGACAAATGGAATGTTTACAAACAGGACAGGACGGGGGGAGAGGACTGGAAGACTGCAACTGGGATGGGAGCACTGGGAGAAGATTTGTCAAAACTGGGAGGAGTGGAGGCCCATATTGAGGGAGTGGAGGCGGCAATGGGACCATTGATGGACGGAAGGAGAACAAACTAGTTGCTGAGGACAAGTACCGTCATCAGTTTCTCCATGGCAACCTGTGACAGAGAGGACAGACACTATTGAGTTGTCTTTATCAAAGTACTTATTTTTTAATGCATTAAGCTGAACTACAAAATGCTAAACTTGTTTAGGATATACAGCTTAATATTTATCAAACAACTCAGGATGCTTCCAGCGAATTCGAAAAGGTTAGTAACTAAAGTCGTGATTTGAATTGGATCTTTCTAAACTTTTTTGATCTGGATTATATTTAAGAAATGTGTATGAACATTTTGAAACTTGTATAGTTTTATTACTACTAAGAATTTTCCTATAATTATATGTGTATATTTTCTGGAAAAATAACATCTTGTAGAATCTGTTTATGGAGAGAAAAAAATGGTAACACAATGGACTATCATAAAACTGCACCTGACGATACATGACCATCCCATTGAGTGAAATGCCATCGAGTGATATATTTTAATAAATTAGATATATGTTAGTTGTGCCAGAGAAGGGGACGCTTGTGAAAATTATAATTTATTGAAAGTGGTTTCCGTGACACTATCAAATTATCTCTCCGTAGCCAGTGTTTGAAATTACCACTGGTTCAAACGCTTGAGACTCAACTTATTGTCAAAGTGGCGACCCTGACCACCATCTGAACAGTGCATATCAAAATTCATGCTTACAAAACTGACAAAACAACCGTCTTGTTATGTTAATTTGTGAACCACCAACATTTGAATGTGACCACCAATGATACTACGTTGAAGTCAGTCAGGCTGACCACCAGCATTTTAGATCAGCTGTAGAACAATCTGTCAGTCTCCACAACCCTTTGCCTGTCATGGACAGCCAATCCAGTAAGGTCCCTCAGTAGAACAGCCACCTCACAATTAAGGTGCCTACGATAATCCCAAATTCACAAAGAGTAAAGTGTAGGAAATTTTCCTCACTGACATGGTCACCCTGGGCAAGTTTCGTGAAGCCGCTGAGAATCTTCTTAATACTAAGATGCATGTCTTAGTAAATAGCAATTTCTTTTAGATACATGACGATAGGAGTTGATGCAAACATGTGCTGCTAATAATCGTGTAACTTTATGTGCCGCTTCCTGAAATCTGCCCCAGTTCCACGATTACCGCCAATCATAGCTTTATGTAGAGACCCGTCCACCCGTCATTTGGACGGGTAAAAACGAATATGGACGGGTAGAAATATGGGTGGACGGGTGGTGGACATACCAAAAAAAAAACAGATCTTGTTAGTTATGCCTTGAAACTGAGTGTAAATGGTGTGTGTCATATGTGTGTTTCTAGCCCATTTCAGGTCATCAGACACATTTGAAAGTTTGTGAACTGGCTTAACAGTTAACATCCACGTGTCCACCAAAACATGTGTGACTGGCAATCATTTTATCCTTCATAAAACCTTGCCGCCAATAATGCACACACTAGGGTGAAGCAAGCACTCCCTGTTGACCCACCTCCTGCAGCTTGTACTCGCTCTCCCCCGGCTCGGCGTGGCGGCGGCGGCCCTGTAGGTACTCTGTCTCCTCACGCTCTATCTGCTTCGCGTTGTCCTTCAACTTCTCTGCCACGGGCAGGATGTGTTCCTTCAGCATGTCCGGGGTCGCATTCAGTATGATCGCCTGTGTGCGAGCTGAATGCACAAGCACGAGGGTTTTAGGCTAATGTAAGTAACAAGGAGTTCGGGGTGGATATCTGGCAAGTGTAGAAGACTCTGGCTTTTAGGCAAATAAAAGTGTCAGAGTTTGGGACGGAGATCTGGCAAATGTAGAAGAATCTGGCTTTTAGGCAAAATAAACATATTAAAGAGTTTGGGATGGAGATCTGGCAAATGTATAAGAATCTGGCTTTTAGGCAAATAAAAGTATCAAAGAGTTTGGGATGGAGATTTGACATATGTTGAAGAATCTGGCTTTTAGGCAAATAAAAGTTTCAAAGAGTTTGTGATGGATATCTGGCAAATGTAGCAGACTCTGGCTTTTAGGAACATAAAAGTATCAAAGAGTTTGGGATGGAGATCTGGCAAATGTAGAAGAATCTGGCTTTTAGGCAATGTCACTCAATGGTGTGTATCAGGAAGGTGTGACAATGCATATCTTACACATATAGAAGTATCAGGGTTTTTAAGCAATAACAGAAATCTCATTATGGATATCTCATCAAAGGCCACCTACTGGCAATGCGGTTCATCCAGGGAGCATCGAGTGTGCCGATGTTCGTGCGGATCAACTCGAGCACATTGCCAAGGACCGTATTCATCATGGTTGTTGTGACGGTCGTAACACCAGGTTTGCTGTCAGAAAACAGGAAACCTCAGAACAACGACCAAGGGTTTTGTATTCAATGGGTGAGAGGCGATTTATAATGGCAGGTCACTCTTCTTAACTTCAAATGTAACGTAGGAAAGAAACTTTAACAGTAACTTAATCTGCACTTAAGTGGTCATGAATTAAATTTGTTTTCAATCTAGTAAGCTTATTCTGGAACATTACATCCATATAGAAATAATTGGCTTTATATCATATAATACAGAGAAGAATTGCTACCAAGGCGATTACTAATTACACGCTATAATGCTGCATCCTATTCATCAGCACATTCTACTACGATAATTCATATACTACAGATGCATCCTACTTTATAACTATGTCAAAAATATGGGAATAGTGGCTCAAACCCCGGGCCCAGAATGTGTATACTAGTGATATAAAATGCATCACAGAGTCTGCCTATGTCATAAACAGAAATTGACAGTCATACCCTTCCTCCTGTGACAGGCTGTCTGGCCCTTGGGACCACCAGAACGGCAGGTAGCTGTAACAACAAACACATTATTAGCTCCAGTTTGTAGCAGTAGTTATGACAGGCAATTACATGCAGTCCTAATGCTGAAATACTTCTACGCAAATTGTCGTGTACTTTCACTCGTGCCAGTGTATTTATAGTTGTCAGGCTGAAATTTCTATTGCTTGATATGAAACATTTGCCAGTGCTACAGTAGTTTCACAAAAGCTGTAATTTTGTCTGAATGTTGCACACAATGACAATCTCTTTTTCTTCTCAACGTAACATAACAACATATAACCTACTGATGCAGGCTGTGTGGTAATTTAAACAGACACTGTTAAAAAGATGTAAAACAATTCTACCTGGCTAATTACAAACAACATACATGCACACACAACACACACACACGTGTGTGTGTGTGTGTGTGTGTGTGTGTGTGTGTGTGTGTGTGTGTGTGAGTGTGTGTGTTATATAACCAATTTAAAAAGAAACATTTTGTATATATATATATATATATATCTAGGGGGTGGAGAACTGACCTGCAGAGCAGGGGTAGGGTGACCTCAATGACATGGGGGGCCTCGTTGTATTTGCCCCCTGACTCTGTCAGCTCCGCGATTTCCTCCACTATCTTTTCTAGTGGAGCCACTGTCTCCTCCACCTCATCCATCACCTCTGTAACACGACCAGTCAGGCTGTCATGAGCACTCTCAACAGCGACCAACATGGCTTATTATGTACCGTCAACTTGGTTGCGAAAATTTTATATCTACTTTCCACAGCAACTAAACCTGGATATAACAGGCACTGTCAACAGCGATGTACCTGGCTGATATGTACACTTTCAACAGCGATCAGTCTGACTGTTATGAACACTATCAGTGATGGCCAACCTGGCTATTACGAGTACTCACAAAGGCCAACCTGGCTGTTATGAGCACTCACAACAACAAACTGTGCTGTTATGTGCATTATCAACAACCAATATTCCTATACAGGTTGTATCGTGTAATATATGTTACGTTTTATTTAATTAGTCTAACTAAATTGTTACATACTGTAAAAAACTTGACAGTAACCAGGCCATGAAATATAATTAATGTAATCTCTGACCTACACCTGCCACAAATTACATACAATTTTCATTAAAAACACCAAAGCCGCTTAAGCATGAAGATTCCACTCCTAACTCAGTAACCATGTTGATTTGTCAACTACAAGTAGAGCTGGCCTTGCCTTTTGCCTCGAGGGAGTGAGCAGCGATCTTGTCATCATCGATGCCGTAGAGTATGGAGTTCTTGTTGTACTTGTTGTACTGGCGCTCGAGGAAGGCGACGGGGAACGCATTTGCGAACGACGCAACACACTCGCCCAGGGCCGGCCTGTGTCTGTGGTGTGCCATATGTGTGTTAGTTAAAACACTGTATTTTTTATAAATTCATTTTTTAACATATTAGATCTTTAATAGGTTACTTAGATGTTCTAATGTATGTACCAATTGTATATGGGTTTGTACCTGAAATAAATGTATTCATATTCGTAATGGCAGTTAGCTAAAACAATTGTTTGCAATCCAGCAGATTTAACAAACACAGTGTGTTTACATGAATATAGAGTATGATTAAAATTTGTTTAAATATAGAGTATGATTAAAATTTGTAAACTGAAAATAAACTGAAAACTTAATTCCATCTGACAATGTAATTATTTTTTAATGCTATACCGGTAGTCATAGAGTATGTCTTAGCAGATTGCTTTTACAAATTTAATATTATATAACATTTTCACATTCATGCCTATTAATGCACATGCATGTATATTAATGTATCACATTCTATGCTATATGCATTTTTTCTTGTCATGTTAGAAGTTAGACGTATTACGATCATGCAAACTAATGTTATGTATAACAATTTGACACACAATAAGTTCTACACAAACACACATGACAAGATTAGTGGCCATTCTGTGTTTTATTTGAAGTCAAATTGGAAAAGCGGATGTCAAACCTAGGTCATAAAACACTTCAGTACAAAACATCCATATCCTTTGACCTACACTACTGATGTTAAAGCAAATAAAAAAAAAACTAGACAGTTGTGTATATTATTCTTCAGGCTTTCTTTGCATTTCCACTACCATGCCTACAAACTATGCAGATCGATACTTTGAATACAAAATCAGGAACATACTTTCATGAAAACTAATTACAAATGTCACTACTGTTAATACTATCTAAGTTAATATTATGTAACACCCACCAGACACACACAAACCCACAAACTGAAAAATCATACATTTTTGTATCACAACTGTTAGAAACAATATCACAATAACATTTTTGTTATGGATTAATTAACTTATGGCAATGTCACATGCACGCACATACGCACTCACGCACACAGTACATACAGCTGCCATATAGTAGTAATGAGTTAGTAGTTAACGACCAGTTAGGTGTGTTAGATAGGCAGACAAACCATGCAGATACCTGAGTTGGTTTACCTGGCCAATTCGGCCATAATAGAATCCCTAAAATGAAATTAACCACATCACATACACAACACCAAAACAGTACTGACAATAGATTACAACATCACATCGAGAACCAATAGCTCACAATGTCAAAATGCCCCACGGTGCCCCAAAATGCCCAACAATTATTATTACAATTAAATATTAACTACCACAGGAGTTCCCAAACCTTGTCATTAGAAGCCCACAACATTCCTGTCTCCTGGACAAGGCTTCGTGTTTCAAACAGTGTGAGCTATTCCCCCAGAATTTGTTTCTCCAAACTGGCGTAAGACCCCCAAATTTACATGATGCCCCCGACAAGGGTCCATATCCCCCAGTTTGGGAACCCCTGGACTAAATAATGTTATATCTAAATACCTACACAATATTTTATCTACACACCATATTGCCAATCAAGCTAAATATCATCCACATAAGATTTTGCACCAAAAGTAATATAATAACTGATGGTTGATCCTGTGCAGATCCTGACCTGAAACGTTAGTGGACAGTCAAGTGGCAATTTATCATATAATTTTATTATATTGAGCAGTTTAATTTGTAACATGGCTTTCATACAGGAATACTCTGATTAGAGGACAGCATTGAGCTGCAAAAATATTGTCATTTTTGTAACAATGTGGCCACTTCTTTTAGCTGAGACTAAAAGCATTCGTCCTTTGAACTGTATAATATAAATAGTTCTAGAGAAAAGAAAGTTATACGAAGCAGAAAATAGCACAACACGGTAAATATCATATATATATATATATATATATTTATATATATATATATATATATATATTAAAAGGGGCTTCCTTTGTGACGGTGTAGAGATCACTTTACAGGTGTGTGATTGCCGCCTGAGTACATACCTCTGCACAAACTGTGAACTGTGAGTCCCGAGTGAGTACAGAGCATTCAGGATCCTGTAGCAGCACAGCTGCTGCTCCCCAACTACACAAACACACAATGATCCGTGTTAACATAGATCATAGGGAATCATGTAACATAGCTGCTGTTTGTAAACTAAAGAGAAGATGAACTGTATTAACACAGAACTCTGAGGATCATGGAAAACACAGTAGCTGCTTGCACAACAATCTGCATCAGAAGATCATGTTCACTGACACAAACTATTTATTCATGCAAACACTTATACATATTCACTGTAAACAAGGTATTCACACACATATTCTATGACACAGACATTCACTCACAAATATTCACTGACACAAACATTCACTGACACAAACATTCACTCACAAATATTCACTGACACAAGCAGCCACTCACAAGAATTCATTCACACAATCATTTTGTTGAACTCACCCAACAGATCAGCCCCGAAGTCGTTATGGCTGATGTGGTCGAACATAGATGTCAGCACCGGCAGCAGCACCATGTGGACGTAGTCGAGACTGGTGGCGCCCCTGGTGATCGTGCCCTTGACGTGGCTGAACTGCCCCTTCTTGAGGTTGTGTACAGTCTGGGCGAGATCGTCAGCCGCGAAGTTGAGGAACGGCAGGAGAGACGACCTCACCGTCTCGGGACTGTTCTTCACAATGGCTCTGTGAGGTCAAGACAAATGGTAGTGTACCACAGCAGTATTTATGTAATAACCTAGACAAGTCTAATGTAGTTGAGAATTGAAATGGCCAATTGAATGACATTTATAAATTAAATTGGTAGGAATAACATGTAACTCTAAAAACCATACAAATATAGGACACTGAGCTTCTATCCAGGGTCACCTACCGGTTTCTCCGAGGACAAACCTCACAAGAACATTCTACATATAAAACTAATACATGCAAGAATACAAACATTCCTACCAAATACACATTTTTTTACTTTAAAAAGATGGGGCCAATTTGCCACTAGGTCACCGAAATCACTGTGACCACCACACTGTATTTATGCCATCTCTGCATGAATTTTTATACACATTTATCATCTTATCAACAGTGTTCTTGAATACGATCTGATTTACCAAACACTGTAAGCAGGTTCTTGATTTCTCCATTTCTCAACAAATCACTAAACACTATAATCGATGATGTTAGGAAAAATCCGCTCATTTGCCAATGGAGGTACATGTGTCTGAAAACATATGATAAAATATATCATAGATTGATGGTATTATAATGCTGATTTCAAAATTTGCAACATTCTTAATTAAAATAGGTATTTTACTTCTATCAGGCCTTTCCAGCGTTTCATTCAATAACTATGTCTGTATGGATTTTATTAAACATAAATTTGTTGAGACTAAACTTTGCTGAATTTAAGTGAATTATACATGGCTGGTTACCTGGCATCGATGCCTGCGACAAGAGTCTGTAGGCAACTGACGGAGATTCGTACATCGTGACCAAAGGCTGTGATTCTCTGCCGCAGCAGCATCGCTAACTTAGAGAAGAGGCTGAAACCAACAGGATTATCCTCTCTTAATCCGTATGAGAGCTTTTAACCTGAACTAGATTAAACATCTGGATGAAATCATGTGCATAGTTCTCACACAAAGCGAAACAAAGTTACGCAAACACAATGAAAGATTTCAAAACATACAACATTAGTCAAAATGTATCATTTCAGTACACAGAAAAGTAAGCTAACTGGTGCATCATGCCAACAATATAACCATTAAAAACACACTGAATAAAATCGTATTCACAACAAAACAACCTTAAATAATCACAATAAAATACTGACATGGCAGTCATTTCTTTCTCCTTGAGCGAGGCGTTGCCAGCAAGCTGTGGCGGCACGTTGGGGTTAGTGATGAAGTAGTCGCTGTGGGCATGGAAGTACTTCTCTACCAGGGGCAGCACGACCTGGAAGGCATCAACGTCCACTTTTACTTTGGCTGCTCGTTTATGAATGCTGGCTCAACAGCAGGGCTTTATGAATGCTGGCTCAACAGCAGGGCTTTATGAATGCTGGCTCAACAGCAGGGCTTTATGAATGCTGGCTCAACAGCAGGGCTTTATGAATGCTGGCTCAACAGCAGGGCTTTATGAATGCTGGCTCAACAGCAGGGCTTGATGCAGGATAAAATTATTGCCAGTCACACATGTTTTCGTGGACACATGGATGTTAACTGTTAAGGTAGTTTACGAACTTCCAGATGTGCCTGATGACCTGAAATGGACTACAGACACACATGACACCATTTATGCTCACTTTCAAGGCATAACTTACAATATCTATGGTTTTGGAAAACGTTTTTTTGCTCCTTCATTTTTTTACCTGTCCACCACCCGTCCACCCATATTTCTACCCGTCCATATTCGTTTTTATCCATCCAAATGACGGGTGGACGGGTCTCTGCGTAAAGCTATGCTCAAGTGACGAGTAAGAAGTGCATATGACAGACCTAATCCTATTATGATAATAATTAAGTTATGAAAACGATGGATGCTGGCGCATACAGTGGAACCTCACTGTTGAAAGGCAAACAAAATTAAGCAGTTATTACTAAACTTTATAAACCATGACACGTGAAGTAATCACATCACCAGAACTAATTTCCTATACTTTTCCGTTTCTGAAGAAAATTAAATGGAAATCAAGGATTTATATGAAACATTCAGAGTAAAGAGCATGTCACCTTTTATCAAAATAATTCGCACCTGTTGTGGGGTGATCCTAATTGCAAGAGAGCTCAGCGTTTTCGACATGCAAGGGCAGACCACCCAGCCCTTTACCAGCTCCCCACAAGCCTATCAGCCAACACATGCCCAGAGGCTTTCAGGAATGGCCTTCGGACATCTGCTTTAATTTCTTCATCAGACTATGTACATCATAATAATAAAAAAAGTAATCACCAGAGGTCCATAGAATAACTTTATTAACGTTTTAATTTTAATTAGTTAATATAAATGATGTTTTTATTTTAAGTGTTTTAAGAGAACCCACCCCCCAAGCGCACAAGCTTCGATTGGACTTTTAACGCCCGGAAAGGGCCGAGTCCAGTATATAGAAGAAGAAGGTGGAGTTGACTGGAGTAACACAACCACCAAAAGAGCACCCAAGCATAACCTACTGACGAGACCGTCACCTACCCACCTTGCCAAAGAACTTGACGTCCTCTGTGGCAGTGCTGAAGCTGTGTCTGCGACTGTAGCGCGAGGCCGGCTTGTTGTTCTTCATGTTGAGGGCGGCCTTGTCGACGTACTCCAGTAGTTTCTCCAGCAGGCTGTAGGCGAACCGCTTCTCCGTCGATGACACGCCCACTCCACTGTCGGCTCCGGAGTCCTGGCTCTGACGCATCGCCGACTGACGCTTGCGGGCGTGAATGGCCGACATGTCACCACTGACGACAGGGGGTTACTTGTGAGGGTTATTTGTTGTGAGGGTGGGTGAAAGAGGGGAGGGTTACAATGCCTGATTCTGCACAAGTACCACTTGTTATGTTACTGTTTCATGTATAGGCTTATATTTATAATGTTTATATATATATATACATATGTATATAGTTATTTTAATAATAATTTATTATCCATATGTACATTTATCTATTTTAATAATAATTTATCATCCAATTTTAGCTACTATTTGTACATTTATGTAAAGCGCCTGAGAGCAACGCTATTGATTCGGGCGCTGTAAAATAAATTGTATTATTATTTTTATATGATGTGTGCAAAATTCAAAGTATGCAGAAATTATTGATACAAAAAACACTTTATTTTCTGTGTGCCTAATAGGAAATGCCATTGTGACCACATCATTATTGTCAACACTATTTGTAAAGGAAAATTGTGAATAATAAATATAACTAGCAAAATTGAAATATCTAATTATTCATTATCTGTGGTGTGCAACACACATGTGCCTCATATCATCTCTGGAAAATGGAAATGCTGACAAAAAGGTAAAGGCAAGTTCTTATATAGTGCAGTATCCTCAGGACCGTTCAAAGCGCTTTACACTTTACTTCCCTGACAGACCTGTTCACTCAGACACCATCTCGGCTTCTCTGGGAAGCATCCAGCCATATGGTACAATTAATACAAGAAAGCTACTCGTACACATATCCACCACTGTCTATAGCCAGGTACTCATTTATACACAACACCGCAGCACAGGATTCGAACCCAGGTTCTCGTAGTCGAGAGTCCGAAGCTATACTCCTGAGCCACTGCGCTCTACAAATGCAGGTGCTGACAAACATGAGACATTTACCACATGATCCTGAATCCATACATCTGCAGGAACTTGAGCAGTTCGACCGCGCGGTCTCTGTTCTTCTTCTTCTCCGACTCAGTGAGCACATCAAAGGGAACAAGTTGCGGGTGGATCCCTCCACCTGGTGGACAACACGGGAAACAAGGTTGTCTTAGGTGTTTTACTTCCAAACAGCCCAAACTTGGGCTAACGCAGGAGTAATCCTTCTCTCTAGAATTAGTTAGTCCACTACAGGTTACACATTCACCCCCTGTGTGGGATCTTTTACTTCCTCTGGCATAGACACCAGATAGAAGGAACCACCGGCTTTTAGTGTCTCTTCCGAAAGACACAGGCATATTTGAGGTGGACGAAATTGCCTAGGTTTCTAAACAGCGGCAGGTGGGATTGAACCACCATCCCCGCGATTGACAGTCTGGTGGTCTACCTTGTGACCACCGCTCCCCACTACACATAAGACAATGATGAGATAACACAAACCAGCTCCTGCACAAGGGTGATGTGAGTGGTAGATTACACTAACCAGCTGTGTGGGACTTTGTTTGATCACGCTTAATGCCTATCCAAGTCAACATATATTTGTGTAACAATTTAACAAATTATTCCATAAAACAGCGATACTGAAAATCTCTAGCACAAGTTGAATGTTGTGAAAAGAAACTGCTAGATAAGTAATTTTGAGTGAAGTATTTGCTAAAATATACTAGTTAAATCCAAATTACATGACAGACCTATGTCACGTAGTTCCCTCTGTTTGCCGTAGGCCCACAGGTCATGTGCGTTACTGGCCAGGTGCTCTGCCATCTCAAGGACACTGCGGGTCAAGGTCACATTCCTCAGGTCAGCTGGCTGGGGCGCGAAGTCTCCCTGGCGAAGAAAGCACATCTCTTGTAAAGCCCGCTTGTGGATTTAATTTTTTTCATTTAATATTAATATATTTGTGTACGTCTAGAGACGGTGCACGTCTAGAGACGGTGCACGTCTAGAGACGGTGCTCGTCTAGAGACGGTGCTCGTCTAGAGACGGTGCACGTCTAGAGACGGTGCTCGTCTAGAGACGGTGCACGTCTAGAGACGGTGCACGTCTAGAGACGGTGCACGTCTAGAGACGGTGCACGTCTAGAGACGGTGCACGTCTAGAGACGGTGCACGTCTACAGACGGTGCACGTCTACAGACGGTGCACGTCTACAGACGGTGCACGTCTACAGACGGTGTACGTCTACAGACGGTGTACGTCTAGAGACGGTGTACGTCTACAGACGGTGTACGTCTAGAGACGGTGTACGTCTAGAGAGGGTGCACGTCTAGAGACGGTGCACGTCTAGAGACGGTGCACGTCTACAGACGGTGCACGTCTACAGACGGTGCACGTCTACAGACGGTGTACGTCTACAGACGGTGTACGTCTACAGACGGTGTACGTCAAGAGACGGTGTACGTCTAGAGACGGTGCACGTCTAGAGAGGGTGCACGTCTAGAGAGGGTGCACGTCTAGAGAGGGTGCACGTCTAGAGACGGTGCACGTCTAGAGACGGTGCACGGCTAGAGACGGTGCACGTCTAGAGACGGTGCATGTCTAGAGACGGTGCATGTCTAGAGACGGTGCATGTCTAGAGACGGTGCATGTCTAGAGACGGTGCATGTCTAGAGACGGTGCATGTCTAGAGACGGTGTACGTCTAGAGACGGTGTATGTCTAGAGATCGTTTATTTACCAGAGTTGCCTTTGACATCTTCCTCTTGATCTGGCCTCTGGAGGCTGTCCTGGCGGGGTCCATCTCGATGGTGGAACCCCACATCATCATGGCCTTGATGGCCTCCTCCGCGGGCAGGATGTAGCGCAGCTTCTCCTGCCACACAACACAACAAACACCACTCGTTGGGTGAAGGTCAACCAATCAGCACTAGACCCAATCACCTGGTGACTGTTTCATTAAAAATAAAGTAAAGGTAAATTTTTATATAGCGCAGTATGTAGTCCTTAGGACTGCTCAAAGCGCTTTTACACTTTACTTCCCTGACAGACCTGTTCACTCAGACGCCATCTCAACTTCTCTGGGAAGCATCCAACCACATGTTACAAGTAATGTGCGAAAGGCTACTCGTACACATATCCACCATTGTCTATAGCCAGATACTCATTTATACAGCTGAGTGAACTGGAGCAATGTATAGTGAAAAAACTTGTCCAAGGTTTCAACACCGCAGCACAGGAATTAAACCCGGGTTCACTTAGTCAAGAGTCCAAAGCTCTACCCCTGAGCCATTGTGCTCTTAGACAAAGAGCTTTTACGGAAAATTTACCTTCAGAAAAAATCTTACGTTAATTTAAATATTGTTTTTCAAAATGACACACCAGTGACAATGTCCCGCTGGACATGATGTTGATTTTTTCACGTATTCAAGATCACTGTTAAGGATCAAATGTGATTTTAACATTCAAAATCGGGCTGAAGAGCTCTTCACATTGCTGGCGAAATGGTCCCCTGGAGTCCAGGTTAAACTGCTGGTGGTGGGAATAAAGCAACACATCTGAATACACTAAATGGTGAATGCTGATGTAGCGTGGCATCCTGTCCCTTACAAAGCTCTTCACATTTTACCACGGTGGACCTGTTCATTTCAACACCATTCTGACGTCTACGGAAAGCATTCAGCCACGTTGATTTACTGCATGAAGACTATCTTTCAAATATACCCACCACTGTCTACAGCTATGCATTTATTTACACTGCTGCGTGAACTGAGCAAAACCTTAGGTGATGAGTGAGTGAGTGGTTGGTTGGGTGGGTGGGTGGGTGGGTGGGTGAGTGAGTGAGTGAGTGAGTGAGTGAGTGAGTGAGTGAGTGAGTGACTGAGTGAGTGAGTGAGTGAGTGACTACCTTGTCGGGCAGGAGTCTGAAGCTCTTCATCATCGGATGTAGTTTCTTAGTGACGTCATACACCGGAGCCAGAGTCCAGCCAGCGTCCAACTGAACACACAATACAAGTTGTCTACATCACATACATTAATGCAGCACAATCCCACAGTCTGTCAACGAGGCCATGTATGAATACATAAGGAGTATGTTCTGTTATTACTCTCAAATGTTAGGGTAGGTCACAAACAGACTGTCTTTCTTTAACTATGGCAATCTATTTTAGGGTAGGTATTTGAGTAGTTTGTTGACCATGTTTCGTTGCCGTCACCCACTATTTGTGAGATCAATGTGAGACAAACGTGTCGTTACTTAGCACACAGACAATGGGCATGTGGGCAAAGTTTTCTGATTTTCCTTGAATATTCTGAGTTCTGTAAAAATTATGCATTTTCTGAGTTTTGTCAAAAGGACTTTCAACAGGACTGACTCGGTAAGCAGAAACACAAATATTATTCTGAATGGCGTGGCGTAACTAACGTGGATACTATTGAGGATGCCACACAACATTCACAAATGAAGATGTGAAACGTACACAAATCAGTATATTTACGGGTGAAATTCGACAAAGTATTTACCTTGTTCATTGCCCATGCGTCATGGTAGTGCTCTGCAAATTCCAGTGCTGCATTCGCCAGCTGATCTGTCAATCTCACCCTTCAAACAACACACACCAAACACGTAACTTAACATGACATATTAAATACTTTGTGATGTACTTATTGGCCTACAAACTCAAACTGAGGCCAGATCTCAGATTGGGGTGCATTATTCCATGATTATACCCTCTCTGGAGATCTATACAATACATCTGGCTTCCACACAAAAGAATTTCTTCTGAAACTTATATAACAAGTGTATTTTTTTGAAAGGTGTGTTAATGTCCCTTTCTAGATGTGAGTTGAGCTGCTGAAATCATTCTCTGATGCGTGTTTGTGTGACCATGTGCAGTTGTGCATGCATGTTGAATAAATTCACTAGATGTATTGATATAAGTAAATTAACATGTTGAATGAAGACAGAACACTAGTAAATCTAATCAGATTCAACCAATCATTATGCATACAACTATTCTGGTATGAATGCTTGTAATTCTGCCTCGTTACACTGTAGAGTTCTATCGTAACAACTTTGTTTTTATTGTAGATAATTTAACTTACTTTGGAGCTTAATGTCGAAGACGAGTACGACGCTTCGATCCGTCAGCTACGGGCCTTGTTCACGTACTGGTGTCATGTGACACCAGTACGTAACAAGGCCCGTGGCTGCCGGATTGAAACGTCATACTCATCTTCGACATTAAGCTCCAAAGTAAATTATCTACAATAAACCATTGTTGGAGCCATGAACAATATATTCAATAACTTTGTTTGTGTACCTGGTGGTGTCGACAGGCTCCGGGTAGTAGGTGCCGTCCATGTTGGACGCGTACTGGCGGATCCAGTTCTCATCCTGGTTACTCAGGGAGTAGTCAGGTGACAGGGCACAGCCAATGGCTGACAAGCATGGCAGAGCCTTCGAGAACAGCTCTGGGTCGTAGGCCTACGAGAACAGGTAACATGTTAATCCTTAGTTCTAATTAAATACAATATAAATAGAATAATGTAATTATACAGTATTTGTTCACAGATCTACCCACGTTTATCTGTCATTATCATGTCATTCAAAGGTACATTACACCCATCCACCCACACAATCTGATGTGATACTAACCATACCATTTCCCTCAAACTTCTTGTGTTGAAATACTGGCCTACAAATTAATTTCTAGGCTAAAAACACAGGAAATTTATTTTTAAGAAAACACGGTTACAATGATGATGCTTGGTGGAGGTCTCTTTCATATCATATTTAAGAGACTGGAGTGTTAACTTTCAGAAGGTAACTTATGAAATAAACAGCCAACCAATTAGAAATGAGCTGCTGCGGAGACAAACAAGAGCCATGCACTGACCCTCTGGGCGAGAGAGTCAAAGATGCCGCTGAAGAGCATCATCGTGAGTCGCCTCTCCTCCTCCGTGGCTGACCCGTGGCTACCCCAGCCACCGTTGCCATAGTAACGTCCACACCGCTCGTAGTGGTGTGTCAACACCTGGGGGAAAATGACATAGATCCATTTTATTCAGATTTACCTGTGTTTTAGCTGTTTTGCAACGTCAAAATGTCTCCCCAGTAGGACTAGAAGTGGATGAGATTGTGATAGAGAGAGTATCAGAGTTTGTCGAGACACGGGTCTGTTACAACGAGTGCCATTCTGTGATTTACATAGAAGTATGCACTAGCAAACAGTGACCAAAAACATTGCTGCAAAATTTATATTTTAAGGCAGTGACATGTTTGAATATGTCCATCACATCACTGCAAGCTAAGTTTTAAAAGAACGCTTACGAAAGTTTGTTTAAAAAGTACTATTCGATACAAATGGATTGTAACATATTGTGTAAAGGACAATTGCCCATAGTAGACATTTGGACACAACACACATATCCATAGCAAATGCACGTACATAACAGATCACTCCATAGTAGATACATGTATATAACACATCAATCCATAACAGACACATGTATATAACACATCAGGCCAAAGCAGACACATGTATGTAACATATCAATCCATAGCAGACACACCAGTCCCAACAGACACTCGTACACACCAAACATGTCCACACCAAAAACATTTTTAGAGAAAAACACCCGTCTTTAGCAAAAAATTGTAAACTACACACTTATTCGTAGCAGACTCTTATACATGACACCTATCCATAGCAAAACATTTTGCACAACACACCTGTCCAAAGCAGACCATTTTGCATGGCATAACACATCTATTCACAACAGACAATTTTACACAACACACCTATTCACAACAGACACTTTTGTATAGCATAGCTGTTCACAGTATGTAATTTTATATAACATCTATTCACAGCATAACATTTTATATCACACATATGCCCACAGGAGACTGTTTTTGCACAACACACCTCTCCATAGAATACACCTTAGCCTAACACAACTGTTCACTGCAAACACCGATCCAAACACACCTGTCCACAGCAAACACTTATACATAACACACCTGTCCACAGCAAACACTTATACATAACACACCTATTCATAGCAGACACTTTTACAAATAGAACACAATTATAATGTTAGAAATGAACATTGTCTGCTATACATATGTTTTACTATATCTTGAAATAATCAAAACCTGCACCCTGCAAACAATGTACACAATAATCATACATAAAATACAACGGCAGTAATGTTAGCATTTCAACCATCTGACAGAAAAACATTCTTTTAAAATATTCATACTTAACCAAATCAATTAGATACTTCTGAGGTATGGCTGACATGCCATAACCAACTGAAGACAAACCAACACCATAAGAGAAGTTTTGACTGGTGCAACGACTACAGGAACTACAGCTAGGATCAGGCAACAGTGGTTGGTCTAACTTACACCTGACAAACACAGAACCAAAATGCAAGTCAGGTAATCCCTCCACTATGGTGACGATCGCGTCTTATAACTAGTAAATATGCTAAATATCTGACGAAAATTAACACGTGTAATTTTATTATGAATAGATGGGTGTGTATTATCGATGTACAAATAACACTAGCTTATAAAATAAAATTATTTTGTTCACATATCAGTTTTATATCATATTAAACCATAACAATCCGATCAAAATACATTAAAATGTAATCATTAATTGACCTTAAAACTTAGCAGGTGCAATATAGTGATTGACTGACTAGTATAACATAATATGTATCTACAGAGAGGTTGTCACAAACTACAGTTGGTCAACTTGACGTGACATAACATTAGACTCAGCTTGCTAAAATCTATAAATACATTCTTTGCCATTATGACCAAGATGTATTTTTTTGGTTGCTACCATCTAGAAATAATGTCAAGCTGTTATGTACTAGACATATCAGGCAATTACAACCTACATACTGTGTCAATCTAGATAACATGATGCTATTATAACCTGACATATTACCAGGCTGCTGTGGTCTAGATATTAAACACTAGACATACAGTCAGGCTGTTATGATCTAAATATACCACCAGGCTGTTATGATTTATGTACACTGCTATTGTCTAGACATAAATTCAGGCTATTAAGTTCTAGATATGTTTTGACAGGCTGTTATGAGCTACTGGTGCTGTGAACAAAATGAACAATATCATGACCAGGGAACAATATCAAATACAGTTTACCTTCAAACAATTGTGAGCACACATCTGAAATAATGTAATGATTTCACAATGAAATCAAGCATTCTTGAGAAATGTAATTTTACATTATTATCTAATTAGTGACTTATTATTAAATGTTATGGTGAACGAATAGTTGAAACTTTACGGAAAATTCTGTCTTTTCATCACACTGCCAGGTAAAACAATCTGCTTTAGATTAACCTAAAATTAATTAATATTAACCTAAAATGAGCATAATACTATTTCTAGACCAGGCCAAAGCTACTAACAATCTTGTACATATAATGGGCCAAAGCATATTAATATTGCTACACTGGAATTGATTAAAATATAAAACTAAAACTGCAATAAAACAAACGTTTTGATAGAGTACACAACAGAGTAATGGTTTGAAGGAAGTGACAAGAAGTGTTTTCAGTGACAAAACAACACAAGATATAAATGTAGAAGAGAGGGTAGATTGTCTTACCCTCAGAGCCACAATGGTGTTGTCGGTGAGAGCCGGGACGTCCACCACCAACTTCCTCAACAGACTCGTCATCATGGGAGGCCGCAGGGTGCTGCAATCAACACAGCAATATGCTAACTTTGTGGCATCTCATCCCATGTCTGGGGTCTATTCACCTTTGTCTATGCTCATTTGCTCCTTTGGAAAACTGACCTCTGATGTCAGTATTTAAAAAAGACAAAGGTAGTTATTTCTTGTTAGCAATATATATTATATATATTAATAAAATATATACATCTATATAATATAAATCTATATATACAGATAGATATATAATATATATCAATATGCTAACTTTGGTTCATTGCAAGTGTATTACATCCCAGGCACTGAGGTCCACCAACTACTTTTTACTTATTTGTTTTTTTGGTGTGGACATGTTGAATGAATTCTGCTTTGTCCCTTCAACATCGCCACAGTTTGTTGCTCCAAGAGTGGGTATAAGTTAGTCACGAGAAACAGTCATGTTTGATAATGTAAATAGCATAGCAAGTTTATAAAAAAAGTAAACGGAAGAAATATTAACAAAAGTGACATCACAAGTAACATGACTGTATTCTGTAGGTAAACTGTATTTGATTGCAGACTATCTCTGTGATGAGCAGTGCAGCTGTATTTAAGGTGTATGACTCTGGTGCTCTGTCTGTCACTAACTGCCATTGTCTAACCTGAGATTACCACCGAGTGATGGTGTGGCTTCAAATAGAAACATGGCTTCATTTATAGTATTTACGGTATTCCAAAATATTTATTGGTGGTACATGCATCTAACAGCACAATAATGTGCTGTTACATGCATGTAGCATGTTGATGCTCAAACACCAATAAATATTTGGGAATACCGTAAATATTGTAATTGAAGCCATGTTTCTATTTGAAGCCACACCATCACTCGGTGGTAATCTCAGGTTAGACGATGGCAGTTAGTGACAAACAGAGCGCCAGTATCGTGTTAGCGGTAACCTGGCTGAGATGAGAACACAAGAGAACTGTGGACTACAACTGACCTGGTGAAGGCAAGCAGGAAGTCAGACACTGCGTCTCTCTGGTTCTTGGTCAACGACTTGATCTTAGAGAGTCGGTAGACGGTGTGGAGCAAGGAGTCGAGGAGGGCCGACGCGTGGTCTGAGTCGAAGAAGAAGTCTGCCTGGTCTGTCAGTAGGGGCAGCACCGAGGTGGCGAGGTAGCGGTTCAACGCTAGCGCCACCTCACTCTCCATCGCGGGTGTCTACGGACATAACATGGCAGATGTCACTTGCTGGCCGTTTACAAACTACTATGGTGGCTACTTTCAGGCAGACATCCTCCCTTTAAATTATCTATATGGAACCTTGTTATCCATGTGTTGAACAGTAACAGAGAAACAGAACTCTGAGACGCCAGTAAGACAATAGTAATAACATTGAGCTGAATGTAGGAACACCTAAGAATGAATGTAGCTGGGACTGAACTTAGTTGAGACTGACAAATAATAATAATAAAACTTTATTTAGACACCATCAAATCTGGGACATACGGGTGTGAAAGGAAAGAACATGTCAGTAGAAAGAGAAATGGAAGAGTGGGAAAATGTGACCAAAATACTATTAAAAGAGATCTACTGAGAGCAAGGTGAGTGTGAGAGAGACTGCATGACTAGCATATTGACTACGTCTGACCAGACTGTGTACTACATGGCTTCATACGTGTGTAACAGTGGCGCCACCTGTGGCTTTGTAAGACAATTGACTTGTACCATCTGGACTTCCAGACATCTACTTTTCGGACAGAAGGAAATAAAAGGAAGTGCTGATTTTCCCCCTTTCATTCAATTTCCACCATGATCGTGTAACATTCACAGATATTCTCAGTTGGAGATGTAACATATCACACGGAACACTGGTGATTAATATACTACATGGAATACAGGTTTTGATGGTTAAATAACCGGCTTCAAAACCGCCGAATGAAGCGTACCGTAGCGAGGGAGGTCGCGGCCCGCAGGTCGGGCAGGAAGCAATCCTCGAGCAGACGGAAGAACATCATCTGGTCGGGGATGCCGTAGACACGCTCCAGGAAGAGCACGGCGGCTTGCTTGTGGATGGCCTGGAGTGCGGGGGGCTGCTTCTCCGGGAGCAGCTCCTCCTCATGGTCCTCATTGATGAACGTCTCCGGCTTGTTGACAGGCAGGACAAACTGAAGGCTCAACACACCTACAACACAGACCGAAGGTTAAACACACCTACAACACAGACCGAAGGCTCAACACACCTACAACACAGACCGAAGGTTAAACACACCTACAACACAGACCGAAGGCTCAACACACCTACAACACAGACCGAAGGCGCAACACACCTACAACACAGACCGAAGGCTCAACACACCTACAACACAGACCGAAGGCTCAACACACCTACAACACACACTGAAGGCTCACCAAACCTACAACACAGACTGAAGGCTCAACACACCTACAACACAGACTGAAGGCTCAACACACCTACAACACAGACTGAAGGCTCAACACACCTACAACACAGACTGAAGGCTCACCAAACCTACAACACAGACCGAAGGCTCAACACACCTACAACACAGACTTGAAGGCTCACCAAACCTACAACACAGACTGAAGGCTCAGCACACCTACAACACAGACTGAAGGCTCAACACACCTACAACACACACTGTAGGCTCAACACACCTACAACACAGACTGAAGGCTCAACACACCTACAACACAGACAGAAAGCTCAACACACCTACAACACAAACTGAAGGCTCAGCACACCTACAACACAAACTGAAGGCTCAACACACCTACAACACAGACTGAAGGCTCAACACATCTACAACACAGACCGAAGGCTCAACACACCTACAGAAAAATTGCCTAAGTTTCGAAACAGCAGCAGGTGGGATTGAACCACCGTCCCCTCGACTGATAGTCTGCAGCCACAGCGCCCCACATTCTGCATTCATATGCATATCCATACACATAGAATCGTAACTTTATCCTCTATAAGACACATCTTCGAGGTCCTACAAAAGACACAGGCAATGTGGGGTGAACAGAATTGCCTAAGTTTCGAAACGGCGGCAGGTGGGATTGCGTCACTGTCCCCTTGATTGCTAGTCTGGCGCTCTACCGCGCGACCACTGCTCCCCACATTCTGCATTCATACGCATATCCATACACAGTGAGGAGCGGTGGTCGCGTGGTAGAGCGCCAGACTGTCAATCGAGGGGACGGTCGTTCAATCCCACCTACCGCCGTTTCGAAACTTAGGCAATTTCGTTCACCTCACATTGCCTGTGTCTTTCGGAAGAGACACTAAAAGCCGGTGGTCCCTTCTATCTGGTGTCTATGCCAGGGGAAGTAAAAGATCCCACACAGGGGGTAAATGTGTAACCTGTAGTGGGCTCACTAATTCTAGAGAAGGACAACTCTGAAAAACCAAGCTCGACAATACTCTAGTCACAAATATGTGGCTAACATAGAGTGATGAGCTAACCATAACAAGAACAAGAACAAGAACAAGAACATAGAATCGTAGATTTATCCTCTGTAAGTCGTCCACTAACAAAAATAAATTTTGTTTTTATATTAACTGTTTTAAGAGAGCACACACCACCCCCACCCCAAGCGCGCAAGCTTCGACTGGACTTTTAACGCCCCGAAAGAACCCAGTCCAGTATAGGGAAGAAGAAACCCCACCTTCGAGGTCCTCCATGGACACGAGACTGCGGAGGATGGCGCGGGCTCGCAGGGAGTCGCTGCGCCCCGCCTTGATGGCCGTGGCGTCGGGGGCGCAGTGACCCAGCAGGTCCACCAGGGATGAGTAGAAGTTGAGGATGGCCGCCCCCATGTCGATGTAGTCCTCGTCATCCTCGGGGGGCAGGCTGCTGAAGTCGTACTTGCTGCAAGGGGGAGACATGTGTGTCAGTCAGGTCATGTAAATGCAATGCAATGCAATGCAATGCAATGCAATGCAATGCAATGCAATGCAATGCAATGCAATGCAATGCAATGCAATGCAATGCAATGCAATGCAATGCAATGCAATGCAATGCAATGCAATGCAATGCAATGCAATGCAATGCAATGCAATAACACTTTATTGTCCCGGATCCAGAAATTCATTTTGCAGCGTTCGTCATAAAAATATAAAATATAGGAGTAGAGATGTATAAAAATATAGATAAATTCATTATTAAAACAGTATGTAAACATTAATCATAATAAAATACAAAACTAATCTATAATATAATTGTAAATTATAGATATAGTTGTAATTGTGGTCGTCCTTTCACAAATAAAAAACAAAAGAAACAAAGTACAATTCCAGCAATAAATGTTACCTCATCATGAATTCACTGTCATAAGGGTAGATGTGTATTTGTAGTGCCATTAGAAGTTGCTGCCTAATTACTGCTATTACAATACGGAAGTTGAGGGTAAAAAAGTAACAAACAGAAACTACAATGTTCCATGTTACTCTATACTATGTATAGCAATTTTTTGTCATATATTCTCATAGGAATATGCCACAATCTGCAGGTACTTCTAAATATCCCTGGTAGCAAAGTCACACTTAATTCTGTGTCTGTTAGTTCATCACAACATTCTACATATCAACTATGTCAAGATGACCTTACTAAAACATTGGTGGTCCATGTATTATGGCAATACAACATGTAAAGAAATTGACACAGTCAGCAGGTAAGTAAAAATATCAGCATTTGGCATTATTTTATGTTTTTGAGCTTCACCAACAAAACGTTTAGTCTCGGGCCTCTGTACTTGCCATAATTTTTAAAACTGAACTTGAGGCCCAATATACACCCCTAGCAACAACCCCTAATAACAAGTCGTACCCCTGCATGAGGTAGTTGCCTCTGTCATCATCCTCCTCCTCTGTAACTGCTCTCAGATAGCGCCCCATCTCGGGGTCCCTCGCCGAGGCTATCTGCAGGGACATGAGGATGCCGTCCTGCATGGCCTTGAGCAGTCCACCACCCTCACCCCTGAGGGCGGGGCCCAGGCACTCGGGCCGCCGAATCAACAGACGCACCACCAAGTTGGCGTTCTCCTCCACACTCTCACCTACAACGTCATTCAGGGCGTCGGACAACAGGTAACGTCTTAAAGCGACATGGTCTGTTCGTGGCTTTTTATTTTTATTGCGAAATCATGTTGTATGGTATAAATTATACCTATTATAGCGTAAAGTCAGTCAAAATATGTTTTCATGTACCATTTAGGGGCTGAAAATAGACACAGTAAGGGGTGCTTAACTCTGTTTACAATGTGTAAACAGAGTTAAGCACCCCTTACTGCGTCTATTTTCAACCCCTAAATGGTACATGAAAACATATTTTGACTGGCTTTACAATGAAACAGAAAAACAGAACTCTGAGTCACCAGTAAGAGAATATTAATAACACTGAGTTGAATATAGGAACACCTAAAATTTTGGCGTTTTCGAAACCGTTGTAGGCGTGGCTAAAAGCCCAGAAGGAAATGCATGATCACGTGATGCAGTATCACGTGAACACAAATTGACGCCATTAACGCCACACCCAGCCAGGTGCACAGCTCCCAGTTGGTAAATGTCAAAGGGTGGGTGTCACTCGCGGCGATTTGAGTGACAGCATATATAAACATTCAACGTTTAACATTACAAAGTCAATCCTGTTTCGATAAAACATTTATTGGCGGCCAGGACGCTACAATAGTTATAACTTATACTGATTAACATGATTTTGCAATAAAAATTAAAAGCCAAGAACGGACCATGTCGCTTTAAGCCCTGAGTTTCTGAGGGCCTCAACACAATGACCAGACATGTGTTCGCATAATGAACCGTATCATAAAACTGTTCATCAGAATTATAGTGTACATAATCTGAATCAGAAAGGAATTATCTATACATTAATGTACACATCATTGTTGAATGACTAACGAAACTAATTAATATATAATTTACATTAAAAATATATTCAAGATGGCCGACAATAAATATGAAAATCAGTTTTGTTTTGTTGATTCCTCCATAATTATAAGCAGTTATATTATCAATTATTATATAATTGTAAGATATAAGGAGCCTTCTATAAGTAACACTAAAACTAACAATCATACATCAATTGCGATTATATTTTATGTCATTCAAGAAGTTGGTCCTGTCTTTCTCAAATCAGGATTGAAATAGTACATACAGCAAATGACACTGCCATTTAATCTAACACACAACAGTTTTATTGAACATTTCATGTCTTATTAATTAATTTACAACTGACTTACATATGATTTTATTGTTTAACAAAGTCAGTGAATCAAACAATAGTTAATGCAGCTAACACACAACAATTTGATTGAACCATTCACGAGTTATTACTTAATTTACAACTGACTTAT
The DNA here is from genome assembly GCA_964017155.1 of Oasisia sp. SBJ-2009. Taxonomy (NCBI): domain Eukaryota; kingdom Metazoa; phylum Annelida; class Polychaeta; order Sabellida; family Siboglinidae; genus Oasisia; species Oasisia sp. SBJ-2009. The sequence continues at coordinate 45,702,909 of OZ024856.1, forward strand.
ATGTAATTTTTATTGTTTAACAAAGTCAGTGAATTAAACAATATTTAATGTAACTCAAAGCCATATTATTGAACAATTAATTAATTTATACAGGGTATATGATTTTTTATTGTTTAATAAAATATTCTTGTGAGCACATTGATTAATTATTAGTTAGAAATCACATGGTAAAAGAACCGGTATTCTAAGTATTATTATAAACATATCTAATTCATTCATCTCTCAGTACCACAAGTGTAAAATGCATTTATTATGTTTTAATATTTCTTGTTGATATAATATGCATTTGTTAAACGTTTATAATACACATATTAATTATGGAATGATTTTTAAAATTGTTAATATAAACGAATTCTACAATTCAAAAACACAAATAAATTTACAAATCTCAGAAGATATAAATTCAAACAACAAAATAAAATTAATTGATAAATAAAATAAACAAATTCTACAATTCAAAAACACAAATAAATTTACCAATCTTAGAAGATATAAATTAAAACAACAACAGAATAAAATTGATTGATAAATAAAATAAACAAATTCTACAATTCAAAAACACAAATCAATTACAAATCTTAGAAGACATAAATTAAAACAACAACAAAATAAAATTGATTGATAAATAAAACAAAAAAATTCTACAATTCAAAAACACAAATCAATTTACAAATCTTAGAAGACATAATAAAAACAACAACAAAATAAAATTGATTGATAAATAAAACAAAAAAATTCTACAATTCAAAAAACACAAATCAATTTATAAATTTTAGAAAATATAAATTAAAACAACAAAATAAAATTGATTGATAAATAAAATAAACGAATTGTACAATTCAAAAACACAAATCAATTTACAAATCTTAGAAGATATAAATTAAAAGCACAACAAAATTAAATTGATAAATAAAATTAATTGCTAATTTACAAGTAATGATCCCTACCGTTGACCCAAACACAGAATCGGAAGAAGTCGAGGAACCTCTCCCCATTGACCGGGTCCCAGCCAATGTCCGGGTAGCCCTTGGTCAGCAGGTCCTGGTTGCTCTGCTGACCGCCGCGGGACAGGTACATGGCGACCTTGTCAAGGTCAGCCTCGCTCAGCATCAGTGCCAACTTGTTGTTGTCCATGAGAGAGGAGTAGGCGACATCTAGCGGGCAGGACCCACGTAGGGACGGCCGGGCTACAAGGAACAGGCACAGTGACACACCAGAGGAGGGCTGGCAACTTTATTGATAACAACGTCAAGTGTTTTACATAAACGACCTTGTCAATAAATAACCCAGTAACTTATCAAGTGTCCTACTTACACTGCCCCTACTTATACAGCCCCTATTTATGCAGCCCCTACTTATACTGCACCTACTTACACTGCCCCTACTTATACAGCCCCTATTTATGCAGCCCCTACTTATACTGCACCTACTTACACTGCCCCTACTTATACAGCCCCTACTTATGCAGCCCCTACTTATACTGCACCTACTTACACTGCCCCTACTTATACAGCCCCTATTTATGCAGCCCCTACTTATACTGCACCTACTTACACTGCCCCTACTTATAGTCCTACTTACGCATCCCTACCTACGCAGCCCCTACCTACGCAGCCCCTACCTACGCAGCCCCTACCTACGCAGCCCCTACCTACGCAGCCCCTACCTACGCAGCCCCTACCTACGCAGCCCCTACTTACACCGCCCCTACTTACACAGCCCCTACCTACACCGCCTCTACCTACATCACCCCTACTTACACCGCCCCTACCTACACCGCCTCTACCTACATCACCCCTACTTACACAGCCCCTACTTACACCGCCCCTACCTACACCGCCTCTACCTACATCACCCCTACTTACACCGCCCCTACTTACACAGCCCCTACCTACACCGCCCCTACCTACATCACCCCTACTTACACCGCCCCTACTTACACAGCCCCTACTTACACCGCCCCTACCTAGTACCTACGCCGCCCCTACTTACACCGCCCCTACCTAGTACCTACACCGCCCCTACCTAGTAGTACCTACACAGCCCCTACCTACTCAGCCCCTACTTACACAGCAGCATGCAGCTGTTGTCGAGGAGGTAGCTGAGGTGTTCAAACATGGCGCTCTGGTTCTTGTAGCCCGTGCGACAGAAGTAGCAGAGGAAACGACAACACGACACCACCATGTCCGCTCCAATGTCCTGTAACCATGGCAACACATGGCTAAATGTACTCTTTTATTCACCATGATATCCTATTTGTACAGTTGTTCAAAAAGCTATACAGCTGTGGTTGTTGCGAAGTTATTAGTTCCAAATACCAAACTGACTTCTCTGAGAAGCATTCAGTGACGTTGCGACTACTGGATATATCATACATCCACCACTGCCACATCCATTGTACTTCTGAGTGAGGTGAGGCAATGTGGAGTGACTGAAATTGTCTACGCTTCAACAACACGAACATTCAAAATTGGGTTTTCTCAACTAAGAGCGAACCAAGTCAACTACACTCTTATTAGCTCATAAGTCCCATTTTGCTCTTTAAAATAATTTATTCTGCTCTTTAACAGTGAACACTCTCACCCGTGTATCAGACAGGGACACAGGGTCCTCAGTGGTAAGATAACAACTTTAACCACGTTGACAATTAAATTTGACAACAGCTTCTACTTACTGATGGATTTTCCATACAATTCCTTATAATAATGACTTCTTTTGCGTCAATATCCTCGAAAATCAAGCTCAGTGGCGCGACAAAACCAAGGGATTAAACAAAACTCCTAGGCCGTTGGTGCGGCAACCGAGAAAGCTTGGGTCCCGTATCTAAGTGAAAATCACCAAAGAATTTTAAATCTAGCGTTATAAGGTTAGACTGACCGTGGGTTCGTCCTTGATGGTGGGAGCACTGTTGGAGGCGATGGAGGACCTCCTGCGAGTGGCGGGGTCACTCTCGGCGGCCGGGGGGTGTTGCTGGGCCTTGTTCAGGGTGTTCACCATCAGCTGCATCACGGTCTCGTGGATGCCCAGGCTGCGCATCAGGTCAGGGTGCTGGAAGAACACCTTGTTGTCTGCCAGGTCCCTGCACAGGTGACACAACACAGGTAAACACAACACAGGTAAACACAACACAGGTAAACACAACACAGGAAAATACAACACAGGTGAGGAGGGGTGACGGGACCAGCCAGAAGTAAAGGTCAAGTTGAGTTCTTGGACGGCATCCAGTGTATGAGTATCAAAGCACTCTAGACTGCTCAATCAAATGCCATCTTCTTTTAGAAGTATTTAGTCATGCTGCAATTAAAGTGCAAATATTATTCGTACATAAATATTCACCTGTATATATTGCCAGGCACTCATTCATACAACTGAGTGAACTACAGCAATGTAGAGTGAACAAACTTGCCAATGTTTGACATGGCAGCACAGGATTTGAATCTGGGTTCTCTCAACGAAGACCCCAATGCTTCATCAACTGTGCACCCCAAAAGAAAGCATTCATTTTGCAGGCTTCGTCATTGACAGCCTTGTTGCTAGGCAACAGGTCAAATGATATATAGGTCAGTCACACTGAGCACTGACCAGATGCTGTTCTTGAGAATCTCCTCCTCGTCCGAGCAGACCTGCACTGACAGGAGACTCCTGACGGTGCCGAGAGACTTGAGCAGTTTGTTGATGTCGTCTCTGTTGGCCGCGCTGATCACATAGGCTCGCTCCATGGAGCGGATCAACTGAAACAACACAACCAGTCTGTCACACCTGTACTGTGGTCTACATTCACAAAACACAACCAGTCTGTCACACCTGCACTGTGTTCTATATTCACAAAACACAACCAGTCTGTCACACCTGTACTGTGTTCTATATTCACAAAACACAACCAGTCTGTCACACCTGTACTGTGGTCTATATTCACAAAACACAACCAGTCTGTCACATCTGTACTGTGGTCTATATTCACAAAACATGACCAGTCTGTCACACCTGTACTGTGTTCTATATTCACAAAACACAACCAGTCTGTCACACCTGTACTGTGTTCTACATTCACAAAACACAACCAGTCTGTCACATCTGCACTGTGTTCTACATTCACAAAACACAACCAGTCTGTCACATCTGCACTGTGTTCTACATTCACAAAACACAACCAGTCTGTCACACCTGCACTGTGTTCTACATTCACAAAACACAACCAGTCTGTCACACCTGTACTGTGTTCTACATTCACAAAACACAACCAGTCTGTCACACCTGCACTGTGTTCTACATTCACAAAACACGACCAGTCTGTCACACCTGCACTGTGTTCTACATTCACAAAACACGACCAGTCTGTCACACCTGCACTGTGTTCTACATTCACAAAACACAACCAGTCTGTCACACCTGCACTGTGTTCTACATTCACAAAACACAACCAGTCTGTCACATCTGCACTGTGTTCTACATTCACAAAACACAACCAGTCTGTCACATCTGCACTGTGTTCTAAATTCACAAAACACAACCAGTCTGTCACATCTGCACTGTGTTCTACATTCACAAAACACAACCAGCCTGTTACATCTGCACTGTGTTCTACATTCACAAAACACAACCAGTCTGTCACATATGCACTGTGTTCTACATTCACAAAACACAACCAGTCTGCCACACCTGCACTATATTCTATATTCACAAAACACGACCAGTCTGTCACATCTGCACTGTGTTCTATATTCACAGAACACGACCAGTCTGTCACATCTGCACTGTGTTCTATATTCACAAAACATGACCAGTCTGTCACACCTGCACTGTGTTCTATATTCACAGAACACAACCAGTCTGTCACATCTGCACTGTGTTCTACATTCACAAAACACGACCAGTCTGTCACATCTGCACTGTGTTCTACATTCACAAAACACAACCAGTCTGTCACATCTGCACTGTGTTCTACATTCACAAAACACAACCAGTCTGTCACATCTGCACTGTGTTCTATATTCACAAAACACGACCAGTCTGTCACATCTGCACTGTGTTCTACATTCACAAAACACGACCAGTCTGTCACACCGGCACTGTGTTCTATAATCACAAAACATGACCAGTCTGTCACATCTGCACTGTGGTCTACATTCACAAAACATGACCAGTCTGTCACATCTGCACTGTGTTCTACATTCACAAAACACGACCAGCCTGCCACATCTGCACTGTATTTTAAACTCGCAAAACAAAACATTAATTTTGTTGTGCTGCTGGATTATTACGACTTAAATGATGTAGACGTTAATATCACCTCTCCGACGCCGTCGTACTGTCTGTGGATGAGTGAGAACATCTGGCCTATGAGAGTGCGGTCGTAGATGAAGTCTGTCTTCGCCCAGTCAATTATTGTTCTTATGATCAGCTTAGCCATGTTGTCTGTGGGTGAGAAAATAGATGCAGATTTAACATGTGACTGTTAGCCATGATACCACCATTACCAAGCCCCCTGACTGCCACATATCAGCCCCTGACTGCCAAAACACTGCCCCTGACTGCTACAAATAAGCCCAAGACTGACTGCCCCCAACTGCCACAACTCAGCTCTGACTAACTCCCACAACCAAGCACCTGATTGTCACAACTATGCCCTTGATTGTTACAACTCAACCCCTGAATTCTAAAACTAAGTCCCTGACTGCCACAGCTCAGCCACCCTACTGCCACAACTTACCCCATGACTACCATAACGCAGCTGCCTCTCTATCCCAACTACCACAACCTCTGATTGACAAAACCCAGTTTTACGGCTGGAGTTGTAATGCCATTGCACATTTTGTTCACCAACCTTTAATCTTAGTTAATCTAAGGTAACAAATATATGTCAAGACTCCAATGCAGCAACAGTAACATCCACAAACGATGCTAGTCTAAGACTTAATTTTTAACAAAACAGACCCATCATGTTAATTACATTATTACTCATAGAATATTTGTGTTTCTGTACGCATGTAGAAGTGACATACCTGGCTTCATGTCCACCAGTTCCTCTCCCTTGTCCTCCTCCTTGGCGGCGAGGATGGCGAGTAGTTTCTCTGCCCATGATACCTCCTTCACCTCCTCCTTGCCCGCGTCATCCGCCGGGGGTAGGGGGTGATTAGCATGATGGAGTAGGGCGGTGTGGAAACCATGTAGGACCTTGCGTAGCTTCTCCGAGCATGGACACAGATTGAATTCTTCCGATTCGAGGTCGACCTCCTTGAATGCTAGCAACGACTCCATCTGTCGAGGAAAGTTGAATTTTGTTGAATTTATACAGAAGAAAATACTGTAAACACAACACTGGACTTAATACTCAGGTCTTAATGGACAAGTTTACTGCAGTAAATGGTGACACCCAATACAAATGTACAGTTGCAGACGTCTGTGGGAACATAACACTGCAGAAAAATACAGTATTGCAGTGCCACCTGGTGGATATACTATGTTGCAGTGCCACCTGGTGGAAATACAGTATCGAACCGTCGCCCGTGGAATTTTGTTATGAATTATAATACAACCAATAGAAGAGCTGTTAAAATTGGGGGGGGACAATATACCTGTGCATGGGGTGGACAACGGAACTCCCTTGTCTTCCGGGCAGCTTCAGCCATTGGTAGATCCGTCTGCTTGATCTCATTGTACCTCTTCAATTGTTCCTGCAATCACAAGTTATGTCACGTCTTGACCACACATTATTTCAATTTTTTTTTATATCATTTTGTGAAGATGTATAGGACAAAATTTAACTCTTATACTTACTTGTTGGTTATAAAAATATTTATTGAAGGTTTTTTAAGCCTTAAGGATGTAGAACATCCAATACAAAGTTTAGCTATTAAGATTCACGATTCAAGATTTTATTGTCCATTAAAAAACACATTAAAAATGGAAATTATAGATACTCATACATATTGCATTGCATTATGGGAAGTTGACTACGGTCGGAATCACCTCAAAATCACGAAAAAACATTTAGTTAAGATATTTTTCTGGATGTCTCTGTATACGGAAATGAACAGTCCAGGTTTCTGCTACATGACAATCTACGCACCTTCTGACAGTCGGCAACGAAGCTGTTTGCCGCGGCAATGAGGTACTCGACTCTGTGTCTGTTCTGACAGTCTGTCAAGTGGTGGAGCAGATGACACATCTGATAGGACAAACATGACACATTGTCACCGTCACAGTCACCTTGATCCATGGCTCATCAACAGCATTTTATTGCATAACCAAATGTACTCCAGTGTCATGTTCAAGCATAGCTTTATGCAGAGACCCGTCCACCCGTCATTTGGACAGGTAAAAACTGTTGTGGACGGGTAGAAATATGGGTGGACGGGTGGTGGATGGGTAAAAAAATGAAAGAGCAGTCTTCCAAAACCATAGATATTGTCAGTTATGCTTCAAAAGTGAGTGTAAATGTGTGTTTGTAGTCCATTTTAGGCTATCAGACACACTTAAAGTTTGTAAACTGGCTTAGCAGTAAACATCCATGTGTCCACCTAAACATGTGTGACTGGCAATAATTTGGTCCTGCATAAAGCCCTGTATTCAAGTGTTGCATAGTGCATGCAGTTTTATTTTTAATTACTATATAATTTATCTGGCAGTCATACATATTGTTGCAGCTTTCTGTTGTCAAAATACATCATTGTGTTACACATTATGCTGACAGCCAGTGATGGCAGTACTGCAGTACGTACTATCTACCTACAGCCAATCAGAAATGCTTTATCTGCCTGGAATTGTGCTATGTTAGCCGAGTACACTGTTTTCTTGTAGAACGAACTGTCACGAGACTAGTTTTGTAGAACTGCTCAGTTGTCAAAGGGAACACAGCATGGACATTTAGAGAACAATCACCTCGAGTTTGACAGGCTCGGCCAGCTTGATCTGCAGTAGGCCATACTTCCTGTTGATCACTGAAAGCACACAGAAACACGTACAACATCACCATTACAATGTGTACAACAGTAAATCAACAGCTTACAAACAACAAATCAATCATCACCAACTGACTGCAATTGGAGAGCTTTTTCTTTCCTAGTTGAATTCGTTGGATGGGAGTTTCGATCTTCCCAGTGTTTATAAGCGAAAGTGAAAGCAAATCACTACAGGGTGAAGAGGAATGAGGATACTAGAATAGCCTGCAAGAATAGTGGTCAGATTGCTCTAACTCTGAATCTCCAATGAATGTTGCCCAGTCCATGCAGTGACGTACAAAAAGCCCTGGAACCTGAAACATATGGTTTTCTATACTAATAACTACACATAACATGTTACTTTCTATAAATATCCGCAGATCTTCGGGTTACAGATTGGCTAGACAAATAATTGACTAATTGTTATGTTATTGTTACCCACAAACCACCAACATATCAACTAGCTACACAATAATGGGCAGTAGGGGAGCCACAACTTGAAGAGAACACACAGATTACTACGCCTGCTGTATGGGCTAAACCAACGGAAACATACTGCATGATAGAAATGACAGACGCATATTTCAGATATACCAATGTGCATGTTTTACAGTCTACCTAATCCATCTGCAAAACGTCCACAGTTAATACGTAGATTAACAAACAAAACACTTTAAAAAGACATAAAAGACTGCCTGTGTAAACATTTAATCTTCTCCATCCGGGTCGGTCTTGGTGAGAAATGCAAGGGATCTGCACTGGGTGAAGGAATGACTATAAGTAATGAACAACAATCTTAAAAACACTGGAATTTCACCCACATCACATCAAGGCACTGGAAAGGTGAGTATTTCAGATAATGAAACACGTTAAAATGTTTCATAATTGCATGCGCTACGGCAGTCGCACGCAGTATTAAATGGCCTTGGCTCAAAGTCCAGGTACGGTTTTAAATAAGGGTTTTGCCTGCAACAATTGGCAAAGAAATTCGGATTTCGGTCAAAAGTTTGGGTGTGGCTATAATTAGGGGGGTGGCTAGAAATACAGGATTTACGGTACTTGTAAAGAAATAGTAATAGGCATGCACAAGTCATCTCACCATACATCATTTGCACCAGACATACATTAATGAACACTGGTGCGGAACTACTTCAGTTACTGGGGCACACACTGTGCACCTAACAGGGGGACGCAGGAGGTGACAAGTTAGGGGTGATGGGGGAGATTGTAGAGATGGGGTCATTGGGAGGGTCACCCAAGGTCACTGTCACCTGCGCTTTCCCCTTCCACTGGTCCTCCGCCTGACGTCTCCATCATTTCTACACACGATATTACAAACGTTTTATATTCATTACTCACAACTGTCATCTTTTCTGTATCATTTACATTCTTGAGACTATTTTACAGGGATGTGTAAAAGATCTATTTTAGCAGCACGAAAACGTCTCAGAAAATTATGCAATGTATATTTCTAAGGATTCCCGGTCCAGTTATTAAAGTCAATTTTATACTAACTTTAGTATGACTTAGTCTATGTAATTTGTAAAAATAAAATTTCGCACAATTATTGCTACAGGGGCACTCAAAGCCGTTTCCATATGGACAAGTGATTAGCAGACTTTAAACAGTTTACTTTAGCGACAGTCATCGCTTTCTAGATCGTAATTAGCATTATCTAATGCTAATTACTAAACACTAATTGGGTTGTAATAACTTCCAGAGGATAATACAAATATTCCTGAAGTTTGACATGACAGAAATATGCCTAATATGTTTTTTGAAACAGCACTTTCCATGAAACCTCACTTCAAAAAATCTATTACAACAGTACTTAAATGGAAAATACTAAACATTTTGTAGTAACTAATGTTCGAAGTAAACTTTCAATCAAAGTAACTCTAATTATTTTACTTGAGAATGTCATCAATAAATGAAAACGATTTTTGGCAGAAATAACAATAATTATCACATAAGTCATAAATTACTGATTTTTATTTCACTGCCATTACCACATCAATGACACTTGTGTCCACGTGACAAATGTCACCTGGTTGACACCGTCACTGACCTGAGTAGTTGGGGTCAAAGATGGAGGGGTTGATGAGACACAGGAGATGGTCCAGGTCGTAGTCGTTGAGGAGTCCCATCACCAGCAGCTTGTCAACCACCTTCAGTAGAGGCCTGGACACACAGACATGTCACTTGGGAAACCATTCAGGAAGGAGGGACCACTCCAGCATTATTTCCAGCTTTTGTCACATGGTAAATACAGAGGCTGCAGGTCCATCACCTTGGCAAGATAACTAGTTTTGTGATGCTCCACTGCAGTACTTATGTGGAATCTTCTGGCAAACCAATATTACTTTGTTTACAAAAATAAATAACTACTCATTACGAATTTTATACTACCTAACTAATATTCCATGTAGAAAATGCACCAAAACCAGTCAATGAATCCAAAAATTATTGCCATTTTCTGCACCCATGCAGCATGAAGCTCCTGGTGCCAGATTCTCATCTATCATCACAGCACAACAATATCTGGTAGATGGCTCTACATCTGAGTCATCGGATATGTCAGGAGTATCCTGGCGATCAGTCTCAACAGGTTTGAAACTAGTCTCGCTTAACCGACTGTTGGTCGGCTGCGTAACTACGCCGAGAAGGCAGTCTGATGATTTTGCCGGCTTTTGAATATTATCCGCGTGATCTAAACAATGCTGCCTCCTCACGGATACTGGTTAATCTTGCCGTAATTAATATTTTTATAAACAACTGCAAATTTGTATTTCTATTATTTTGTGTTAATATAGTTTAATTTTCAATAGTTTTTATAATACAGCATTATTTGATAAAAATATATCCTTATTTAATTTGTATGCTATCCGTGTGGAGCTAAACAATGCTGCCACCTCATGGATACTGGTTAATCCAGCCGTAATTCTTATTTTATAAACATCTGTAAATTTGAACTTTTACTTATTTTTGTTTTCAATGTTGAATACTTTTCACTATCTTGTAAAAGTATGTTGTTATTTAAATTTTTATTTCCTAGTTGGCCTGAGAGCCAATCAGCGGCTCTACCCCAATCTAGGGTAAAGCCGCTGTGGCGGTTACAAATGCAGAGCATTAGTTCCCCAGGCAGAGTTTGGGGCTTAGAAGTGCTGCCACCTCACGGAGCCTGGGTAACCGAGGCTATCTTGTAACCTACTCAAACAGTGTGGCGTTGGTTCCTCCGATCGGGTCTCTGATGTGAGCGGCCCCGTTCTGGACGGCCTCTGACAGCAGCTCCATCATGAGAGTCTTGAGGGTCTCCATCGGGAAGTACGGACTCGTGAGGATGGTGGAACTTCCTGGCTTAGGTCTGTGTAGAGAAGACAAGAATGTAATTTATGAAAGCAAGAGCCACCTTACAATGCAACAACACAAAATGCATTGAATTGAAAACCTTACATATGGTCAAATGCAAAATAGTTCTGATTTGATAATAAGACTACATTTAACAAGATTGAACAATATTGCCACCTAGAGATTCAACTCTAGAAGGCAGGTGGATTAGGAAGCCTGTTGGCTTATCATGAGTCCAACCTATCTGTCTAAGTATACCCTGCCCTTCTTAGGTATATGTCTATTTTATTTTTAAGGACAGACACGGCAGCTCAAATGACGTTTTTCGAAAAAAATATCAAAAACGTGTTTTTGCCATTTTCTAATACTTGTGCATGTCATCTATCAATAAAGTTAACTTTTATAACAATTACATACCTCTAAATGACCTTTTTGCGATAATAAAATGATCCCCTATCAATTATTAAATCCGTTTGATTTTTGAAGACGCAGGATCTGTTGAAAAATACGCGATGTTTAGACCTTAGTAACGCCACCGTACATTCACCGTTCGCCATGTTGTTTGGTACGAATAGAACCGCCAATATGTCCTCTAACTGATTGCGTAGACGGCATCCCCGCCCTTTGACCTGTATTTACGGGAAATCCTAATAAACGCAAGCGCAATTCGACCGACTATTTCCTTATTTGGCGTTCGCCGTTGTGACACGTCAGCAAAACTCAGCATCGGCAAGTTCCGCTGTGTGCGTGACCTGCGGTGACCTGGATAATTCCATATAAGGCGTGGCCCGTATCCCATGATTCACCATGTTGCCATTACCGAATATAAACAAGATGGCGCCTAACTACAGTTTCGACGACGTTTGTGTGGATCCTTTCGCTGCCAAACGTTATAAATTTGCCTGAATTTAGTCAGAGAAAGAAATGGAAAGCCGCACAAGTGCGGGATCCGTGTGCGAAATAGGATTTTTCGGTGACAAAACGGCGTGTTTCGATGGAAATGCAGCCGTACGTAATCACCGTAGACGACAACTTGGCGTCGACGGCGACGATGCCGACGGCGGCTGCGGTGCCCGAGGGCGGCGGGGAAGACGGATATTGAACAGTGTTAGATAGCATTGCCTGCAGCACGCAGCCATGCATAGGAGTATACGTTGCAGGCGACAGCTTAGCGCCGACGGCCGGAGGTAGAACGGGAAGGCGGGGATCGTTGGTGGTGTTTGCAGCATGGGCCATGGCCAAACTCGGTCACAACTTGAGTGTTGTTTTACTTATTGGAATGGATCAGAGTATTTGCTGAATTGTCAGTTGCAGCTGTTGATATATTTAGCTGGTGTTTTTTCAGTCAGTGTATATATCTTTGGGTTTTATCTTTTGGAGTAAACAAGTTAGAAAATTCAGCTAAATGACTATGTTTTATGTGAGTTATTACTTAGCTGTTAGACTTCAAGCCTCACAGTTATGGTCTATGAATTTTTCAATATAATTAAATTTGTAATAAATACAATTATTTATTACTAAATGGTACCTCATAATCATATGCTAATTATATTGTTTTACTTTTTTACACGCACGCACGCACGCATGCATGCATAGTACAATTTTACATTCCATTAGACAAATTCGTTTTATTGATACATGATATATTTCACTTCGGTTTCATCTCCTCAGTGGTGCTTGACCCTTCTTCAGACGGTGGATTATCCCCATTGCCAAGTTGCTGCATTTGAGTTCTTGCAGGGATGATTGCAGAGGTTTTGCTTTGTTACTGCAGTTGATGTCCTAGAAATATTATGCAGAAATTGGTGACACAAACTCATCACCAACACTTGAGACTGCCATGACTTCTCGCAATCAATGACACTCTGGAGCTGTTCTTCAGTGGAAACTTGCTCCTGTCAGCTCAGTGTCTGATCCTAACAGTCATGCAGTTGTTAGTGCAATTGACTGTGTTCCTGTTTGGTAATGTTTTAACTGTTCCTGAGACTATAACAAACATAGATAATACATTTTGAGACCTTGGTGAACAACGTCAGGTTGCTGAAATAGCATACATAATACGACATGACTATAGGCACAAATTGCATATGACTTGAGAGCAAGTTAATAATTTTGAAACAACTTTCTACTTGCTCTATCCATCCTCACTGATGATACCACATGTATAACAGAACATTTAAACTTACAATATTAATAGTAACAAAATATTTTCTGAAGCCATTGCCAAATTGTTACTCAAACTTTGGCTGCTTTTGCACAAATTGCATTTTTCAGGATTTAGACTCTGGAAGTATACTAGCTATGCTAATGATGTTTATATTATTGGATTTTAATATGAATGGGGAGGGAAAACATGATACAATTGTCATTTTAATAGACAAAAGAATGTATATGTATTAATAAAGACTGTTATTAGTTGATGGTAACTGGCTGGCGTCATATTTTTTTTACGTGGATGCACACGGACTACAAAATCTAGCGATACTTAGGTAAAATAACCATCTGAACAGGATTCTTTACATGATAACCTATCTATATTGCATTCAGTGTGAATATTTGATTTAGGTATCCTGATACAACCTATTTAGTGTGTATTCTAAGTGAAAACTGGCTAAAATAGTGCATCGGCTATGATTTCTTGCATTACAGATTATGGGGGTAGGGGTAAACAATAACATAATTATGTCGCTAATGATTAACAATTACTGTTACAAACATATAGATATTGTGTATAAATGGTAAGGCTATAATGTGGATGCTTATTTGTAAGATCTGATGTTTGCAACATATTAAAATGTCTCAGTTCATACTTTAAGTGCCGTTTTCTCAGTTATCACTTTTTTCAGGTAAAAGTGAATAGAACTCAAAAACTAACCAAGTAATGCATACCAACTTTACATAGAGCAACAGTACCATAAATATCTACATTCCTGTGCATTGAAATTATGATCAGTCATGTGAGTCACATAATAGGGGGGTTTGAATATGAAAAATGTGAAGATAAAAATAAAATATTTATAAAAAATCGTTAAAAAAAATCTAAGTAACATAGACAAATGGCCATGCACAGAAAGTTAGAATGGTACATTACCTACATAGAAACACTTGAATAATGTAAATGACAATAGGGGTTTCGGTGTTCTATTCATTTAAACTTATGCTATTTTTCGACTTTTTTGTTCGATTATTACCCCCTCCCGCGCCAAAATATTTGAAAATAAAAAAATTAAAGATGCCATCTTCTTAGTTTCAATGTAGTGACTCCCTGAAAACAAGTCTTGGAGAGATTTATAAGTGTTTTTCAAAAAAAAATTGGTCGTGTCCCGTAACTCCTTAAATGTATTAACACTACTAGCACCTACACAATCAGCTGATAATCTGTTCCATTCAGTAAATGAATGCAACAGATTATCAGCTGATTGTGTAGGTGCTAGTAGTGTTAATATATTTAAAAATAAAATTGACATATACCTAAGAAGGGTGGGGTGTACTTATCTATCTACATGTAAAGCGATATAGATTATTAAAATATCCACACCACTAACAGCCTTACAGATGTCTTACAATTGTGTAAGCAATCAGATCCTGCTTTTGACTGATTCCTTCTTTAGATTTGTTAGCAAATAATGTTCAGATATTGTTGCTAGGCAACAGATGCTTGCAGTGCTGGCGGTACGTACTTCATGTCTTCAATGAGTATCTTGGGACGGATGGAGACACTTCTCTCCAGCGATGGTATGCCCGCCCTCACGTTGCTGGTCGGGTCATTTGGATCACACGGACGGAACAGGCCGAAGTGGCCCGTGTCAAACGTCAGGTCCACAATGAACTCGTTCTGTGTCATCAACCTGGGACAGCACGGTGACAAATTATGTACGACTAGAAGGAAGTTGAGAGCAGTGAAATATGGGGATGTGTATATGGAGGTCTAGGAAATTAGGGTGAAACAACAGGAAATCTGAGAAAATGGAATATAAGGCAATAAATATGTGGTACAGAGTAGAGGAAGAGGTGCAGGGAGAGAGGGATATGGAGGAAAGGAGGGAGGGATGGGGAGAGGGGGAAGGAAGGGAAAGAAGAGAGCGGGACAGGAGTGTGTAGACATGAGAGAGGGGAGAGAGGGAGACACAGGAAAGAGAGTGACGGGAGAAATATAAGTGAGAAGAGAGGAGGAAAGGAAGGGAGAACTAGAGAAAACGAAGTCAAGGAGAGAGAAGGGCACAAAAACAAATAATTAGAGAGGGGAGTACAGACTTATTTACATGTACAGACAAACGAACACACCTTGAGTTGGCATGAGCTTCTAGATGCAGTGACACGAGCAGGTTGTGTAGACCCATCCTGAGAGGCCCAGGCATGTCTGCAGGCAGTCACAGTGATATCATAATAATAGTTTAATTTCACTCTGGGCAATCATAGCGATTGAAATGGGTACATAAAACATGCAAAGTATATTTGTTAAAAATAGATTGAAATAATATATAATTTAAGACATTAGCATAAATATAAATTATAATGTAGAGAATATACAATATGTATCTATAAAACTAACTTAAATAATTTAAGACATTGAAACATATTTTATGTGAATATTTGACTAAACATATTAAAAAAATTATAAATAGTTTAAAACATAGATCTAAAAAATAAATTAAGGCTTTAGAATATTTTACACATATCCATATCAGCATGCACGTAAGTTTGTTAAGAGTCACTGTGACAGTTCACAGTTCTTGGGCCTGTTGGTTTTTACTCTGGGTAAAGAATATTGAGTACGGCATCGTATATTATAAATAATACGCATCATTTTATATAAGGACCATATAAAATTAATGTACATATTTCAGTATCACATCTCGACTAACTCTTCACAAAGCAAACAAAACAGCAGATTAACTTACACTTGCTCTTGATGGTGAACATGAGTTGTTTCTCATCAATGTGTTTTATGAGTTCATGAGCCGCCCTGTGGTTGCCTTGGGAACAAACCGCCCTGTACAGCTCCAGGGTGTGGGCGTGGAAGCTGAGGGAAGAAAACACAAGCAAGCTGGTGAATGACACACATAAACGTGTAAATAAAATATATTGAGCCACGGACAGAAAACTGTGGCGTTCCTTGGTCGATGGCCTATGCTCCCAGTGAGCAAACAGGCATAAGTAATTCAAGTACAATTTCTGATTACACAACTAATAATTTCTACTCACTTCGACGTGAGTAGAAATTATTAGTTGTGTAATCAGAAATTGTACTTGAATGATATACTTCCAACTTGATGAACATTTTCACGAAGGCATAAGTAAGTAAAATATATTGTGGGTCGGGGGAACAAGTGTTATTTATGGACAAGTGTTTCTAACTGAGAAGTTCCAGAAAGGTCAGGCTGTTGACAGGTTCAATACAGTATAGACACAGGACCGTGAGAAAGACCCATCTTGTTAGTTGTGTTATGAGTGGTGTATATTAAATCAATACAACTGACTTAGTTACATTATGGTAGTTGATGTCACGCATACATTCCCACTGTGTACTAGCCTCAGTTACCCAGGCTCCGTGAGGTGGCAGCACTTTTAACCCCTCAAATCTGCCTGGGGAATTAATGGGCTGCCGTTGTAACCGCCAGGGTGGCCTTACCCCAGATTAGGGTAGAGATGCCGATTGATTCTCAGGCCAAATTTGAAATAACAAATTAAATAACGATACTATTTTTTTTATCAGATAATTTAACAAGATTGCCACCTAGAGAATCAACTCAAGATGGCAAGTGGACAAGGAAGCCCTTTGGCTTATCGAGAGTCCAACCTATCTATCTAAATGTACCCCGCCCTTCTTAGGTACATGTCAATTTTATTTTTAAAAACATTAACACTACTAGCACCTACACAATCAGCCGATAATCTGTTCCATTCATTTACTGTTCTTTGTGAAAAGGAAAATTTTCTAATATCTAATCTACACTGCTTCTTTGCTAATGTAAAACTATTCAAAATTAAACTTATACTAACACAAAAAGAAATATACAAATTTCCAGATGTTTATAAAATAGGAATTATGGCAGGATTAACCAGTATCCATGAGGTGGCAGCATTATTTAGCCTCGTACGGATGATATTCAAAAGCCGACAAAGTCACAAGACTGTCTTCTCGGAGTAGTTCCGCAGCCAACCGACAGTTGGTTAAGCGAGACTAACTGGTAGTTGACACATGTCACATGACTACCTGGCCAGACAGGACTATAGACTACTCACTTGAGCAGGTCCTTGTGTTCTGTCAGCTCCAGGATGTCGAGACAACGCTGCTCCTCCGGGATGTGGAGCGCCATCATTGGCACTGGAAGACACCAACAGTCAGTGTCATGTCTACACGCATGGGTTATTAGTCATACGGGCAACTCTCACTATCACGGACATGTTCTCAACTCTCACTGTAACGGACATGTCCTCACCTGGTCAAACAGCTCCATGTGTTCCTGTTGTCAGTGGATGTATGTGATACTCCTCAGAATTTCACACATAGCTGTTCTCCTAAACAGTCATTCCTTACAATAGGAGTGTTTATAGTGAGAGGGAGAGGCTGAATGTTCTACTGGTAGTATGTAACTGTAAATGTATAAATTCCTTACTACAGGGTAAAAAGTAAATGTAGTTAAACATTCACATATAATTAAATAAAATTAATATATCATGCAAGATTGTTTCAATTCAAATAGCGTCTACTTTCTCTCTTTCTCTTTTCTTTCTCTCAGATACTGGATGGGGCCCTTTACAGGGCATTTAAATTCCAACAAGAATTTGTTTGTCCACATTTACCCCCTGTGTGGGATCTTTTATTTCCCTGGCATAGACACCAGATAGAAGGGACCACCGGCTTTTAGTGTCTCTTCCGAAAGATACAGGCAAATGTGGGGTGAATGAAATTGCCTAAGTTTCAAAACGGCGGTAGGTGGGATTGAACCACCGTCCCCTCGATTGAGAGTCCGGCGCTCTACCGCGCGACCACCGCTCCCCACTTAAACACAATATAAATAAAATAACTTTAATAGGCAAAGTTACAAATAACACTTTTGTAGGCTACATACTTTGTTCTTCACTCAACATGCTCCAACCGCGGATCTCCGACAGTTTGAGGGTGTGAACCTTGACCGATGACATGGGCACTCTTGACCAGCAGACAGGGTTCAGCAATTGGACGTCTAGTCTGGGTGGACACTGGGGTTGGATGTGTTTACCCCCACGGAACAGGACGGCTGACAGAGGCAGGGCCGTCTGGAAGACACAAACACCACATTGAACAGTGTAGTCTAGTCACTGTTGTGTTGTCAGGCACAATACAGAAGTCAGGGTTCTTTGCTGTGACAATCGGTCTAATGCTCAAAGGGACTCATTTTTCCTTGTGTGTGTGTGTGTGTGTGTGTGTGTGTGTGTGTGTGTGTGTGTGTGTGTGTGTGTGTGTGTGTGTGTGTGTGTGTGTGTGTGTGTGTGTGTGTGTGTGTGTGTGTGTGTGTGTGTGTGTGTGTGTGTGTGTTGTTTGTGTGTGTGTTAGTGAGTGTGTGTGTGTGCGCGTGCGCGCGCGCGTGTGCATGCATTGTTATTGTTCAAAGTACACTTGTAGCTACATTTTGTCAGGTTAACTTCATGACCACGTATAACTTTTAACACTTTCAATATTGAAAATTTTTAATTACACGAAATATTAAAAGGATGAACCATTGCTCAGCATGTTGCAGTGTGAAAAGAAGTTACACAGAAGTATGTTGGGAGACTGACCTTTGTCCTTCCCAGTTCTATCTGCAGCACCTCCTTGTTGGTGGGCTCGAAGAAGACGGCTGGGAAGAGCATCGCTCCCGGCTCCACCTGCCACAAAGTGATACATAGTGTTACATAGTGTTACATACGCTCACAACCAGGAAACATCTTCCAATCCAAAAATGGTGTCATTGAAATCTGGTGTTCTAACACACTTAGCTTATTTGACTACACTGCCTCATTTTGTACCAGCTCATGTGACATGCTCTGGTCATGGAGCAATTTATGTAGTACAGATGGCTATGTATATGCGCATGGGACATTGCCCTGATTTTCTTTCATGCCTTATGTTAAACGGTTTTGTGATGACATTAAAATGAATCGTTAACGTATCACAGTCTCTACCGCTTCCAATGCCATGTTGTTTTATCATCTTTATTAATTAATTAATTTATCTTATTATAATATTGTCATATTGTTTTAGCATACTTATTTATTCCAGTATATAGTATATATTTTAGCTACCGTTTACATATTTACATGCTTGATTTTATTGTATACATGCATTACTATGTGACTTAAATATTGTGTTTTTATGCAACCTCCAAGGGGCAGAATGTATTTCCACTCTATGATTGGACAATAAAGTTTGTATTATTATATTATTATTTAAAAAGTAACCCTATTTTTAATGGTACAATTGTTTCAACATTTTCTGTTTACGTTTTGATCATCACATCGATCTGAACACACCTGGAACTTATTCGCTGCTTCGCGTCCATTGACGGTGAAACTGAGGAGTCCAGTAGACGTGTCTACATGACAGCCAATCAGGAGGCCCGGTGTCATTCGCTTGCTCGTGTCCTCCAGGTGGCTGTAGCGGTTGTGAAGGTCGCCCGCTGACACCAGGTAGCAGTTCTTCCGACTGACACTGTAACAACCACCACACATTTTATTTAATTACATATTTACCAATAAATTCAAAAGTCTGCCCTTATTCAGATTGTTTTCACTAATGCAATTTTAGACAGATCTACAGAAAAAAATACCAGTATCAACTGCGAGTTCATTTGAATAATAGAATCATTAAACAAGCAAACCTTTTTTCATAATTCAATAAAAAAATCAGCAAAAACAATCAAGAAGTACCTAATCTGATAAGTCAATCAATTTTGATAATAATTTTTTTTAGTAGGATCATTTAGTCATAATTCAATCTAATAAAGACAATATTTGTATAATAACAAATTATAAGGATATCCGAGTCGATGATTTTGTACGTTTCCTTTAGTTAACTGTAACAATGTCAAAGGAATACTCCTGACACTCACCTTGACTTCATCTCGTAGTCGACATCGAGGCTGCAGACGATGACGTTGCGTACATTCTTCATGTCGAACTCGGTGCTGTGCTCGTGGAACTGGGGCGACACCCAGCCCACGTACACGTGCGCGGGGTCCTGGCCGGGGAAGATCCTCACCCCGTAGTAGTACTCATCGATCACATCAATACTCGCCTCCAGCAGGTGGTAGTCGGCCTCAGACTCTTGGGTCGACACGAAGCTGCTGTCGCTCCCCGTCTTCTTCAGGATGTGTCTGTTCGTCGACGCCCTCGTCACGTTGATCTCCGGGCTCAGTCCGACGCTCTCCGTCTCTGATTCCTCAGAGTATTCCGACGGACTCGGACGGGCCTCGGCCGGGAGAGTGCGAGACTTCATGTCGGCGATCGTCACCGGCGACGGCTCACGCGATTTCGTCTTCTTGAACAGCGAAAACGACTTCCCCTGCTTCTCTTTCTTCATGCGGTGCTTGTCGCTGATCGACTTTGACATGTCGGTGAACTTGTCGCGGATCGACGTGCGCGATTTCGACTTCTCATTCTCGGGGATCGTGAGGAAGTCGGACGCGAGGTTCGTGTCGCTCGCCTGGCGCCGCAGCGAGTCTTGACCGACGCGGTCAAGCGTGTCCATGCTGCTGTCGTCCATCGACTGGGCGTGCTTCGTCTTCCTCTTGAACAGACCTCGCTTCTTCTTCGGACCCTCAACTATAGCAATGACACAAGTGGTCTTAGTGGGTCTAACAGGAAGGTCAGGGGACTATAGTTCACTGACTATCTTATTAGCTCAGGGGGCTAGTTAGCTCACTGACAATTTTATTAGCTCATAAACCCTATTTTATTTAAATTTATTTTGCACCTTGCACTGATATGTTACACTGAATACCATGCAATATGCGAATATGTGATTCATTATACCAGTTCAAAAGACTCCTTAAAACTTATTTATTCAAAAGAGGTTTTTACTCATGAACATTGATGGACGTTTTAAGTTTTTAGGGTTTACTTATTTATTTATTATTCTGAGCTGCTTTTAGCACTCTTACATTCATAATAATTTATTATGTATTATTATTATCATTATCATTTTTTTATTATTATAAGTATGTGTATTTTTATAACTTATTTCTATATTTGATGCCATGTCTTAATGATTTTTAACCTTTAGTTTCTTTCTATGATTTGTTGTAACTGCGCCTTCGAACAAGGTAACTTGGATTTATGGTGCTATATAAAAGCTTTTATTATTATTATTTTATTATTAATACTGCCAACACCGGAATACACTGACTGTATCTCATTAAAAACCATGTCCTTGGCAACACAGCAGTGGCTTTTTTGCATTGACAAAAAATTCCTTAAAATTTACAATAGATCCTGTTTAATGATAGATTTGACAGTCACATGCGTCACCAACACGGTATACATTTTACTGTTACGTAGTATTATGTCTGCAAGGGGTGTTTAACAATACTGTCATGACATCAAAGGGTGTATATTGGTTGATAAGCTTAAAACACTAGTTTATCTTCTGACTTTTGTTCCATGTTACTTGTAACAGTGCGGGCCAGTCCACTGATCTTGACTGGATAAGGGCAGTTTCTAATACTTACACAAGAGAGGGACAGTGTCACACAATTCTTGTAATATCTCTGGTACAACCCTAACTTCATTTACAAAAAGATTATAGTGTCTACTAACTGGCGGCATGCAGCTTTTATTGTCCAATTCACTTTATTTAGTCTTAGATAAAATTGTTCAGTTTAATGTGCATACAAAAACACCAGAAGCCATTTACCATGTTGAGAGCACTGAAAAGTTATATCAAAATCATAGACCTCAAAATTGTCCTGCGGATGCTGTAACTTTCCCAGCGTACGGGAAATTGTGGAACAACAAAATGTATGTTGCTCCTCATAATGACTTAAAGGGAATAACAACAAGGCATTATATAAATTTCTTTTGTTGCATATACATGAAGTATACTATTATATGTAACATATGAGTGTGTTTAAAAAATACATAAAAATATCTATATGTTTAAAATGCTATATTAAACAAGGCTTGCCCGCAGATCCCGCGGAATTTTCAGATTTAATGAGCTAATCGTTTTACCAACTTTGACGTCATCCCAGCATCCGTAAACGCGCGGCAAAAATATATTTGTAGTTAAAGGGAATAACTAGAAGGCATTATAAAACATTATTTTGTTGCATATACATGAAGTATACTATTATACGTAACATTTGAACGAATTAGAAATTCCACACTTTATGCAATGCCAGTGGGCTTTTTGAAATATGCATATTTTTGCCGTGCTTTTACGGATGCTGGGATGACGTCAGAGTTGGTAAAACGCTTAGCTCATTAAATCTGAAAATTCCGCGGGATCTGCGGGCAAGCCTTGTTTAATATCACATTTTAAACATATAGATAGTTTTATGTATTTTTTAAACACACTCAAATGTTACATATAATAGTATACTTCATGTATATGCAACAAAAGAAATTTATATAATGCCTTGTTGTTATTCCCTTTAATCATGTTTTTAACATGCTATTTAAAATCTATCAAATCTGGTATTTGATTTGTATATATATATTTCTTCACATACCTTTATGGTGGCATGTGGTTATAAAAACAATGTTTATAAATAAGCATGAAACATGACACTGTTCTTCAACCAAGGCAGTGGTGACTGAACAGGAAGAGGGTAAACATGCTAGTGTTACAAAATGCAGTGTTGGAAGATATTTCTAAGAAACGCTACAACACTGCATTTTAGACGCTACACAGTACCATGCAATGTACTTCAATTCGTAATAGAAACTAGTAGAACTGATCTAGGAAACAGGCAGACTAGTATGTAAACATGCTTCACACTGAAGTACTAAGTAACAATATACCAAAAAGACAATTTGCTCGAGTGGTAATTTGTGATTGCTGGAAGAGCTTCACATAACAAGTCGGACACATTGTGTGATTTGTGTCTTGAAAGTAATTACGTATCCAGTTGTTGGATAATACTATGTACATGAAAACTGAATTATTAATCACTTGTATAAACATGCCTTCAAGAGGTACAAGTTGCAACTGTTAGGCTTAACATGTAGAAGGGTTAATTCATTTGCAACCAAAATCAACAATGTCATACCAGTGTTGTACTCAGAATATGTTCTCAACATTAACAGTCAGATGAAATCTCACCAGTTCCCCATGGTAGACATATTGGAGCAGGGAATGGTGCTTGACCAATAAACGCCAAGCTTTATTTTGCATAGGCACAGCTCTAATACAAACGAGGCACATTTGTTTAAGTTGTTGTGGATATCAAAAGTTGGTCATCAGGACTTTTAAAACTTATACAACCGAAACATAAAGTATATTAAAATGTCAATAAATATTTAGCCAAAATATGTACTGTTCAAAGTATAATGACCGGTAAATTGGAAATATTAGGCACAATGATATCAAGGGTAAAGTATGTGTTAACATAATTTATCGACTAAACTACGGGCGAGAAATTCTTTATTGTAGTTGCAAATGATTAGGTTTTTTAGTAGTTCTATTAAATCTATTAGACGCAAAGATCCTACATGGTGATTTCTGATTCTCTTAACATGACTGTGGAACCGATAACTATTAACTGCAGCACTCACTCAACTGTGTCTACACTTACCAATGTCTACATTTGAGGTGTTTTTTAGGATAAAGGCAAAGTCCCACAAGCGATTGTTACTCATGTAATTAACCATACAGACCTCAGCATGTTTTTTTTACTGAAAAAGCCAGTTTCCTCACACATTTCATCAAAAATGTTTTTTATTAAAACATAATATTGTTTTCACAACTATCCACAAGATGGCACCACCATACTCAATAACAATCTTGTGACGATTTTTTCACGATCCCAGGCACTGTTTCATGGGTTTGATCAATGCGAGGTCTATAGGGCTTTACAGAGTTTACAACAGCGTTGCCATGACTACCAGCACCCTCTGCCCATGCTGTAGGTGACTGTTAGTGGAATCGTGCACTCACATTTCCTATACACGGGCAGCGTAGTGGCACTGTCGGAGGAATCAATGTCAGACGACAAGCCGAGGGAAGCTGAACGTGGGAGGGGGAAAGCAAGAGAAATAACACAAACGAAATGAGACGAAAGGAGAACATAGGTAAATGCAACAACGTGGTGCTGCGACTGTAACATTGGTGATCGTTTTTTTTAAATAATATTTTGTCAGTTTATGACTTTTAAAGTTACCACGTAATACATGTAATTATGCAAAATTACATTAAAACGAGATGAATATTAAGTTGAAAAGGATAAACCGAACACAAAGACAACTTACGTCACACTGGGAATTAAATTACTTCACAAAACTGGAGATGTTCTTTTTCCAGAAACATTATTCTTCAGTAAGTTTTACAAGATTGAATAGAGGTTGAAAGTCGTCCCAAAGATAAACAAATGTAGATCATGTCTTTCAGTTCCTGCGCTATATCTAAGTACACGAACACTTTGTTGCTTTGATTTTTTTCCGTTTTCTTTCATATTCTTTTAAACATTGTGGGCATAAAATGTTACGGAGGATTCAGGATGTGGGAAATATAGCCTCTAGAAATGTAGCTACAATTAGTTTGATGCGACGAGAATCTTCTTCTAACATACATTTGACATTTAAATATGGACACAACAGTTCCTGCTGATACACGTTAGGAGACATAAACAGGTATATTAGTAGAACTTGAATACGAAATAATAACAAAGCGATTCAAAAGTGCATAATGTAAATTATACATGTGTTAATTGGTAGTAAAATACTGCTAAACAAAGAAGAAAACTCACATATTGTTACCCAGCATTATCAACAACGTCAAGATTTTGAACCCAATTTTTTTATTATTATTAAAATTAATGAACTTTATTTCACTATGGTTTTGTATGACAGTAAGCTGATTTTCACTGGAGCCTACAAGACTTGGAGAGTCTTGTAGACGCCAATGATGTTAGGTAAGTTTGTAGGAGCAGTCAGACTTACGGTCCTGGTCCTGCTGCAGATTCTCCATGTTCATCTTTTGCTCCAGATTGTACATCTTCTCTCTGCCACACACAGTGAACAACTGAAGGTGGTCACATGACTGCCACAGTCAACAACTAAAGGCTATCACATGACTGCCACAGTCAACAACTAAAGGCTATCACATGACTGCCACAGTCAACAACTAAAGGCTATCACATGACTGCCACAGTCAACACCTAAAGGCTATCACATGACTGCCACAATCAACAACTAAAGGCTATCACATGACTGCCACAGTCAACAACTAAAGGCTATCACATGACTGCCACAGTCAACAACTAAAGGCTATCACATGACTGCCACAGTCAACACATAAAGGCTATCACATGACTGCCACAGTCAACAACTAAAGGCTATCACATGACTGCCACAGTCAACAACTAAAGGCTATCACATGACTGCCACAGTCAACAACTAAAGGCTATCACATGACTGCCACAGTCAACAACTAAAGGCTATCACGTGAATGCCACAGTCAACACATAAAGGCTGTCTCATGACTGCCACAGTCAACAACTAAAGGCTATCACATGACTGCCACAGTCAACAACTAAAGGCTATCACATGACTGCCACAGTCAACAACTAAAGGCTATCACATGACTGCCACAGTCAACAACTAAAGGCTATCACGTGAATGCCACAGTCAACACATAAAGGCTATCACATGACTGCCACAGTCAACAACTAAAGGCTATCACATGACTGCCACAGTCAACAACTAAAGGCTATCACATGACTGCCACAGTCAACAACTAAAGGCTATCACGTGAATGCCACAGTCAACACATAAAGGCTGTCTCATGACTGCCACAGTCAATAACTAAAGGCTGTCACATGACTGCCACAGTCAACACCTAAAGGCTATCACATGACTGCCACAGTCAACACCTAAAGGCTATCACATGACTGCCACAGTCAACAAATAAAGGCTGTCACATGACTGCCACAGTCAACACCTAAAGGCTATCACATGACTGCCACAGTCAACACCTAAAGGCTATCACATGACTGCCACAGTCAACACCTAAAGGCTATCACGTGAATGCCACAGTCAACACATAAAGGCTGTCTCATGACTGCCACAGTCAACAACTAAAGGCTGTCTCATGACTGCCACAGTCAATAACTAAAGGCTGTCACATGACTGCCACAGTCAACACCTAAAGGCTATCACATGACTGCCACAGTCAACAAATAAAGGCTGTC
This sequence comes from Oasisia sp. SBJ-2009, assembly GCA_964017155.1. Classification (NCBI taxonomy): domain Eukaryota; kingdom Metazoa; phylum Annelida; class Polychaeta; order Sabellida; family Siboglinidae; genus Oasisia; species Oasisia sp. SBJ-2009. The sequence goes on from OZ024856.1 coordinate 45,729,568, forward strand.
ACATGACTGCCACAGTCAACACCTAAAGGCTATCACATGACTGCCACAGTCAACACCTAAAGGCTATCACATGACTGCCACAGTCAACACCTAAAGGCTATCACATGACTGCCACAGTCAACACCTAAAGGCTATCACATGACTGCCACAGTCAACACCTAAAGGCTATCACATGACTGCCACAGTCAACACCTAAAGGCTATCACATGACTGCCACAGTCAACACCTAAAGGCTATCACATGACTGCCACAGTCAACACCTAAAGGCTATCACATGACTGCCACACACAGTCAAAAGGCTATCACATGAGATGACCACTTTGAGATCTGTCCCCAGTCGGCAAGTATATATATATATATATATATACATATATATATATATACATATATATATATATATATATATATACACACACATATATATATATATATATATATATATATATATACATATATATATATATATATATATATATATATATCCCACATTTCAGACACTGAGAACAAGTGATTTTTCCTGAAGCTCAGATTCCTAGGTGAATGTCTGACTGATAGATTGGCCAACAGACATAGCAAGACAGAAGGCATGGATGGAATGCTTTAATAAGTTACCAGTTATTACTGTCACACCAAATTTCTTTGAAAGGTCACCATGACATAAGTATTATACATTAATAATATCATAATAGCAACATAAATGAGAATACTTTAACATCTGTCTGGGGAAATTCATGTGTAGTGTCTGTTAGATGGTAAAATGAATACATACGCAATATAAAACAACAACAAATACACATATATGAACATTTTTGGCTTCAGCCTTCCTACTTAGTATTGTTGCAAATATTACAAATTCAACTAAGTTCTTCCAAATAAACACAGGATTAACTAAGTAAGACACTGAGCAATGTGTTTTGCGACACTGGTCAAGACTCAGGTACCACCAGTGGTGGCTGCCGTACCTGGTGGGCACAAAGTGGTCCTGGAACTTGACAGGGAGACTGAGTCTGAGGAACTCGAGACAGACCTTCTCCAGGCCTCCGTAGGTCTTGGAGTTGATCTTGATGGACGGCGGAGACGAACTCCTGGAGCAACAAACTACAGGTGTCAAAACCACGGGAAGTAACAGGAAAACAGATTTGAAATGAAATTGTAAATATGTTTGACTACAGGGTATTACAGCTCAGTGTTTCTTCTTCTTCTTATGGTCAACTCATCACTCTATGTTAGCCACATGTTTGTGACTAGAGTATTGTCGAGCTTGGTTTCCAGAGTTGTCCTTCTCTAGAATTAGTGAGTCCACTACAGGTTATACATTTACCCCCTGTGTGGGATCTTTTACTTCCCCTGGCATAGACACCAGATAGAAGGGACCACCGGCTTTTAGTGTCTCTTCCGAAAGACACAGGGAAATGTGGGGTGAACGAAATTGCCTAAGTTTCGAAACGGCGGTAGGTGGGATTGAACCACCGTCCCCTCGATTGACAGTCAGGCACTCTACCGCGCGACCACCACTCCTCACAATAGTAACAATAGCACCGATATTCATGATAATTCGACCTCAGAGACGACTAAAGGCGATTTTATAGCGACATGGGGTTGATTGCAAATATTTAGTGCAGCAACAAAGAAAATGTCTTTACCAATATTGAGCTCGTTCTAGGAATACAGTAGAAACTGAGAAGGCTGTGAACTGACCCTCCAGGTATGCGGACGACCTCAAGACTGTGGTGGTCCTTGGGCATCGGGTCAAAGAGAGCCTGGTCCTTGCTGTACCACAGTGTCATCTGACGCGTCATGTTCCTGCAACACATCCATGACAATAGTCAACACATTTCACATTTCCCAAAACTACAGATGGGATACACCAGGAGAGAGATGGAGAAAATGGCCACAAACAGACAACAGTGGCATTACTTGGTTGATGGCCTATGTTCCCAGCGAGCAGACAGTAAAACTACTTTCAGATAGAATTTTTTTAATCTAAATGATTCCTTAGGCACCAAATATCTCTAAAAATAACTAGATTAGAATCAGCCACGTTGTCAAAAACAATATTGGTAAATTTCAGTGCTGCAAAATGATGTGGTGCAATATTTTATAAATATACCAACTACACACAAACACGTTACAAACCATATGTTTTAAAAGACAAGAGTCCAGAACAGACGACTCACACACAGAATGGTTCGTAGCCCTCCTGCAGGCCACAGCAGGTGAAGAACTTCAGCGAGTCGACGTCGTGGCCAAAGTTGATCTTTGCCCTCTGCCCTGCCCCCATGGTGAAGGCCGGCACGTAGGCGTGCGAGACGTCGATCTCCTTGAAGGCGATCTCCTGCCCCAGGCGGTCCATCATCAGCTCTCCGTTGAGGGAGAAACCTGCACACAACATGGGCTGCACTCAACAAGGACATCCTTCCTGGTTATTACTTTATCTGTTAATATATGGAAACCAACCACAGCCGTTTCACAATGTCCTTCATCCAGCTAGTTGGTTTGATTTGTTCAACCTGGGCTAGTCTCGCTTAACTGACTGTCGGTCGGCTGTGTAACTCCGCCAAGAAGACAGTTTGGTGACTTTGGTCGGCTTTTGAATATTATCCACGTGGGGCTAAGCAATGCTGCCACCTCACGGATATTGTATAATCCTGCCGTAATTCCTATTTCATAAACAACTGCAAATTTCTATTTATTTTGTGTTAGTGTAAGTTTAATTTAGAATAGTTTTTAGAATACTGCATTACCTGATAAAAAAGTATTGTTATTTAATTTGTTATTTCAAATTCAGCCTGAGAACCAATCAGCGTCTCTACCATAATCTGGGGTAAGGCCGCCCTGGCGGTTACAACTGCAGCCCATTAATTTCCCAGGCAGAGTTGAGGGGCTTAAAAGTGCTGCCACCTCACGGAGCCTGGGTAACCGAGGTTAAAACCTGGGCACAAGTATGTTCAGGCAACATGGTTAATGTTTCTAAGCAACAATACGAATCTACTTCTAAAATATTTCTTCCACTGCTGCCTCAGACAAACAGATGACACTCACTGATGGTTTTGTCAACAAAGTCCAGCATGCACCCGATGACATCTCCCTTCTTCCACACCTTGCCGTAGGGCTCCGCGCCCTGGTGCCACTTGCATGCCTGTAACCATGGCAACAACATGTCACTGCAGTCTGCATTGCTACTGCTGAATGGTCAACATTAAACACCAGAATTGTGTTATAAATTGATAAATACTTTAAAAGGAGATTCCATATATATATATCACTGGCTGAACGCTTACTGGGTCAGGATTTCTGGTTTGGTCTTAATCATCTCACATGTTACACAGAGAACACCTGAAGTTGCAACCAACTAATGCTGAAACAGTTCTTCTATATATATAATTCATATACAAATTAATGTCATTTTAACTCCCAAAAATTCATCTTTATTCCAACTGTTCCCACTTCTCTGAATGTAAACATAACATCCACACAACCACGAAACGAGGCCGTACCAGGTTATTTAGTACTTAGTATACTCACACTGAAGCCATCGAAGGCGTAAGAGTGCTCATCGATGCCGAGTTCCTTCCCTGGCGCCTCGCACACATCCATCCACCCAACCTGCATGTAGCCTGTCGTGATCACCTCCAACTCATAGTACCTGAAACACCAACAAGGTATGTCACTTCCAACTCATAGTACCTGCAACACCAACAAGGTATGTCACTTCCAACTCATAGTACCTGAAACACCAACAAGATATGTCACTTCCAACTCATAGTACCTGCAACACCAACAAGGTATGTCACTTCCAACTCATAGTACCTGCAACACCAACAAGGTATGTCACTTCCAACTCATAGTACCTGTAACACCAACAAGGTATGTCACTTCCAACTCATAGTACCTGCAACACCAACAAGGTATGTCACTTCCAACTCATAGTACCTGCAACATTAACAAGGTATGTCACTTCCAACTCATGGTACCTGCAACATTAACAAGGTATGTCACTTCCAACTCATGGTACCTGCAACATTAACAAGGTATGTCACCTCCAACTCATAGTACCTGCAACACCATCAAGGTATGTCACTTCCAACTCATAGTACCTGCAACATTAACAAGGTATGTCACCTCCAACTCATAGTACCCTTTAACACCAACACAGTACCTCACCACCAGTTATTACAACAACCTTTTATAATGCATTTAAAACATTTAAGTTCAAAACTGAATTCCCAATCTAAATCTTTTTGTAAATAGCAATAATTACAACAATATAAATAGTGTCCATGAGTGGGTGTGTTGAGCGATTATGTCCTGAAGGACTACGTGAAGTGTTTTGTGCACGAGTGGCTATGTGCCTGGCATGAGTGGCTATGTGCCTGGCATGAGTGGCTATGTGCCTGGCATGAGTGGCTATGTGCCTGGCATGAGTGGCTATGTGCCTGGCATGAGTGGCTATGTGCCTGGCATGAGTGGCTATGTGCCTGGCATGAGTGGCTATGTGCCTGGCATGAGTGGCTATGTGCCTGGCATGAGTGGCTATGTGCCTGGCATGAGTGGCTATGTGCCTGGCATGAGTGGCTATGTGCCTGGCATGAGTGGCTATGTGCCTGGCATGAGTGGTTATGTGCCTGGCATGAGTGGCTATGTGCCTGGCATGAGTGGCTATGTGCCTGGCATGAGTGGTTATGTGCCTGGCATGAGTGGCTATGTGCCTGGCATGAGTGGCTATGTGCCTGGCATGAGTGGCTATGTGCCTGTCATGAGTGGCTATGTGCCTGTCATGAGTGGCTATGTGCCTGGCATGAGTGGCTATGTGCCTGGCATGAGTGGCTATGTGCCTGGCATGAGTGGCTATGTGCCTGGCATGAGTGGCTATGTGCCTGGCATGAGTGGCTATGTGCCTGGCATGAGTGGCTATGTGCCTGGCATGAGTGGCTATGTGCCTGTCATGAGTGGCTATGTGCCTGTCATGAGTGGCTATGTGCCTGGCATGAGTGGTTATGTGCCTGGCATGAGTGGTTATGTGCCTGGCATGAGTGGCTATGTGCCTGGCATGAGTGGTTATGTGCCTGGCATGAGTGGCTATGTGCCTGGCATGAGTAGCTATGTGCCTGGCATGAGTGGCTATGTGCCTGGCATGAGTGGTTATGTGCCTACACATACCATTTGCCAGCCTCGACCGCGTAGAGGAGCTCGGCACGGAAGATTCTCACTCGCTGCTTCTTCTCCATCAAGTCTTTGGCGGATGCTGTAGACAGAATCAACAGCACAATCAACAGCACAATCAACAGCACAATCAGTGTTGAAATAATGAACTGTTTCCTCATATTAGTCAGAGGTAATTTACAAAAGTCATTTATCTATTCTGACAAGTACATTTCTTTCTCCACCCCTCTACCCTGAGTTAACACTTTAAATAAAATGTTTTTAATTTTCAAGATTAGACATGTAGATACGCATCAAAATTATGACATGCAATAGGCATACAATAACTTATAAATAACACACTTTCATGCCTAACGTATATATTTAAGTGAGTTCACCAGGATGAAATTCTGACATCACCAGTGGTTCTCAAAGAGGGTTCAAGTCGGATATTGCAAACAATGAGCCATGATTTAGGTTATGACATTATTTAGGTAACAACAGTGATGTTGTTTTGCATAACTGCAAGTAGTTTGGCAGTAGACGTACTTTCTGCTGCCTCAGTGGAAGGATGTTCCAGAGTATAGCCATAGGCCATCTGAGTCTTCAGAGTTTCACTGGCTGTGATCCTGAAAGAACAAGGTTAAACATCAGCTTGGTTGTCCATAAACACAGAATAAGTTAACTTTTTCTGGGGGTCATCAAACCCTCCCAATCGTACCCTCCCTGGTCTTGAGCCCAACTGCACCTACCAAAAACTGCCAAACGACACCCTTCCCAAATTAATAGGTGCTAATACAATTTACAGCACCCTATCCAAAATATTGGAAGGTTCAACCTCCCAAACCTTTCCAGTTCGAGTGCTTATTACCTTGCAAGTGTACACTGTATTGCTACAGTGATGGGTAACAAACAGCTCACAATGTTTCATGTGACTGGCATAATAAGGTTCCAATTGAAGTTCTTAACTCACCAACGATCTTTGTATAAAAGATGAAACTCATACTAGATACTTCATACTAGTTCTGCTAGACACATTTGTGACTCAACTCTATTATATAAAATGTTGTACTACATGGGTGCAAGCATGCAAACAGACCTGTGACATCTCATTTGTGGGGGAACCATAACATTTAGATTACAAATTTGTCTAAAAGCAACGGTCAAATATATATTCTATTAATGTTGTGCAAATAAGTGATACGTACTGAAATGATACCATACTTAGATAATACTGTATTGGGCATATAATACAATCACATTACATCTACCTGTTGGCTTTCTTGATCGCTTCATCCACATTTGCATACGGCACAAGATGGGGACTCCTCTTATAGTAGAAGTCCTATGAAATACAAAATAGAGTGTGTAAAGCAATATATTACATGACACAACAACTGAGATGGGAAGACTGTATCAAAGAATGGCATCAACAATAAGGACAGTACAAGCATTTGACTACACCAATATACAGGCACTTATGAGGATGAGGAAGAACAGTAGAGGTTAGACAGCACCCAGTACAAGGGAAAGAGGAGGAAGAACAGAACAGGAACTAGACCTCACCACTGTACACGGGAACCAGGAGGAAGAACATATATAACAGGAGCTAGACCTCCCTCCTGAACAAGGAGAAAGAACAGTTCTGGAACTAGACCACCCCCTGTACAAAGTAACCAACAGGAGCAAGAGGACAACGTACCTCTGTGAGTCCGTACGTCCAGCCTTGCTTGATCCTCTCCTTGGCCCAGATGTTGTGTGTGTTCTCTGCCAGAGCCTCCACCAACTCCATCATCTTGGAGTTGAGCACCGTGCCAGACAAATCAAGGGGGGCGGGCTTGTAGCCGTTTGACTGCAGGTAGCTGCAACACACAAGGTCAGTTAATTACAAGACTCACACTAACACACACGTTGCTATATCAGCCTGTTGTATTACACAAGCCACTTTTGTGACATTATGACACATCATACAATTCACCCATCATTTGCTGAACAATAAGGTTCATCATTGGAGCCTGAATACAGAGAATATTTGCACATTTCAATGTCTATTTTGTTGAATTTATGGCCCCCAAATGTTTTTTTATGGCAGAAAAAGTAGGCAGAAATTGATTAAAGCAACAGCTGTGTCTCGGAAAGATTAACTTAGCACGTCATGGCACACTAGGAATGTACATATCAGGGCAAAGCTTGATGGTCATCATGCACATTATTATGTAGACAAACAATGATATACTAGATTCAGTAAATGTAATGTAGGGGTCAGTTAGTCTATCATTGTCTGTCTATCTGTCGCTATGTGTGACATTTAGTCTGCCTGTGTGGGTGTATGTGTGTATGCGTGTATCTGTCTGTCTGTCTGTCTGTCTGTCTGTCTGTCAGCTGACTGACACTCACTTGTTGTTCAGCTTGATGGTCTTCAGTCGGACATTGCTAGTGTACTGGGGGTCGTAGGTGAAGTGGTAGCCCAGGGCCAGCAGTGTTCTACACAACGACAGAACAGGTGCAGTTACACATGACTTCAGTGTTAAAATATACATTTTTTTTTAATTGACTGGAACTTTACAATTCACCACTGCCATTAAAACAAATGTTATAATATATCAGTCAAAATCATTCAAACTGACTGATGAAGGAAATACGTTATTACGATCCATACAATGTAGCCATATTTACTCACTGGAATCTTTTTAGCTGGAAATTTGTTTTAATACAAATTTCCAATAAGTCTCACTGGCAGTTACCTTAGTGTCTCCTGGGCCAGAGAGAGGTTGTAGGTCCTCTCGTTGCCTGGCAACTTGGCGAATGACGTCAAGCACGGGTGAGTCTTCGCCTGGTCGTCACGATTCTACAAACCACAGACACTAGAAATGAATTCATTTTAATTGATCCAAAGCCTAGCAACAAGGTCTGTAAAGCCATCAAAATTGGATCTCAAATATGTTGTGCACTTATATGCTGAACTTTTTGCAACAATGGTTTTCTTTGACATTTTATGACCAATAAATATATTTTTAAAACTACTATTTGATGATATTTGCAAAGCTTTGTTTCTATTCTAGAAGTGGTAAATATATAAAAATTAAATAATCTTGTATATGCTTTATCATATGACACACATAATGGCATTTTCTATTTAAAACTCATCTATTTTAATGTAACACCTTTTAACCTAATGACATAAGGAATACTCGACATAAGGAACAGTCTGACCAAATTTCAATGAGTGTTCCTTATTATGAACACTCACTATATACGAGAACTTATTTGTAACTTTGAAAAAGCTAACTCTTATTGGGGATCTTACCTCGTCATATGACCAGCCCTGCTCCACTTTGCGCATGGCCCACAGCTCATGCAGGTTCTCTGCCAGCTTCTCCCGCACTCCATCGATGTAGAGGGGCAGCTGCACCTGTAGACAGCGACCAGTCGTACAGGACAGGTCCACAATGATTTGGATGATGATATAACAAGCAAGGTGTTGAAATTTGTGCGGACGATGCAAGTGTTTAGAAAAATTGAAAGTGATGCAGATAGACAGCAATTACAAGATGATCTAAATAAGTTGAACGAATGGTCTGATAAGTGGCAAATGCTGTTTAATTATGGGAAGTGTAAGTGCCTCCACACAGGACATGGGAATGAAGATGCACAATATACAATGGGTGATACTGTACTAAATACTACCGTAAAGAAAAAGGACTTAGGGTTAACTATTAGTGCTGATATGAAGGTATCAGAACAGTGTGCAATTGCAGCAGCAAAGGGAAACCAAATTCTTGGATTAATTAGGCAAAATATAGCGTACAAGGAAAAAGAACTAATAATACCGCTGTACAAAACAATAGTTAGGCCTCATTTGGAATATTGCATACAGGCATGGAGGCCATATCGCAAGAAGGATATTGATATACTAGAAAGAGTACAAAGAAGAGCAACCAAAATGATACAAAAACTCAGGAATATTAGTTATGAAATGTGTCTAAAAGAATGTGGATTAACAACACTAGAAACCAGGAGATTGAGAGGAGATCAGATAGAAGTTTTTAAAATATTGAATGGGTATGAAAATATTGACAGAAATATTTTTTTTTCTGTTAAGGAAGAGAGAAGGACTAGAGGACATGGAATTACATTAGCAAAGAAGCAGTGTAGACTAGATATTAGAACATTTTCATTTTCACAAAGAACAGTAAATGAATGGAACAGATTATCGGCTGATTGTGTAGGTGCTAGTAGTGTTAATATGTTTAAAAATAAAATTGACATGTACCTAAGAAGGGCTGGGTACATTTAGTTAGATAGGTTGGACTCTCGATAAGCCAAAGGGCTTCCTTGTCCACCTGCCATCTAGAGTTGATTCTGTAGGTGGCAATCTTGTTAAATCTTGTTAAATTACACCTCTTGTGTCGACTGACTCATTTCTGAGCGTTGTAAATACATTGTGAAAATGCATCACTACAGACATGGACTGTTATAGACAGGTGATCACTGCAGATATGTGACTGTTATAGACATGTGGTCACTGCAGATATGTGACTGTTATAGACATGTGGTCACTGCAGATATGTGACTGTTATAGACAGGTGGTCACTGCAGACATGTGGATGTTATAGACAGGTGGTCACTGTAGACATGTGACTGTTATAGACAGGTGGTCACTGCAGACATGTGACTGTTATAGACAGGTGGTCACTGCAGACACGTGACTGTTATAGACAGGTGGTCACTGCAGACACGTGACTGTTATAGACAGGTGGTCACTGCAAACACGTGACTGTTATAGACAGGTGGTCACTACAGACACGTTACTGTTATAGACAGGTGGTCACTACAGACACGTGACTGTTATAGACAGGTGGTCACTGCAGACACATGACTGTTATAGACAGGTGGTCATTGCAGACATGTGACTGTTATAGACAGGTGGTCACTGCAGACATATGGATGTTATAGACAGGTGGTCACTGCAGATACGTGACTGTAATAGACAGGTGGTCACTACAGACACGTGACTGTTATAGACAGGTGATCACTGCAGACATGTGACTGTTATAGACATTTGATCACTGCAGACACATGACTGTTATAGACAGGTGATCACTGCAGACAGGTGACTGTTATAGACAGGTGATCACTGCAGACACATGACTGTTATATACAGGTGGTCACTGCAGACAGGTGACTGTTATAGACAGGTGGTCACTGCAGACATATGGATGTTATAGACAGGTGGTCACTGCAGATACGTGACTGTTATAGACAGGTGGTCACTTACTTCCTTACTGACAGAAACAAGATTCAACCGAAAGTAACGTTCTACTCACTGAAGTTGTTTCGATGGGTTTTGGCACAAACGGCGGCCTAGCCGTCACCTCGGCTGGGCCACAGATGAGGCCCCTCGGCACATCACCGAAACTGTAGCACGCCTCGATCTTGACCTTCTCCTTGGGGAGCAGGGACTCGTAGACGGGGGAGTGGCCCTCTGGCGGGCCGTGCTTGAACTTGCCGTGCTCTCCCCCCAGCATGATACGCACACTGTACGGAGCATCACATACACAGGCTGTAGGTTGTGTCAAATTAGTGGCAGTGTCTTTATAATACGAGGTTGAACAGATTGTGGCAAATATGAGGCTCATGTCTGAATGATACAAGATCATACAACTTATTGTTAATTAAAATTACTGTTATATATAGAGCACAAATAAGTATTATAAAACAGAAAGTATGATGTAGAACAGTTAATTAAAAAAATTATTTCATATTTGTTTTATAAATTGTATATATTTTACATACAAAAAATTACTGATTAAAAGTATTCTGTACACCATTGAGGTACACTTTGTGACATATTCTTCACATGTAACCAGTAACATTTTGTAACTCTTTTACAGATGAATAAACATAATTACCAAATATAAAACAAATTTTACAACCAAAACTCATTACTTTACCTAATTAACAAAGTAACATGTAATTAATGTTTTTTATATAAAACATTGAAACAATAGTTGAATACATAAAATGCTGAAACAACAATCTAAATCACAGCGACTTTATACCACACATAAACCGAGACTAACCTAGCTTTGGCAGAGAGACTGACGACGGGGAAGAACATGCCGCCAATGTTGAAGTCGCGGAAGAACCCCTTCACCCGGACGCCATTGACCGTGAATGAGATCTGTGGGATGTCGAGGTCCAGACAGACTCCCACGATATCTCCCTTCTGCAGACTCTGCTGGGTCGTCCTCACACACTTCGCCTTGCCCGCTGTCACACGCATACACAGAACATTGTACTCAGAACATTGTTAACAACAATACATACAATACAAACAGGCAAATTTAACTACAATACTACATATACAATGTTTAAAAGGGGTAAATTTGAAGTAAATGACTTCTTGTCAATTTACCCGTGACACATAATATTTATTTAAATACTGGTTACAAATTCATATACAGCAATCAGTCATTAGAAAATCACTAATTAATCTTTTCGCTGTATCCTTGAGAGGTGAGATCTACAAACTGAATTCAATGTTGAAATATATATTTTCAAATCATACACATTTTTGAGCTGTTGTGTTATAAAATATAACACAAATATAACACAACAGTATAATAAATAAACACTGATAAAATGAATCAATAAGTATCTCGATCTGATTTCTCAACAACCAGTCATTAGAAAATCACTAATTAATCTTTTGACTGTGTCCTCCAGAGGTAAGATCATAGCTTTGTGCAGATCAGTCCACCCATCATTTGGACGAGAACGGTAGAAATATGGGTGGACGGGTAAAAAAATTAACAAGCAAAAAAGGTCTTCCAAAACCATAGATATTGTCAGTTATGCCTTAGAAGTGAGTGTGAATGATGTCACGTATGTATTTGTAGTCCATTTCAGGTTATCAGACACATTTTAAAGTTTGTAAACTGGCTTAATAATAATAAATAAAATAGTATAAATATGTGATAAATAAATAAAATAGTAAAGATATGTAATAATAAAAATAATAATTACAAATAAATGGATGAATAGCTGACTAATTACGATCGTCAATTGTCAAAATAATAATCTATGAAAAGATGTGTTTTGAGTTAGCCACAAAATTAACATTTCGACTGACAACAATCCACAGTCAGACGCCTCAAACATCATTTTACCTGTCCACAGGCTGACGCCATCAAAGCCATACGAGAACAAGTCGTCGCCCACGCCATTGGCGCCCCAGTCGAAGCCGCCCCCGGGGTAGGGTACGAAGCCCTCAGTGTTGCCCCAGCCGAAGCGTATGTGTGGTGCGAGGTGAGAGACGGTCTCCACATGGTCCACGATGATCTCGTAGTACCAGCGCTGGTACATGGCAGAACCAACGCAGTGGGCCGTGTAGATGTTGGGGTGCATGCTGTAATAGAGGGGCACGTGTTGTAGGTCACACGTCACTCAATTTTGTATGCTCACTGAGACAATTTGAAGGAGCCAGTTGGACGTGTTAACAGACTGAATCACAGCTATTTCTAGGGTGGTCATTGAGCTATGCCCCTCCTCATTCTTTGAACCTATCTATGCCCTTCAACATGACACAATACAATACAATACAATACAATACAATACAATACAATACAATACAATACAATACAATACAATACAATACAATACAATACAATACAATACAATACAATACAATACAATACAATACAATACAATACAATACAATACAATACAATACAAAACTTTATTGTCCCAGACCGGGAAATTCTTTTGCAGCGTTCGTCAAAAAATCTAAAATACAGGAGTAGAAACGTATAAAAGAAATACATATAAATGCATTATTAAAACAGTATGTAAACATAATAAAATACAAGACTAATCTATAATATAATGGTAAATTATAGTTATTATTGTGGTCGTCCTTTCACAAATAAAATAAACAAAATACAACATTCACACATACTGATTGACGTGTTCACGGAAACGTCAGAGGTGCTTGTCATTGATAAGTCATACAGACATTGGAATATATTAATCAAGCTTCCTCTTTGTTTTAGATGTGATGGTTCTGAGCCTACCAGTGACTTTACCACCAAAACAAAATGGCAAATGATTACAAGGATTACTCATAGAGTACAGCCGTCAAACTTCTCACATACTCGCCACCCTCACCTGTAGACGCAGTCCACCATCTTGGTCTGCAGCAGCAGGTCCCTCCCCGGCAGGAGGTTCTCACAGATGAGGTTCTGGTTGGACCTCACCGCCACGCCATTGCCCACACACAGGGAGCACAGCACATCCAGCACCTGCACAGAGCAACAACGTGGTGACAACACATCCAGCACCTGGCACAGAGCAACATGGTGACAACAACACATCCAGCACCTGGCACAGAGCAACAACATGGTGATGACAACACATCCAGTACCTGGCATAGAGCAACAACATGGTGATGACAACACATCCAGTACCTGGCACAGAGCAACAACATGGTGACAACAACACATCCAGTACCTGGCACAGAACAACAACATGGTGACAACAACACACCCAGCACCTGGCACAGAGCAACAACATGTTGACAATAACACATCCAGCACCTGGCACAGAGCAACAACGTGGTGACAACAACACATCCAGCACCTGGCACAGAGCAACAACGTGGTGACAACAACACATCCAGCACCTGGCACAGAGCAACAACGTGGTGACAACAACACATCCAGCACCTGTCATGTTATGTTATGTATGTTATGTCCTAAAATAAACAACAAACTCATGTGTGACATCCAATTTCTAAACATAATTGACAGTATATATGATTTCTAAAAACCGATAAAAATATATAAATTTATTACCTGTCCACTGAAATTTCTACACGAAGTGGATTTTACCAGTACCAACAGGTGGATGAGTCGCTACATAAAGCTATGGGCCTTAACCATTATGTCATTCCCTATACCATAAGGATGGGATGAATTTGGAATTCATTTGTATATATCACTGCAAATTTTCAAATTTCCAATCGAACATCGGAAAAAGGCTCGAATATCCAACATGTCAAAAAACGAATCAAATTTTGTCCCATCCTTTCTATATACCGAGTGAACTGTTGGCAAAAACAACATTCATCAGGAGTAGAAATTGACCAAAACAATGACGCAGCACAGAGCACTGGATAGTAGGCTGAAGTAATGAGACTCGTACCTTGGGGTCGCGGCCGTGTTTGTCGATGAGGGAGATGATGGTGCGGATGTGTTGCTCCTTGATCACATTCAACGCCTCGGGACTGTCAATGAGGACACAGTGGAGGACGTCTAGCACACCTGGGGACACACAGTGACAACACGTGACAGGTGACGACTCTAATAAGGAGGCCAAGTGCAAGTTGATGATTTATAGTACAAAAGCGGTAAATTTGACAAAAGATTTTTGTAACACTTTTGTGAAAGTTTGCAGAACATGTCCAACTGAACAAATGCTGGAATTTATATTTTTATTTTGTTTTTTTAAACTAATTTACTTTATATGTTTCCAGTAACTCAGTATCCATGATATGTCCAACCCCAGGAGAGAACTAATGACCAGTTTATAAATATCCACAGTCACATCATATATACCGAGTAATAGTCAACATTGTGAAAGCAATAAATGTGTACTTACACACTGCGAAGTCTAATTAAAACCTGTTCAAAATTAACCATTAAATGGCCTTTTGAATATGCCAAGTTCAATAGCCATTCTTACATTCTATTGTTAAAAAAATTGTGTTTTAAAACACTTTTAAAAGTTGTTCAGTTCATGCATTGAGAAAATGGTATTGTTATCAGTCATATTTTCACAATATAAAATGTCATGAGCTAAGCATGTAGACAAGGCTACCAAATCACAGTTCTGGTAGCACTAACTAGCATTTCATTAGTATTAACTCACAAAAGATTTACAGATTATTGCAGGTTTACTGGTAATTTCGAGTTGATTAATAAATTGCACAGGTTAGTCATTAATACAGTAAATGTCCTTGGTAACTATGGCACACATTAAAACTTGCTAGAGGCACTAATCTACAGCTAGACAGAAAGCATCTACACTATAAAACCAGCACAACTTAGGTTTACATTACAACAGACAACTATGTAGCACAAGTGAGCTATGCATATTTTGCATCTTTCAAAATTTTGTTTAGGCAAGTTAGAATTTTCTCATGTGAGGGAAGACATTAATAAACCCATGTGAGCTATCCAGTTATAGTTCTTATTTAATCCAGCCAAGCTACTGTTATACACTACTGTACATACATACCAAGATAACAACAAAACGACAGCACAACCTAAGCAACGCTAAACAAAGTTAATACAATAAAAATAATAACCAAACATAATCTAAATAAAATCAAAATATACTACTAATCATGCGCAACACATTAATGACACAGCTAAAAGGATCAACCAAGTTTAGAAACATTGCAAAACAAGATGACAATCAGCAATACAATTTCCTGCGATCTATAAAATGCAATATTAAAATAAGCAGTCTTATTTATACGTTTTTTTATCTTCTGGATATAGGCGAAAACATAAGTAATTTTCAATATCTTATGTTTTATTTCTTCTTGATATAGGTGAAAACATAAGTAATTTTCAATATCTTAACTATAATTAGATTTTTTACTTTTACTCAGATTAAATCAGGGGACCAACTTGACAAAGAACTTAAGATTCTGCCTTAAAACCTGAAAATAACTTGACAATACAAATGTGGTTTAACCAGCCAATCACGTTTGTTTTACGAAGTGCCAGTCGACTGCGGAACTGCTCTGTGAGGCAGCGAACACGAGCACACTACCTGCGAAGGAGCCCTCATCCGCGAGCCGGCTTACAAGCCAGTTCAGGCGTTGGGACGACGCAAACTGCTTACAGTTCGCATTGTTGCCTCGCATCAGTGTAGCTAAAACACAGCACAACAGCACGGCGGTCTTCATCACCATGGTGACAGAGAGGTCCCAGCGACAAGGAGGTCCTTGCAATCGTAGCTGCTGCCCTCGCTGCTGATGCCAGACCAGGTAGTGAAACAGTTCAGAATCTCTGCTCTCACCAAGTGTCTGTTTACGGTTTTGTTTTTTAAAAGACAAAACTTGAACGATGTGTTTACAAAACGATGCAAAATATAACAGAAAACAGATATGATTATGATATGATTTACATTTAACATTGTTCTCGTGTAGAATTTTCTTCTATTTTTTGTTTACAAAATGATGCAAAATATCATCGAAAACAGAGGGCTTAATAAAGTCATGTTATGATTCACATTTAACTTCTTCTCGTGTAGAATTTTAGAGCTTGATTCTGAACTATTTCACCCCGATCGTCCTGGAAGATGATGCCGCATGCCATGCAGTGAACGCGTGCGTTACCCCACCCCCTGGGGGGCACCAACCCTGTACCTGTGGAGGAGGACTCCTGGTTTTCTAGCCTGTTTACGAGCCAGTCGAGTCGCTTGGAGGAGGCAAACAGGGAGCAGTTGCCGCGGTTTCCCCGGATCTTAGCGGCTACAAGTGCACACAGGATACGATGAGGCTGAGAGGGAAACTAGGAACACACAGGGCTATTCCATCATAACAGGTACGGAAGCGGATATTCGGGATGCTTCACATATAAATGCATCTGTTGTGTGTGTTAACTTAATTATTTTAAGGGGAATGGATATACTGTGATATATTGATTATTTTAGCTTAATTGATTGTATTATTGTTGCAAAATGTATTTACTACTTAGCTTGACTTAATTATTACTTAAACTTAATTTATTAAGTTATTATTTACATATGTACGTGTCGTATATATATATATATATATATACACACACACACACATACATATAATATATATATATATATATATATATATATATATATATAATGCATAATGCAAATAAATAAACTAAGAATTAATTTTAATAAATGGATTGCAACAGTAAATCATCTAATATAGTATCATCTACATTACGGTATTTTATTACTAGACAGTAAAAATCGTATGCCATAAAATTCAAATACAACATTATACTGAATAGGCTTATCTTCCATCATCTTGTATCATGTTTAATAAAAAAAATTCATGAAATGGGAAAGCTACCTTACTTTGGAGAAACCTTTCCAAAATAGTTCGTGGACACAAGCTAGGAATATTTGCCATTTTTATCAGGTCACCTGATGTAATTTTTGAGAGTGTCTATCTGTGGTTCAGTAGACTTATTACATCTTTAGCAACTGAGAGTTCTTGCCAAATGGCCAGAGGCTTCCAGTACAGCTGGTGTATCATTACAAGACAAATCAATCTGTTTATGTATGAGTCAACTACAATTTAGTCACAACAGTTTTGTGACATTTGCTAGCTACTTCAGACCAGGAATTGGTAACCTAATTCTTACATATACTGTTAGCGCCTGAAGAGCTATGCTGAAGATGGGTAGAATTTATGTTATGTTATAACATGACAATTATGACTACATTTACACACATATACGGTGAATATAATATTACAAATACGTCGTAAAAATATTTAAACTACAATTATGGTTACATTAATCTGCTTGCAGTAGTATTACTTTTCAGCACACTGTCTTGATGGAATAGTGTTTAGGAAGGACTCTTAGTTACAGACTGATACAGAGTGGTTAAGAGGAGTTAGAATCAGGAAATGATGTGACCTAGAACTCCATGGGGATTCAGCAGAACATTCCAGATTTATAAACGGATATCTCCGATGTTTAAGTATGTGTTATCGCAGATCTGTGTTAATATTTGAAAGGTTACAACTATGAGATGGAGTAAAAGCTAAATTAGGTTCACTTAATCAATGTCCAACCAAAGCAAGGTTGTTATGAGTAGATGGGTTCAGTTTTTAATATAAGTGCAACTAGGGTCAACCGTATTGCAGGGTGAAACACATGTGCAACCATAGACATAACTTACATATAAATGAGACATACAACATATATGCAACAGCCATCTCTAGTACATGTTTATATATATATATATATATATATATATATATATATATATATATATATATATAATCACATTCTGAAATGTAATAAGATGCATATGATCAAGTGATTATATTGTCATCATTGTTCGTATAAAACAATTAAAAATAAATAAAAATATGAATATTTTTATACATTTGCCAGATGACTTCCAAACAGACAGTATAGTAATGCTTTATTTTTTTGTGCAAAAACACTCCAACATGTAGCTTGTTTATGGCAGCTGTTAATCAGGATTTCAAAGTAAGATTACAGTAATATTACAAATGTAAAATGAGCATAAAATGCATATTACAAATGATAGATGAGTACCTGGCAAATACAAAATACATGATCAAAAAATAACATGTCTGTAAATTATAGTAAGACCTTCAAATTATGCCAAAAGTGAAATACGACAGAATCAATATGATGACATAGGGCAAACAGAAGTTTTCATACTGAATTTTGCATTATATTTATAAGATGATAAACTGCACGGAAATGACAGCATGCTAAAATTAAACAAGAGTAAGATGATAATAAGATAACACCATATCAGGCCATAAACATTTGTTGCTTGCTACAGCAAGATGAAAGATAACAATGAGATGAGAGGAAGACAATGCTAGTGAGAAGAATATAGGTTCAGTGAGACGAAGCATGTAATCGGAGCTCACCCAGGAGGAGGTAGAGATAGCTGATCATGTCGTTCCAGTGGGCCGCCGACTCCTCCCCTATCAGGTGGGCCAGGTGCCTCATGCTCTTCCACTGGCTGCAGTGGTCTATGGTCTCAAGGATCAGGGCAATCATCCCCTGCAACACCCCACGGTCAGTGTAGTCACCCTGGTACCACCTTAGACACTAGATACCCCACGGTCAGTGTAGTCACACTGGTACCACCTTAGACACTAGATACCCCATGGTCAGTCCAGTCACCCTGGTACCACCTTAGACACTAGATACCCCACGGTCAGTGTAGTCACCCTGGTACCACCTTAGACACTAGATACCCCACGGTCAGTGTAGTCACCCTGGTACCACCTTAGACACTAGATACCCCACGGTCAGTCCAGTCACCCTGGTACCACCTTAGACACTAGATACCCCACGGTCAGTCCAGTCACCCTGGTACCACCTTAGACACTAGATACCCCACGGTCAGTCCAGTCACCCTGGTACCACCTTAGACACCCCACGGTTAGTCCAGTCACCCATGTACCACCTTAGACACTAGACACCCCACCATCAGTCCAATCATCCCTGTACCACCTAAGACACCCCACCATCAGTCCAGTCACCCTGGTACCACCTTAGACACCCCACGGTCAGTCCAGTCACCCATGTACCACCTTAGACACCCCACCATCAGTCCAATCATCCCTGTACCACCTAAGACACCCCACCATCAGTCCAGTCACCCTGGTACCACCTTAGACACCCCACGGTCAGTCCAGTCACCCTTGTACCACCTTAGACACCCCATCAGACCAGTCACCCTTGTAACACCTTTGACACCCCACCATCAGACCAGTTACCCTTGTACCACCTTAGACACTAGACACCCCACCATCAGTCCAGTCACCCTTGTAACACCTTTGACACCCCACCATCAGTCCAGTCACCCTTGTACCACCTTAGACACTAGACACCCCACCATCAGACCAGTCACCCTTGTAACACCTTTGACACCCCACCATCAGTCCAGTCACCCTTGTACCACATTAGACACTCCATCAGACCAGTCATCCTTGTACCATCTTAGACACCCCACCATCAGTCCAGTCACCCTTGTACCACCTTAAACACCCCACAATCAGTCCACTCACCCTTGTACCACCTTAGACACCCCATCATCAGACCAGTCACCCTTGTACCATCTTAGACACCCCATCATCAGACCAGTCACCCTTGTACCACCTTAGACACCCCATCATCAGACCAGTCACCCTTGTACCACCTTAGACACCCCACCATCAGTCCAGTCACCCTTCTATATCCTAGTATACAGATTGATTGACAATTTTATTTTCACTTGGCGACATTCTCAGTTGTCACTAATTTTAATGGCCGAGCCATTCACACATCATTTACATCAATGACACAACACGTACAAGAGACAAGTTTGAAAGGATGTTAATAAATAAACAGATAACTAAATAAAATAAATAAAAAGATGAAATGCAAAGAAGTCAAATAAGTAACATAAAATATTTATAGCATACAAAAGAAAACAAAACAATGTGATTCTAAAAATATAGTTTAGCACTCACACATTTGTGAAAGGCGTTCTCGAAGGTAGGGACAGACCAGCTGTTTAAAAGTTTAATGATAATTTACACCATAATTTCAAACTGGACATGTTGAAACTGCGGTCACACACTGCAACTTAATTACGATGTGTTTCTTCTAAATACAGTTCTCAATCTACATATTGTTATGTATTCATAAAGTAGCCGTGTTAGTGTGAGGCAAACCAATCCTTACCTCCTCTTGGAAGAGGTCCTGTCTGTTTCTCAGAGCCTTCAGTCGGTTCTGTCGCTCTTCAAATTCTATTGTGAAGATAAAGACACAAACTCAACTTACCACAGACGGACAGTTTCAGCCAACAAAAATACTTATATAGCTAGGATAAAACTAACATACATGGTTACATCAGTTTTACAGGATCACTGTGGTGTGTTCTAAGATTTTTTAATATGTAGCATGATGAAGTTGCTTATTTATTTTGTCATCATAATTGTTGAAATTTGCTTCAAGATCTGAAATGTAATTGATTGCAACACAGAAATGTTAATAACATATTTTATTCACACAGTCATTCCATGTACAGTGGAATTAATTTCATATATTTTCATGCATCGGTTGTCAGGTTATCTGAATTTTAATGCAAGCAATATGCAGCGTAATTCACAGATGGCTGCAATCTTAAAATTGTTTGCCCACAGCAGGGAGTAAAATAAGAAGGCGGTTTACCCTGTAAAGAGTTAGGCAGTACGTACAATGACATCTGACAAGAGTAGACCTTATATGGTTACATACCCATGTCTTCACTGGGAGGGGCAAAGTACTCTATGAGATCCTCCAGTGTCTTGATGACTTCGTCGAGGCTGATGTCTTCCCATAGTCGACTGCTGCGGCCCTCCGTCTTCAGCGACTCGAGGGCCCTAAAATAACCCCAATTACCAAGTGTAAAAGAAACAATAAAAATATAACTTGCACCATAAAGTATCCAGTTGTTGGAATAACTAACTACATTTATGCCCTGATAGACATGACTGCTCTGACATTAAGGTGAATTCAGTGGAAAGTATTTAGCCATGGTGATATATTGTATTTACTTATTATTTGCAGTTTCGCGTTGCAGACGATTAACTAAATCATCTCTTTTTTGCTTGTGCACAACACAACCACTATGGTGAATAAAATAGATAAGTAAATAAATATATAAAATAAATAAATAATAGATAAGTTAATGATTAAAATTATTATTAAAAAATTAAATATATTAATTTTCTTAATAGTCCAATATATATTCAAAACATTGTTAAATCCATAGCTAAAAAGTCCATAAAATAACATAAAACATACTAAAGGTATATATACACAGTGGTTAACATCAATGAATCCATTGTGAAATTACTGCACACATTCATTCACGTAAATTCACCGTCTATAACAAGCTACTCATTCATGCAGTCATTCATTAGCTGAAGCAGGGGCTGTGTCACACTACAGTGATGGTTGTGTGAGGGGACTGACGATACACTCACTTGACGAAAGTGGAGATGAGAGATGTACACTTGCGAATGACTCTGGCTGACTTGTTCTCCTCTTCCTGCGCCATTGACAGATTGAGGCCGTCGTCCATGTGACCCTCCTCCATCACTACAGCCTGCAACAACATGGCTCTTTAGTCATCATCATCATCATTACAACAACACATTGAGACCAACATCCACATGACCTCCTCCATCACTACAGCCTGTAATAACATGTCTCTTTAGTCATCATCATCACAACAACAACAACAACAGATTGAGACCAACATCCACGTGACCTCATCCATCACAACAGCCTGCAACAACATGTCTCTTTAGTCATCATCATCACAACAACAACAACAACAGATTGAGACCAACATCCACGTGACCTCCATCACTACAGCCAGCAACAACATGTCTCTTTAGTCATCATCACCACAACAACAACAGATTGAGACCAACATCCATGTGACCTCCTTCACCACAACAGCATGCAACATGTCTCTTTAGTCATCATCATCACAACAACAGATTGAGAAAATAAAAAATAATATATAGAAATAGTAATAAACTAATTAAAATATAAATATTTTTAAATACAGGTAAAGAAATATTATCAGTAAGACAATGTGTTACTAAACAAATTATACATTTTATTTTTATTTTACTGTTTTTATTACTGGATGGTGCAGCTTACAGTCCAAGGAAGTTTCTATGATTGTAACCTCCGTGATTATAGTACAAGGAAGATTCTGTGACTGTAACCTCTGCGATTACAGTATAAGGAAAGTAGGGAACAATCAAGGAGTACAGACACTGCAGGTGCCTACCTTCTTCTCCTCCACACGGCCCACGCCCCGCTTCTTTGTCTCGAAAGTCTGGTATGACAGCCAGTGTCCAGTCTTGGCGTGCTGGACGTACACCAACGTGTCTCCATACTTGATGTCTGCAGTGCCCATTCCCTCGTCCTCTCGCACCTCCGAGAACTTACGGTCGTCCTGCAGTGTGACGTCACATTGACAATATTGACAGCAGCCATTGACGTCAAACAGGACTACCGATTGAGTAGATATGATCATTTACGCTTCCCAGTATATTAGGTAAAGTACAAGCGCTTTGAAATAAACATGTGTAGTACAATTCCATGTATAAATACACTAGGTTGGTCAAGAATAACTCGGTTGTAATGATCAATAGTATTATTTATGTGCCAATTATTAACTATTTCAACAACAAAAATTAAACTGTATACCCTTAATCAGGTTGGGCATTCCATATATTGGGCATATCTATATATATATATATATATATATATATATAATTAGGGGTCATCCATAACTATCATCATTTTCACAAGCGTACAAACCGTACACTTTTTCTGACCCCCCCCCTCCCCCTTGAAAGTGTACAAATGTAAATGGTGAAAATGATGACAGTGTTTCACAGTTGCCATGTTTCGCAATAATGCGTCATTCTGATGAATCACTAGCATACAAGCAAATCATTCGAGCACTATTTTCTTTTCGTTTTGGTGGTCTTTACCTCTCCCTTGTGTGAGGATGAGCGAGCGAGCGAGCGAGCGGTAAGTGGGCACTTCGTTTTTGTCATTATTTTTCAACATTAAAAAAAGCGTACGTTCAAGTCATACCCCCTCCCCCCCCCCCCAGCGTACGGTTTGTACGCTTGTGAAAATGATGATAATTATGGATGACCCCTTATATAATATATATATATATAATTATATAATATATATATATACATATGAGTCATGCTAGTAATACTGTAGACAAGTATTATTTTGTACTCTAATTACTGAAATTATCTTTTAACGTATGCCGCGGGTCGGGAATTGCAGGAAAATGACAAAACGGTCGAATTTTAATAAACATGATTTTCAGAACGAACGATGTCTTGCGCACGTGTTGCTAACTTTATTTCACTGAATTCGTCCTAAAAGTACCAATAAAAGGATTAACTATGTCGTTACCCAACTAGCTGCTAATGTCGTTATGGCGGCTGGCCTTTAAAATCGACGAAAACGGGCCAACTTTCAGCGCGCTCAAACGTAAACATTGCTCCATGCAACGCGGCCATGTTTGGTATCCTCGTGTTCGAAATGATCCCTTCCGTACGCTACCGAAGTCAAAAATCGGCGACATCCGTACATAAATTAGTTATCGGCGCCGAAAGTGCCGCGAAACTATCCAATCACAAACAGTTTCAGCTGTTGCTTGGCAGCCCGACCTCACGCGAACCATATATGGTGATCGCGGCCACGTAGCTAATTAAAATTGACCTTATGCAACGACGCCAGCCAATCACGGTGCGGCTTCAAGATGAATGACCTGTATGTGTCATGGCGTCGGATCGACGAAAGATCCGTACGGTTTACCAATTTGAAAGAAAGAAACGATATAATAAACGCAAATAAGCTGAATGCGCGGGAGATAGCATGAACAGCCTGCATAATGCTGTTCAGTCGCGCAACGGACTCGCGGAAGCGGCAGCGAACGGGGAAAGAAATGCCGACGGCGACGTCGGGCTGGCCTTGCTACGCGGCTACGGCCGCCGGCCGCCGACCACCCGGACTGTCACTGACAGCGGCGCTGGCGCTGCCGAAGTTTGTCGCTCTATCAGTATCAGTCGGAAGTTACATTTATTTATTTATTACAGAAAATAATTTGACTGAATTTGTTTCATTCATATTAATCCAATGTGGAATTAACATAAAACGAAAGGTGGTACTGTTGTTGGATTTACTTTTCTAGCATTTTTTTTTCTTATCAAATATGAAAAGTATTTTAGGTAATTAAATTTTTAAACAATTTATTTAACATTAAATAATTCATTAAACATTAATTGTGACAGAGTATGCTTATCATTTATGATGTGTGCATGAAATTGACCAATTATTTAGTAATAGATGTTTGTGTGTGTATGTATATATATAATATATGTATATATATACATATATATATATATATATGATATAAATATGTGTATATATATATGTATAGGCCTTACATATATATATATATATGTATATATATATATGTATATATATATATATATATAATATACATATATATCAAATTTTATTTCATAAAAGACAACATTACATAATACATATACAATGCATGAGTATGCTTGGCCAGTGATGAATTTATTCACTGCCGCCGCCGCCGCCGCCGCTTGTGTAAACTATAAACAAATTCCATATATATATATACTGAATATGGTTCACACACTTTCGTTATATAGTTACCACATGCTTCTGGTATGAAAAACAGTCATAATGGTGACTTTACACTGGTGTTATTAAAAATATTTGATGTTCATTTGGTTTTTTGCCGTTTTCTCAAAACTTACTTTTCGACAATATTGCTATTTTGCGGGAGGTCTCCCGGAAAAAGTACAAAACCTAGGAGTCTGATTTTTTTACCATGTATTCCCAATGGTGCAGTGAGTGCAATGATGCTTTTTAAACATGATAGCTTTTATATGAAGATTTTTATTGATGACTGAAGTTGTTATAATATTTGGAAAAACGAAAAAAATCTTTGCAATTTCTTTTTGATAATAAATATTGTAAGGAGTTGATCAAAAACAGCATCATTGCACTCTACAACACTTCAGTGGATCATAACAAACAAAAAAGAAAGAAACATATGCATAGTTTTACTGCAAGACCTCCCGCAAAATCATGCGTACCTATTTTCACAGAAAAGCCGGTTGCCATGGTTACGGTTATGCAAATGAGATGAAATTTTACAATTGGTCATCTTTTCCCACCAGAACCACATCCTGAAAGTTTTAGAAAGATTGCTGCTCTGGTTGTTGAGATATCATCAAAATCCATTTCCCGACCAGTGTCCTACCTTAAACAATATCTCAGGTGCTGATTTATTACAAGTTTATTTGATGTTGAAACTGTATAAGTACTTATGCATATAAGTTCAAGTACTTGACCTTGACCCCGCAGTTGAAAAGGTTAACCACTGTACAGTGAAGGATCAGAGCAGTGATAGTTTTGCTTAACCGACTGTCGGTCAGCTGCGGAACTACGATGAGAAGACAGTCTGGTTACTTAGTCAGCTTTTGTTTATTTATCCGCGTGATCTATACAATGCTGCCACCTCACGGATACTGATTAATCCTGCCGTAATTCTTATTTTATAAACAACTGTAAATTATAAATTTTACTTATTTTTGTGGTAATATAACTTCAATGTTGAATACTTTTCATAGGATATCATTATCTTGTAAAAGTATATCGTTAATTTTTATTTCATAGTTGGCCTGAGAGCCAATCAGTGTCTCTACCCTAATCTGGGGTAAGGCCGCCCTAGTGGGTCGAAAATGCAGAACGTCTCTTTCCCCAGGCAGAGTTGAGGGGCTTAAAAGTGCTGCGACCTCACGGAGCCTGGGTAACCGAGGCTAGAGCGTTGACTGACCTTAGACTGCCGCAGTACGAAGGCGGAGGAGTCCTCTGTGGCCACTGACCGGTGGAAGGTGACCAGCTGGTGGTCCTCAGTGACCGCCAGGTAGCGGCCGGAGGTGATGTGACGCAGGCGGAACAGCTGTCCCCAACCCATGAAGCCCTCCGCCCACCTGTCAACACAGGGACATCTCTCACTGGGCGGTTGTATGGTACGCAGGGCTTTATGCAGGATCAAATGCCAGTCACACATGTTTTGGTGGACATGTGGTTGTTACCTGTTAAGCTAGTTCACAAACTTTAAATATATTTGTTTACTTGAAAAGGACTACAAACACACATGTGACACCATTTACGCTCACTTTTAAGGCATAACTGACAATATGTATGGGTTTGGAAGATTTATTTAATTTTTTTGCTCCTTCATTTTTTTACCCGTCCACCCATATTTCTACCCGTCCATATTCGTTTTTACCCGTCCAAATGACGGGTGGACAGCTCTCTGCATAAAGCTATGATGGTACGAACAGAAATACACTGGTCTTTTCTTTAGCACACTCTCTGTTGTTATATTCCCTGTATACCTGAAGTCTGAGGTGTGGCTGGCATTGATTTATTTTTCCCTTCTTCCATCACTGACAATGCACTGCCATCTCCTTCACCCTGCTCCCTTCTCTCCCATTTTTGGTTCCCTCCAAATCTAGGAAATCTCCCTTCAGACTTTTTCCCATTTCTAGGCATTGATCTTCTCCTACCATATAATCTGAGTGTATCCAATTAGTTGATGTTTAATAATTGGGATTGTTGAACTGAGGCAAGCGGAGTTGCCAAAATCACCACCAAAGTTTCAAACGGCCAATGGGAGCAACTGAAGCCCGGTGCTTTCAACTGGGAAAAGTTTTTTATCATGTGGCCACCACACCATACAAATTGAAACACTAACATTTCTCAGGTGCCACTTTCTGCTACTGCCATGACGACACCACTAAAGCAAACTGTGTTAGAAGCGACAAATGTTGTGGATAGATAAATGGCTGCACATCAGTGCAAATCATAGAAATGTGTCTAGATAAAATGTCTTCCTCTTGGATCCCATAAAAACAGGCGAGTCTAGTTTATTGACAGCTACACCCAATCGGCAGTTTCATGTTCCATTGACAATCTTGCCTGTCCACATTTATGATTGTGTTTGTTGCGCCTCTAAGTTTGAATTTATTTCAAGGACACAGGCACTGTAGAAGTGTTACAATTACTTATTTATGCATTTACACTTCTCCCTAAATATGGCTGTCATCTCCCTCTGCTTAAACCACTTTTAACAGAGGAATGAAAGGTATGTAGTGAGTAGGGAAAGGGATACTTACTTAGTTCTCACGTGTTCTAGTTTCCATAGCGATCTTGCATGTGACTGCACGGCTCCCGACT
This sequence comes from Oasisia sp. SBJ-2009, assembly GCA_964017155.1. NCBI lineage: Eukaryota > Metazoa > Annelida > Polychaeta > Sabellida > Siboglinidae > Oasisia > Oasisia sp. SBJ-2009. The sequence goes on from OZ024856.1 coordinate 45,757,359, forward strand.
CATACATGACAACACTGAAACACACATTGGACAATTCATGATTCAAGGTGTAAAAACAGACTATCATTTCAAAACGATAACTCGACTATTTATACTGTAATTTCAAGTAAAACATTTTCATATCAGGTCATCCCAGACAAATGAAACACAGAAGTAGTACAAGTCCTAATATTAGCCACAACTCTAAGGTAACTCCCAGTCAGATATAATCTGTAAATGAAAGTAGCATACTTACTCGTTGACATTTTCCGAATCTCGAGATGGTATCGTTAAACATTCGTCTCCGTGGAACAGTCGCAGGACATCCCCACCAAACACAAAACCTGAAATGTCAAACAACGTCCAAAATCAGTTTCGGTTTCACTCAGACATTTTCCTTATTTCCCATCCCTTCTGACAGAAATGTAACGTCTTCATATACTGATTGGCAACTATTTTTATTTATAATTCAAAATGTTCATAAATACACCATAAAATACATATACACACAGATACACTAACAAATACCAAATCAAATTCCAACAAGCCCTCAGCACCATCCACCTTGTTGCTCCAGCCCACCTCACTAGATTATAGCCAAAGAAATAGACACAGCAAACTGTTTTTAATCTGCACAAATTATTACACTTATCTACACAGTTAATCGCACGTTTTCAGTTTTATTGTTCTTATTGTTCTTCTAACTTCACTTTCATCTTCATGCAACTTTAGAATTGCGCACCGCACAAACTCCTATGTTAGCCCCAGAATGGGCTGTATGGAGTATATGAACAAAGAACAAAGAAATGAGTTGACTCACCGACAGACTTCTGTCTGATGGCTCCTGAGCTGATGGGTTGTACGGCCCAGAGAGTCTGCTGGAAGGATGCCATCACCATCTCACCCATCCCTATGTGCTGGAGGCACAAACACATCAACCACGTCAGCACATTCACATTTATGTGTTTTATGCTTTCTTAACCACTTGTTGTGATGTTTATTTTAATTTATTTATATTTTTACTTTATAAAATATATATATATATATATATAATTAACTTTTTTTACTTTTAGAAACTCATAAGAAACCACCCCTCACCAGAGACCACCCCTCACCAGAGACCACCCCTCACCAGAGACCACCCCTCACCAGAGACCACCCCTCACCAGAGACCACCCCCCACCAGAGACCACCCTCACCAGAGACCACCCTCACCAGAGACCACCCTCACCAGAGACCACCTCCCACCAGAGACCACCTCTCACCAGAGACCACCTCTCACCAGAGACCACCCCTCACCAGAGACCACCTCTCACCAGAGACCACCCCTCACCAGAGACCACCCTCACCAGAAACCACCCCTCACCAGAGACCACCCCTCATCAGAGACCACCCCTCATCAGAGACCACCCCTCATCAGAGACCACCCCTCACCAGAGACCACCCTCACCAGAGACCACCTCTCACCAGAGACCACCCCTCACCAGAGACAAACCCCTCACCAGAGACCACCTCTCACCAGAGAACATCCCTCACCAGAGACCACCCCTCGCCAGAGTCCACCCCTCACCAGAGACCACCCCTCGCCAGAGACCACCTCTCACCAGAGACCACCCCTCACCAGAGACAAACCCCTCACCAGAGACCACCTCTCACCAGAGACCATCCCTCACCAGAGACCATCCCTCACCAGAGTCCACCCCTCGCCAGAGACCACCCCTCACCAGAGACCACCCCTCGCCAGAGACCACCCCTCGCAGAGACCACCCCTCGCAGAGACCACCCCTCGCAGAGACCACCCCTCGCCAGAGACCACCCCTCACCAGAGACCACCCCTCACCAGAGACAATCCCTTCACCAGAGACCACCTCTCATCAGAGATCACCTCTCACCAGAGACCACCCCATACCAATATGCCAACCCCTATTTAGAGACCACACTTCACCAGAGATCAAGCCTCACTTGAGGCCACCCCTCAGGTAAAGACCACAGCCGGCCATTCACCAGAAACCAACCCATCACCAGAGACCACACCTCACCAAACGACCCTTACAAGAGTTCAACCCCTCATGAGAGACCACTTCTGACAAAAGACTACCCCCTCACCATAGACCACCCCCTCATTAGAGACCACCTCTCAACACACAACCCCTTACCAGAGACCCCCATGACAAGAGACCACCCCTTGTCAGAGACAAACCCTCAGCAGAGACCCTCTTTCAAGCTGCAAGTGAAACTTCCCATAATAATTCACCCCTCACGAGTAGCCACCCTGCCTAAAAGACCTCTGAACTTGCATTCTGAATGTGGCGGCCTCACAATAAGACTACTGCATTTCAACCAGAGAAATAGAGACCGTGTCCTCCTTGTACTTACCAGGTACCTCTCTGAGGCAACACTGACAAGGATGAGGTCATCACCGACCCTGACCTTCTCGCCCTCTGACCTTTGTTTGGATGCTGGGTGAATGGTCCACCAGCAAGATTCACCTGCACGTCAAGGAACACTCAAATCATACATCTGCAAAACGTATATTTTTAACAGGCAAAATACTTCAGGTATGTTCAATTACACTACAAGAAATCAACTTACTTAGGAGCAAACATATGACATCTCAACATCACATCAGCACTTGAGCAAAATTGGCTGTAGATGGGACAAAACATCATATGTTTCAATATTTGCTCCAAGCTATAACATTTCAGGTTCCGACTAATATATTAGTTTGCCAACTGTGTCAGAATATTACACAATCTAAATTAAGTGCAGTAACTGTGAGCAATATTTCGTACCAAAATACTGCAAATGATACATATTAGAAAATCTAGATTGTCTAAAGAATGCAAAACCTGAGATTTATGTCTGCGTTTGATCACCGTCCCTGGTAGGCTGCACCTGGACATTGTATGAGGCATTTCCTATGAGCTGGGTCAACAGGGATGGAAGGTCACTCAGTTCAATATTTATGTTTTGCAGATGTTAGCTTATAGTGTCTGTGTTTCATTACAAGATAATGTGTGATTTATAACAATAATAAATAAGTTATAATAAAACTTTGATAGCACCTTACAAACGTACATAAATAACAAACCAGGATAAGAGAGACCTATATGCCGACAGACATACAAGTCTTCAGCAGTCCTATTCTTGAGTCAATTACTACAAGCAATCCAGTGGTAATTTCACTAACAACCAAGGAGAGCTTTGAAAAATAATTACTGGCAAAATGTGTAATACGTTAGCAGAAGTGCTTGTCAGAGGAGCCCTTGAAAAGTTTTAGAAATATCTCGCATATGCCATCCTAGTAGCCCTAGGGAAGGAAATGCAAGCCAAGAGGATGATGAACTAGCATTCTATGCACAACAGCATGCCTATAGCATATTCAAGTAATCATGGGTGATTAATGTTGTTCCCCAGGTGCCTAAAAACACAGTGTACAATGACCTGATAACAAACATGTTCAGGCCATTGAACCCAACAAGATGAATGCCCGAATACTACAGTACGCTAATTTGTCAAAACATTCAATGTCTGAATAGAAAAGAATACGAATTTGTTAAAACATTCACTGTGTGAATAGTAAAGTATACTAATTTGTCAAAACATTCACTGTCTGAATAGCAAATTATACTAATTTGTAAAAACATTCTATGTCTGAGTAGTAAAGTATACTAATTTGTCTAAACATTCAATATCTGAATAGTAAAGTATAGTAATTTGTCAAAACATTCAATGTCTGAATAGTAAAGTATACTAATTTGTCAAAACATTCAATGTCTGAATTGTCTAATTTGTCAATACAATCACAATTTGAATAGTAAAGTATACTAATTTGTCAAAACATTCACTGTCTGAATACTAAAGTATACCAATTTGTCAAAACATTCACTGTAGAAATTGAGTCATATCTTCACATAAGTACTATCAAAGCATGTGTCAAAAATAAACCAACTTTTCACTACTAAATCAACCTGGTTAAAAAATACCAAATAAAAATTCTATGTTTGCGAAAAGACAAATTATGCAAATTTTGCGATTCTGATTTTTTTTTCAGCAAGCACTATAATTTGTATTGCCCCGGAGGGCTAAAACTCTTTAAACCGAAAGAAAAGCTATTCCAGCAAAATACCTTTCTCCGTCAGTAAACGCATGGCTGGCAGCAGCATGTAATGTTGTAAACAATCATACTACATACAATTATAATTACTAACTCTTAACTAGTTAACAACTTTCAACTAATAGTAAGTTTATATTGTACTTCTCAAAAAACAGAAGATTCTTCAAGTTTAGAAAATTATAATATACTGTCATGTATGTTACATATAGTTTCAAAATGTATTTATTACTTTTCTTTTTTGTGACATGTAGCACAGAAAACAAAAACTCTAGTTGTTTCCCATCTACACATTTAACAAATAAATTTACACTCTATTTTACGCACTCTTGTGGCTAAATCATTAGTTGCAAATGTATGTAATGTATAAATAATTTATATATCTGGCTTTATTTATTACCTGGTGAACTGTTCAATAAATTACTATGCCACTAAATTCTAAAAATAAAAATAATAGTATATTTTGTCTGATGTTAGGAATCATTTATACAAATCATTGGCACGGGTCCTACCTTCAGATGTTTCAGTTAGACCAACGTCAAAGGCCAACTTGTCACTGGAGGAACTCTGGGTTGAGAGACAGGACAGATACTGCAAAAGAACAGACGCATGAAACATCTTTTTAAATACTGAAACATACGCAGTTGACCATCAGGACATGGGTAGAGATGTCTAAAACGTTTAACACAATCGCCTACTTTAAAACAGGACATTAATTTGGATTACACAAACTACAGCCCAGACAGTATTTCCGTCTTCAGCCAAAGTTGCAATAAATGGCAGCACACAGAGCTCTAGGAATGTCACCTTTGAGGTGTCGTCACCACTGGACCAGTGTTGGCTGTCATGTGACAATTACAGCAGTAACATAGAATGCCGATAAAGGTGTGATATGGCCTTCCATCCAAAAATTAATTCAAGCATTAAACGGTCTGAAAGATTTACTTTTTTGTTGGTTTAGATCTATGTATTGTATTAGTAGTGGCTCGGGGGTAGAGCTTTGGATTCTTGACTATGAGAACCCGGGTTCGAATCCTGTGCTATGGTGTTAAAACCTTGGGCAAGTTTTTCACTCTACATTGCTCCAGTTCACTCTGCTGTATAAATGAGTACCTGGCTATAGACAGTGGTGAATATGTGTACGAGCAGCCTTCGCGCAATAATTGTAGCATATGGCTGGATGTTTCCCAAAGAAGGCGAGATGGTGTCTGAGTGAACAGATTTGTCAGGGAAGTATAAAGCGCTTTGAATGGTCCTGAGGACTGGATACTGTGCTATATAAGAACTTGCATTTTTTTTAGTTTGAAGAACTAAACTTGGTATAATACATTGAATAGTTTACACAGATGGAGTAACTGGTATTACCATTCTGCTGTGACTGTGGCGCAGTAAGACAGCGTGACCATAGAGCAGGGTCCGGTGGCCTCCTGACTGCAGAGTCTGTGAGAGAAACACATCACAATGTATACAGAAGTATCTACATGTGAGCAGTTTATGCTAGCATATTCACCAAGCCATGTTGTGTATCTAACATAAAATATTTATACTTTTATTTATATTTATACCAGGCCAGGACAATAAACGAACTTAGTCACGCCTCGGAAGAGATTGGAGAGGTCACCCAGACCTATATAATTAATTTTTTTTCAAATTAATCAGCCTTGACTATGCAAACTGGATAAAAACATGAAAAAAATACATCAATAGAGAAACCACATCAGAAAATAAATCTACAGATGGTCTCAATGCTCAGTTTTGGGCAACTATTGACCGGTCTTGACATAAGATCTTGAGGTAAGATCTTGACAGACAGAATTAAGTTGTGAAACACAGATTGTAGATGTTACAAGTGTTCAAAAAGCAGGGTGCAATAAAGCAAGTATTTTTTAAGTCTGACAAACACGCACAATAATCTTGCTAACACATTACAAACCAGAAGCTGGATGTGGACTCATCCTGTACTAACTAGTGGAATACAGGCTGGACATATCAAACATACACAATTACCCAAGGAATTTAAATCCTAGGTATGATGACATCTAAAATGTCCCTTACATATTTTTTACAATATATTTGAACTTTGAAGTGACAAAGTGTGAACGTACGTCTTCCTGTGACTTGGCGGAGACCATCTCTTGCAGGGCCCGGACTGAGAGGGCCTGCTCCAACACAAACACACACACCGACACGTCAAACGGCAGCTCCTGAAACCAAAATAAAATTTTAACTTGCATTACTGTTGTATTAAAAACATTTTTTATTTAAAATTTTAATTAATCTTTTTTTAAATAAATTTATTTAAAATGTTTCATAATTTGAAGCTGGTCAAGATATGACGCAGTTTACATATCTATGATAATAAGTAATACATCTGATTAAAATAATGTTATTCAACCCATTAGCACTCAGCCGATTTTACCGTGAAGCCTGTGGCTCCTCAAATATTTGACCTAGATGTTTAAAACTATTGCTTGCTTCATTGTCTTTGCTCTAGCGCCTTTATTATTCAATTCTCGCTATTGCATGTAGTATGCATGTTATAGATAATAAAAGTACCTACACAGTGGTGTCAAAACTGTTGTTATAACTTTAAAATGTGTTAACCATTTCTTGGTTGACACTATGACATTCTTAAACTTTTTGTAAATAAAATACTTTGTAGCGGTGTAACTTTTTTATGCTTGCATTTCTACACCTACAAGTTGGGTTTATTTAAAAGAACATTAAATTATCTACACTCTGGTATATAACTTGTTATAATATATTACACATTTTAGCTGTACACGTGGCCAACTCCTGGCTGGAGGACATTTTTAAATGTCCAAAAACAAAAACTATTGCTCTTAAATTTTGAAAAACGTGGTAAATATTTTTGAGAACAGAAGTATCCAAGATAGTCACAATGTAATGTTATATGTTTAGATAGGTGTCGCATTTATTGCATTTCTTAGTCACTAGATGCAACCATGTAAACAGAATTCAAACGCTGTGCTGTATTCGCTGGCTTGGTATGGCCGACCTGAGGAGATTCGGGGTGACCTTCAATGCCCGACTTGTATGCTAATCGGTTAAAATGTCTAAATCATAATTTGTATAACCAATATTAAACATACATAACTTGTTAGCATAACATTATGAATCAATCTGTTAGGTACTCCAACAATGATGGTGTTATGTAACAATTATGTGTGACAAATTAAAGTGTGATCAGCACAAATTAAAGTATTTTGTGCATGCTGCTTTTCATTTCATGAAATGATGTGGTATATATAGGGTTAAGTGTATTTTAATTTGATATTTTGAAATGAGAAAACAAAACCTCCTGTCCTGTAGCAATGAATCATGTATGCAGGCATATTACACATGCAATTTGTGCATTTTTGTAAAGCGCCTGAGAGCAATTAATTCGGGCACTATACAAATAAATATATACTGAATCTGAGTTAAGTACATCACAAAAAGCCAATATCAGTGATAGTATCTGAGGAAGGTGTCTGAGCATGTTAATGTTTGTACAAGTCACAAGTTATGGTTTCACCCAGACCTTGAAATTCATGACAGTCAACTTTTGTCCTTTCACAAAAATTAATTCCTAAATTGGTCAGTGTGGGCTGTGGGTACTATATGTATGTATGCAGCATCTGGTGTTATTGTTATCAGGTGCTGTAGAAGTTGGAGGAGACATGATCTGGCAAATATTTAGCTTAAACGCATTTTTATTTACTTTTTGAGGCTGGAAGAATGTTTCAATGCGATGGTTGGGACAGAGCCCTCAACAATTTGGTTTTTAAATTTAGACCTTGGATTAACCGTCTGTTTTCTAGTGTGTTGAGATTGAGGTCGGTGAGCATGCCAGGCTATTCTACATATAGCAGAAGCGTAGGGCCCCCTTGTCCACCCACAAACACTGCCTACAATTAACTACCACACATCCACACACAAAAAATATATTACAATGTCTGCTTTCAAGAGTCAACATCATTTAGAACAAAGGTGATTATAGTAGTGCTGGTTCGATACCAAAAATATCGAAGTATCGCGATACTTGCGAAAGTTCGATACCGATATTTAGTGGTATCGCGATACTTCGATATTTTTGGTATCGAACGCCCACTATTCGATACCTTCGATACCTTCGATACCTTCGATACCTTCGATACCTTCGATACCTTCGATACCTTCGATACCTTCGATACCTTCGATATTTCGATACTCGACATCGAGTCCAGTCGACGAACGTCACGAAGTTGATGCGAAGGCGCAACATCGTTGTTGATGACGACGTTGTTTACGGGAGCTATCACTACAGCGCTTCGCAGCCTAAATTGACTTAGGCGTGGTTGTTTAAAAAATAATATAACATAAAATGTGAATTGTTTTCTAAAACTTTATTGTAGAATTAGTCTCTATGATAACTGTTTTCTGTGTGCTATCTTAGCGTAGGTCAGACTTCGCTTAGCCTCGTTACCCAAACCAAAGTTCGTATGTGACGCTCTCGTTTGGTGGCAGTACCATGCCATCTTTCTCCCTACTTTATTTACGGTTACGCGTACAAAAACACACATCCTATAGTATTTGTATAGAGTGTTTATTGCACGCACTAGCATTTATGAAACTAGTTTAATAATAACATTATTAATATAAATATTTATTCTAGCGCGATGCGGAGGTTATGTTTATCAGGGTTCCGTTTGATGGCGCCACCATTTGCCGTACACGATGCCCATAACCAAGGCGAACGACAACAAGTCGCAACGTTCATTGCTAATAATTTGGCAGTTTTCCCACAAAGAGTGTCTGCTGTGCTAGAGGCGTCTCAAAGATAGCGGGGGAAATACATCGAATTTGACGAAACATGTCACCATTCAAGAAGCTATCAAAACGTGATGATCAACTTTCATCGTATGGCGTCGTCGACGTCGTGGACAACGTCAACGACGGTTAACGTCGCATTCGGCATTGCCATTGACTCGAGAACGTATTCTATAGAAATATTCGACAGTGTCAGTGAGCGAGAATGGACATCTAGTTACAGTCGAAGCGAATCGCCATCGGTTGCCGAATCTACTAAGTAACTGCGGCAAACATCGCCAAGAAGTGACATACGCGACGTGACTGATTAACGATGACGATGTGCTTACTGAATCTACTGACTGTCACTCTCAGTCTCACTGTGACACTGCCAGTCACTGGCACTGGCCAAACAGATTCACCACTGGCAGAGCCAGAGGTAGAGGAAGAAACTGACCGGTTCTTGAAAACAGTTGCAAAAACATTATGGGGCTTGTTATGTGTACTTGATAACGTGGTAATTTAAGTTTTATAAAAAAAAAATTAGTTTGAACTGGGAAGTGCAATTGTAATTTTTATTAATATTGTTTCTATTATTAATTAGTGTTATTTTATTGTAATCGTCTATACAGTTTTGATGTTAAATCACAATTATCTTTAAGATACAATTAATTATAAAACAGTTATAACAGTGAGTGTGCAGCTGTGCTGGCAGTGGCACTATTATAAGTGATAGGTGTATTTATATTTAATATAATAATAACATATTATTTGTATGTTGTGTTTCAGCTGTATTTGTTGATGGTCACTTTAGGAGACACATTGAATTGAAATTAAGCTGCTATATTATAGTGTATTTACAAACAGCTGGGGTGAAGTATTGTTATTAATTTAAAATAATTCAGTGCAATTGATGAATTTATTTGTCACTAGGTATTTTATTGCAGTTGTCTTTATTGTTTTAATTTTATATTGCAGTTACCTTTTAGTTTTACAACAGTAATCAATTATATTGAAACTGTTGTTTGTTTACTTACATAAAATGAAAATTGCATTTTAATCATTGTTTGTATGACTATACAATTATCACATAATTATTTCCCTACTTGTAAGTGAAAAATGGTGTGTGTTTCTGTGGCATTAGTCTAAGTGGATAGTAGTGTGTTTCTTTGGAGATCTCTACTGTACTGAATTACACTTACAAGGTAAATTTTGAGTATCGAATAAAAATCTGGTATCGATTGATATCGAAGAATTCTGGTATCGAACCAGCAATATATCAATCGGTATCGAAGAATTCTGGTATCGAACCAGCACTACTTCTGTTGCATACTGTTTCTACTGGGAACTGTGTTCTATGTGAACATTAGACTTACAACGTAAGTATCGAGTATCGAGTATCGAACAAAATTCAGGTATCGATCGGTATCGAACAAAACCTGGTATCGAACCAGCACTAGATTATAGTACTACTAAAACCCATGGTTTTTATTAACAAACAGACTACATTGAGTGTGCCACAAGGCACAAGGCATTGACATACAACACATGAGGACATTCTCCCTGAAAGTGAATCTGGGCTATTTTTATGGACGCAAGTAGCTCAGTGGGATGGAATTTCCTAGTAGGCTGGACGGTCCAGAGCACAGCTGTTTGGTCAGCATTCACCTGTTCAGTAATTGGGTCAACTATACACTAGGTTAATGGGTCTTTTCCTGGGAACTCATCTTTGGTTTGGCTACACTTACAATGCCTCCCCATGGCTCTACTACAGACCTACGCCATACTTGAAATGAGGTTTTTGGTGAAACTCAGTTGATTTTGTCAAGATTACCCATCAACTCACCCACCAGTAATCTGACTAATCTTGGAACTAAATTATTAAACATTAGAGATGTACTAAGTTCAACAATTAGACCATATCTAATAAAGTACTTATGTTGCATAACAGCTATAGGCTAGGACCATACACCAAACACATGGATAAACATTTCTGTACCCGTAACTACTGTATATGGCAGTACCACGGAGTGCGCATTTCACAAGGAAAACCCTAACATAGCCTAACCATGTTCCCACCATGTGTACAAGCCTTGAGCCTGCTGAAGTTTCCCATCTGATACAAAATAAGAACACGTGGACAGATCACGTCGCATTCATTCCGCTCAAGGCCGATAGATGATGATAAAGTCTATTTGATATCACACGATGGACAGGCAGCTGCGTCCTTTTTCAGCGAGATCGTCAGAGCGAAGTGACGTGAGAAATGAGGCTGGTGCTCTCCTCATGTGCACCACATACCGAGGCAGAACTAAATAAGTTGACTTCTACCTGGATGAACACAGCCGACTCCACACCACACGGCAACAGCTGGCGGCTCTAAATATTACAGCAGTTAAGCCGTCCTCCGAAATAACCCAACTGCACCCAGCCCAGCACTTCCCAGTAGTCCCACAGGGAGGGAGGGGAGGAGGGAGGGAGGCTGTCAGACTCATCAGTTACATCAGCCTTGAACAGACCCAACCAGGCTTGCTCGCTTCGTACTCCCTGTGCAACTCATCAAGCCAGGGACAGACTTAACCAGGCTGACAGGCTTCTCTGCAACTCATTTGGCCCACTGTGAATCGTGTTCATTAATGTTCTGTCAAATATAGCTCTAGCACCCTCCCTTCACAACTCATTTGGCCCACTGTGAATCGTGTTCATTAATGTTCTGTCAAATATAGCTCTAGCACCCTCCCTTCACACCTCATTTGGCCCACGATAAACCATGTTCATTAATGTTCTGTCAAATCTAGCTTTAGAACCCTCCCTTCACAACTCATTCGGCCCACTGTGAATTGTGTTCATTAATGTTCTGTCAAATGTAGCTCTAGCACCCTCCCTTCACACCTCATTTGGCCCACGATGAACCATGTTCATTAATGTTCTGTCAAATCTAGCTTTAGAACCCTCCCTTCACAACTCATTCGGCCCACTGTGAATCGTGTTCATTAATGTTCTGTCAAATCTAGCTCTAGCACCCTCTCTTCACAACTCATTTGGCCCACTGTGAATCGTGTTCATTAATGTTCTGTCAAATCTAGCTTTAGAACCCTCCCTTCACAACTCATTCGGCCCACTGTGAATCGTGTTCATTAATGTTCTGTCAAATCTAGCTCGTGGGCCTTCACTTCACAATTAATTTGGCCCGTGTTGAACTATGTTCATTAATGTTCTATCAAATCTCAAATTCCCTCTACAACTCATTTGACTCATTAATGTTCTATATAAAATCTCTCCAATGCTCAATCAAACAATGCTCAATCAAACACATTTGGCCCATTGTGAACAGTGTTCATTGATGTTCAGATCTCTACTATAGTACATTTATTGGCTTAATTTTATACATGGTTTAATAAGAATATACTATGGTGTAAGTAATAGTAATAATAATAAGAACATTTACTGCAGTGTAAGTCATATCCATTTTGATATAATTTCAGTTAGTTTGTTATTTTGATAACTAAATCAGGCAGCATGAGAAATTGTATAGATGCTTGCTATATATATAGTACTTGGTACATGTACATGAACTTTACCATACATAGTATCATTCTTCTCATTTTTGGCCATATATAGATATTCACCCATCAGTTTATAATTTGTCAGTCTCTTAAAAACTCTGTTACACTACTGAATAAACAAACTAACAGGTTATGCTGGATAGATAAGTGATTCTGCATTTTTCTGAAAGTGGTTCTATATAACAAGATTAGCAAAGGTGTAACTACGGAAAGCAGCATTAAGTTATTAACCAGTCTACCATACTGCTATAGATACATATTTTGTATCTACTGTTTGTTGCATGATTAAACACTTTTCATGAGGTTCTGTTTTGAGGTACTGTGATTCTAACTGTCTATTGCCACCAGTTTCATTGGCATTCGTTTGACCAAGTAATGCTCTATATCAAATCTCTGCAATGACCATTGTGAACAATGCTCATTAATGTTCAATCACATTTCAAACCCCATCAGCAACACATTTGGCCCATTGTGAACATATGTTCATTGGTGTTCAGATCTCTACTATAGTTCATGTATTAGTTTAATTTTACACATGGTTTAATACGAATATACTACAGTGTAAGTAATAGTAATAATAATAAGAACATTTACTGCAGTGTAAGTAATATCCATTTTGATATAATTTAAATTAGCTTGATATTTTGATAACTAAATCAGGCAGCACGTAAAACTGCTTGTTATGTATAGTACTTGGTACATGTACATGAACTTTACCGTATCATTCTCATTTCTCTGCCATATATATTCACCCATCAGTTTATAGTTTGTCAATGTCTTAAAACCTCTGTTACACTACTGAATAAACAAGCTAAAAGGTTATGCTGGATAGATAAGTATTTCTGTATTTTTCTCAAAGTGGTTCTATCAAGATTAGCGAAAGTGTAACTATGAAAAGTAGCCTTAAGTAAATAACCAGCCTACCATACTCTGAGACATATAAATATTTTGTATCTGCTGTTTGTTGCATAAGAAAAACTTTTCATGGGGTTGTTTTTTGAGGTGCTGTGATTCTAACTGTCTATTGCCACCTGTTTCATTGGCATTCCATGGAGCAGAGTAGTCGTGGCCTTAACGCTCAAGGTGGTACGCCCAGGTAGTCAACAAACTGGTCAGGGAATCTCAGTGACCGGGTCAGTATGTCCAGTGTTATTAATGACCACAGACACATGGTGCGAGAATGTGCACTGTGTGAGAAACTAGAAGTCAGAGGTTGAAATCACTGCCAAGACAACAGTTACAGCGAACATTACATGCATGCAACATGTGCTATTAGTAAACATGGGTAATGAGTTTTTGCTGAAATCTCGTTGCTAATTCTACTCAACCTATTCATTTGAACTGGGTTTTTCTTGGTAGCTGTATTCACCCCTTAATTGGCACTCACTTTCTGCTAATATTAGTTAGAGATGTAGGAAACATAACTTTGCATCACATAAAGGTTAACATTTAAAATTTATTTCTAACTATTAATAAACAAAATCCACTCAAATCACTGTCATAATGTCAACCATAAAACTTCCCCTGGCGCAGAGAGCAATTTCTAATCACGACCAAATAGTAGCAACGGGAATTCTTGATGATGTGTTTTGTATTATGAGACGTTACGGAACTTAGTGATGCAAGAAGAGTCAGACGGTTGTGTGTTTATGATAACTGGGATGATGTGGAAGTGCTATAATTAGAGACGATTACAAGATTTACACCTAGACAAGTGATAATACGTGTGGCAGGGTGGAGTAGACGACCAAGCAGTTACAACATCCACCTATCAACCAATAGATTCAGGGTTCATATTCTTTTGCTATTGTTTTTTAAGATAATTTTGTTCAGTCAACACTGCCACAGTTCCCTCCTCTGTATAAATGAGTATCTGTGTCTGCTTAGTATTTGGCAAACCCCAGCTGTGTATTGCGTCAGTGAGGTCGGTTGCTCTATTAGCTTTGTGCATGGCCTAGCAGTTCCTCAAATTGTAGGGCATCCTTTTAATTATGATGGATGTTTATGTATGGATATTCACCATGCTGTAATCTCAGGATGGCTTAATACTTCCCAGGAAGTTGAGATGTGTTCTGCCACAGAGTGAAGAGTAAATTGTTCACCAGAGTCCTAAAGTCCTCTTGACATTAGAATATATTTTCCATGGGACTACCTGTTGGAATTTCTCATAAGGCTAACTAGCTACTACTTACAAAGCGTAAAGGTAATTGTTTATATAACATAGTGTACAGTCCACAGTCCTGTTCAAAACACTGAAACTTCACCTTCCTAAAAAACCTGCTTGAGCATTTTTACACCATGTGGACTTGTTTGGGAAGCAATTTGCCAAGTGCAAGTTACTGTTACTCTTTTAGAAACTGAAAGTAAGCCAAACAGTTGGCTACAGTGTCTGCTAGCCCATTTTATCCGGAATACGATTCTAGTCGTAGTTACCCTTTTTATCCGGAATACGATTCTGGTCGTAGTTTGCACTTGGCACGGCTTCCCCGCACTCTGACGTTTTGGAATCCCATTGGCTGGTTAACACCGAATGACGTCAGTATATCGGGATCACTAGGAAACCCATATTTTTCAACCAATCACTGCCGTTCTTTGGGTATTTGCCGTCCAAAGTCGGCACCCCCAAGCCAAAGTGAAATCAAAGATGGCGTCGAGTCGCAAAGATCGTTAAATGTTGACGTATTTCGAAGGATAACTCCATTAATTTACTTCATACTGTTGATGACAAGAAGACAGACACGTGGATAGCCGATATAAGATGGACGGTTATGGTATTTGATGCGATATTTGTCCGTGAAGACATACTTTGAAGCCATCGAAGTGGGGTCGACCGACAACGGCATTCATTTTCGCTCACCGCGCACCACGGCCACGCCGGTTTTTTTGGCGCCAAACAAAGTTAAGATTATTTCCAACGATGGTAACTACTTCATCAATAAAGTGACGTTGAAATGTTGACCAACGTTATTACTTTAGAGTACTTATTTATTAGTTATAAGAAATAAGCCACAAAATTATACATCGTTGACAGAAAATATTTCACAAATTTGCATAATTCCGCTCAGCGGCGCTACACGTTGGCGATTCAATCGACTGGCATGGGGGTTATTACAAACAATTTTACATTATGAGATTATTATCCAAGATATGTGGACAAGTTGTATACCTTTGTTTTCAGCAGAGAGTAATGCATAAAATAAAGTCAACTTGCTCATTGACATGTTGTCTCCTTCTTGGCGAAAATGTCAGGTGAAAAGTAATGTGACAAACCTCAACATAGGTTTGAATTTATTGGGCATGTTTTGTCATATGCCACATAAAATATATATGATAAAACTATGAGTTTGTCAATACGACTTGATAGTTTATTTTATCTACTTTCTAAAGGTATATCACATTTAAAAATTGATTGAGAAATAATAAAGTTATGTCCATTTTAAATGAAGGCCTGTCATTTTTTAATGCTGACAGATTGATTTGAGGAAATGATCAGGAACTGGCTGCAACTCGTCTGCACTAGCTTCAGGATAAAATGGGCTAGACCAACTTGATCAGCTGACATGTCTGTTAATTGCTGCTAATGACAAAGTGCTAGAAGTAAAGGTAAGTTCTTAGAACAGTACTTATGTAGTCCACAGGACTGTTGGAACGCCTTAAACCCATCAGCCTGCCAGACCTGCTCATTCCTACACACAGTGGACTTGATTGGGAGGCATTCTACCAACTGCAATCACTTTAAATAAAAACTGAAAGTAAGCCAGGTTGGCAAATACACTGAGATGGAAAAGTGTAATAGTATGCAGCTGCCCTGAGTCACTGGCATGTATCCACCAGTGCCTAGAGTTGAACGAAGTGGTTCAATGACTTCACTCCAGTCTGATATTCTAAACCATGAATTTTTGTGGTTGACACAGTTAAGTGAAGGACAGTTGCCTAGAGGACATTTGCCCAGTAGTAAAATTAAAAAGTGAACACTTACTCAGTGACAAATAATATTCCATAAGTGTAATCCTTGCCCTAAACGACAATGCAATTGCCCTTACAGGTATGAATATAGTTGTAACATATTGTATTGTAACCTTAATTCTAATCCAAAACCAAAACCTCACTTTAACTCTAATCCAAATTTATTTATTATAGTTCATAATTTGATTACATTTATTATTTAATGACATTTTCTGTTACTACGTGACTGTCCACATTTTTGTTTGACCACTGGGCATAGCTTTATGTAGAGACCCGTCCACCCGTCATTTGGATGGGCAAAAACGAATATGGACGGGTAGATATATGGGTGGAGGTAAAAAAATGAAGTGCAAAAAAGGTCTTCCAAAAGCATAGATATTTTTAGTTATGCATTGAAAGTGAGTGTAAATGGTGTCATATGTGTGTTTGTAGCCCATTTCAGATCATCAGGCACATTTGAAAGTTTGTAAACTGGCTTATCAGTTAACATCCATGTGTCAACCAAATCGTAAGACTGGCAATAATTTTATCCTGCATAAAGCCCTGCCACTGGGCGACTGTCCACGTTTCTGTTTGACCACTGGGTAACTGTCCATATCTCAACTAATGCAACTTCCATAAATGCAACTATTCCTCACTTCATCGGTCCAGCTAACTTTTCATATATTAATTCAACTAACAGGGACAGTGGATATCAGAGTATTCTAAGTACAAAAGTTAGGATGCCTGAGGCTATCATATTGTTGTTTGGACTGGCAAATATTTTACTCAAAAAATGTGCAGATCCCACAATTGCCATTTTATGTTTAGCAAATTTCACATTTTCTACATCTAAAGCTGAAATTGTGAATGTTATTAATATCCTATGATACTATGTTACCTTATGAACAATCAACTTTTTTATGGCACTAAATGTGTTCCCACATTGCAAAACACTAAGGTTCTGCTGGCCACAATGTTTAGCTCAGATCTGTGTGAAGCACAGGTGGTATTCCTTGTCCAAGAACTAGTACAATAACAGCCAACACCCTACCCCCCTAGTAAGATCACAAAAAAGAAGTTTGGTAAAGTGTTTAATGGTAGGTGCGCCTCACCTCACCAACTTGCCTAAAAGGTGGAAATATGTGACATGGCAAGACACAAAAAGCCCTCCGTCTTTTTTACTTGGCAAGACACAAAAAGCCCTCCATCTTTTTTACTTGGCAAGACACAAAAAGCCCTAGAGAGCTATCTTTTTTACCTGAACACTGCCAGGAGAGTGAAATATCCGACACAGGGAAAAATATGTGACCTGCCATGCACCCAGTGGCAGTGCCTACCCAAACGCATATATGAAAAACTTGTGTTAATCAGGTTTACTCTTAGACATTGAACTGTTTGAAGTCTAAGCATATAAAATGTTATCTTATCTTTAGGATAAAATGCAAAAAAGCTAGGTGCTTTCTGTTTGGTTTCTGCCAGCGGGGACACATTGATGACCCCTGTGACCTTATCGGTGGAGGTGAATGTACAAGTTGTTCTAGTCGGACATTTTACATCATAGATCTCTTGTAGTTACCTGGTCCCAGATAACGCTGTCTGGAATATAAATATATTCTACTAATAACAAGTCTGTGACGGGAGTTCCTTTTCTGCAATAATTTGAAGCCTTTTAGATTATAACCTGTTGTATATCTGTGTTAATTTTGTTTCAGTAATATTTAAAAAATAACATTGTTAATTTTTGTTACTGTTCCCGTAACAACTATTGAAAGTGGTAAACACCATTATATTAGAGACTGTAATATAGGTCAAATAAACAAAATTGTATATTTCGCAGTGGCAGTTTTAAATTGCATTTTATATCTCTCATATTTTAGAATCAACCAAAACCTTGTTAATAAACCTCCACACAGAGAAACTCTAAACAGTATCTTAATTACAAGAGTCACAAATGTTATCAGATAAACCATCCTTTTAAGCGTATTCTGATTTGGCAGGCAATGTATCACACAATTTATCACACAATTCCAAGATTATGTTCCTAGAATGGCAGGCTTAGAATGACTGAGTTCTCTAACTCAGTATATTATTTATTTCCTCATAGTCACACATCATGTAAAACAATTTATTTTTGGCATACTGTTCAGGCATTTACATAGTTGCATTAGAAAACTTACCAACGTTTTAACGTTACTATTATATTTTCATCTAATTTATGTTTCTTCTATTTATTAGTTATTAATTTGTTATATATTGTTTACTTGTATGTATGAAATAAAACATTATTATTATAACCTCATCACAATTGTATCTAATTGTAATACACATCTCTGTATTATTTAAAAGCTATTTTATAAAACAAACGGTGTTTAAAATAAAATGTTTTTTGTTGGTAAACACGGGTCACATAACGACATAACAAAATTTATTTACTTCAGCAACAGCAAACCTGTAGAAAATTATACTAAATACAGTGTTTAAAGTGGTTAACATTTTTGAGAAAGTAAATAATATCTTAATACATCCAACTGAATTAGAGCACATCATTGCAGTAGAAATATTTGTGCAGCTCATCTGTTACATTGTCTGCACCAGTTGTCAAAGATTGATTGCGTCAGTTGTAAACAAATATGATGCATGACACAAAATATTGTTTTTTTATCATATACACCTGACCATGTACAACAATGTGCTCACAAGCAACAATAAGTAACTCGTGTGGGTTGAAAAACAGAAGTAATTAAATGGCTTATTCACACGGGCCAGAACATAGTACTTTTGTGGGTTTAATCATTGTGGTCCACACAACATATTATAAAGCAGCAACTTGGTGATGCTCTTAGCAACCACTTGTATGGCACACACATAATATCATTATTGCTGTTCATTACAACTACAATGCACCTGGAGTAATACGTGACCTAATGTACCTATAGTCCTATACTTGAGACTCTTTGATATTATAGATGACATGCACTTTGAATTGTATTCGATTGACCCTAGCCTGATTCTTGGCAGCTGTAAAACTGTTTACGATTATTTGCCAAGTGGAAACATGACTTTTGAGAGTCAGAACATGGTGTGGCAATCTCTGATTGGGGTGGCAGGAACTCTGTACACACTATAACATATCTCAAAGGGCAGCCACAGTGAGTCACATGGGTCAAAGGCTCAAAGCACCATCTGCACCTTAGAACTTGTTTAAAGAAATTTTCGTGGTTTTCCTCGTCTGACACAGGTGGCCAGGGAACTGTTGCAGTAATGTTCTTATGTGCTCATAAGCCTGAATTTCTCTTTAAAATAAATTTAACACCTTTATTAAGGTGGATGACTTAGCATTTCAATAAGTGCTAATCACCAAATGAAAATACGTTTAAACTATGTTACTTGTTGATTATTCTAGCTTCAGAATGTATATACATTGTTCCTATTAGTAAAAAACATATCTGCTACTTAAATCTTGAAGTGATGCAGCTGATTTCCATGTCAATGCACAGGGCAGTACTCCTGGGGCTGTAGTACTGAAATGGTTAGTACCCTAGCTGTGACAGATCATACACCTGTGGGTGAGATGTGTGGGTCTTACCTTGTTGGCCATGGACTGCAGGAAGCACATCCTGTTGCCGAAGCCCTCCGCCGCGAGACACATCCTCTCCCCACCCGCACCCGCAACACTGTCATGTGACGCTGCTGTCGTACAACTCAGACATATCATGTCATCCTGAAACAGCGAGATTCACAAATTGCTACACATGCCTCAAGCATAAATTCAAGGTACCACGTAGTCATACACTGCCTTCAAAACTAACTAAATTTAGCTCTCACATGGATAACACTGAAAGTTGAAAGGTGTGGATTGAGCAAAACAATGGTTGGCCATGCAAGGCCAGGCTGTTTACTTACAACAGCATTTAAACATCGTAAGTATTACTATCGCTGTCATCGGGTAAAATTACCAAACAAATACCACATTTCATGCCAAACCTTCTGATTTCAGCAGAATTACAAGCCAATCAGTATTAACAGAAATGTTAGCTTTAATTACCTGCCCTTCAGTTATTTACAACCAGTGAATTAATTATTCAGTCAAATCTGTATCAACGAACATGCATTTCTGCCATTGCTACATGTCAATCTCCAGTAAAACAGACCATGTCCCTCACTCCAACAATGAACAAAATTATTGAATGATATCCACCAGGGTAATCCGTGTTCCAATCGACGGCGGGTCGGCAGAGGAATCCATTTCTGATGTGTGCCTACTGTGTAACTAACTGCACGTGTCCAGCAAGAGGGGATAGGCCTGCTACCAGTACCAGTCCACACCAGTTGTGGTTTCCCTCTATAGCACACTAATTATCCCAGTGGCACCAGTCCCAGAATGTTGAGAAGTTCCTTATAAACAAAGTATAACTTATTACATGGGTCTCAATAGGGAGAGAGAGGGGGAGAGAGATAACGGTTGCACTGTGAAGTAACCATACGGTCAATTATAAGATGTGACTCATGATGCATGCGTTCTCTTCCCAATCTCCCGGCCTAACCTGACTGGCTGCTGTCTGAGGCTGTATCTGCTCCTGTCAGCAAACGATCAACCCGAGTTTTTCACCAAATGCCAACCTGCTATATCGAGGCTATAATGAGAAGCTAATCTGTAGCCGAGTAGGTTGCTTCAAGTCAAGCATGGTTCAACACCATGACTGCTGGAGCCTACTCAAATATCCATTCAGATATACTCGTAATGTGGGTGTATTTATTTGGTCTATGCATGTTCAGGTTTTTGTTTATTTTCACCAACATTAGCAGTATTTGTTCAGTTTTCATCACAACATTTGCCTGAGCTTGTGTTGTCAACATAACCTTATGCCGAGACCCATCCACCTGTCATTTGGACGGGTAAAATTCAATGAGGATGGGTAAAAATATCACCAGACGAGTAAATAAATGAACGAGCAAAAAAGATCTTCAAAAATCATAGATGTTGTCAGTTATGCCTTGTAAATGGATGTCACGTGTGTGTCTGTAGCTTATTTCAGGTCATAAAACACATCTAAACTGGCTGGTATGTAGATGAGTTAATACCCACATGTGCACCAAAAAAGCGTGACTGGCAAACATTTTATTCTGCATAAAGCCCTGGTTATCAATAGTTTTGTACTAATAACAAGGAAGACTACAATAATACACCCAGACCTGTTATAGAATTTATGTTTGGATAAATCCTTCTTATTGTTCATAAAGACACTCTTTTAGACACAAAAGGATTCTTTCATGTCTTATTACAATGAAAAAGGATTCTTTCAGAATATAAAACTCTTTATAATGTATAACATTTTTAATTAATATAACTATTTCATGTAACCTTCATTTCATTAGACTTATGTTTTATTAATCACTAACTGGTAATGAATCTGATACTATATCGAAAAAGAATCCCTTTCGTGTCCAAAATAACTTGTGTACGCTGAATTTATAGTTTGGACTTGATCTGCGTTATGTTATCTGTACATGGCATGGTTATTAGTGATTAATAAAATATAATTTAAATGAACTAAAGGCATAGAATTACATGAAATAATTATATTAACAAGACTGTGTACATTAAAAAGAGTTTTACATTTTCAAAGAATCCCTTTTTCATTATAATTTGGGACATGATAGAATCCCTTTTGTGTTCGATAGAATCCCTTTTGTGTCCGATAGAATCCCTTTTGTGTCCGAAAGAATCCCTTTTGGGTCCAAAAGAATCCCTTGCAATGTGGATTATTCTAAAGTGTCAGTTGAAATTTTAGAACCATAATTTTAGTTTCAGTTTGATGTTGGAATGTTACGAATTACACAATTTTCTTGCTTCCCTCTAAGGTCTGTTTATTGGTTTCCTGTTTAATGGATTAGTAAAACAACAGTGATTATACCTGAGCATAACCTCTCTGACTGTGACCCAGTATTAGAACAAAGCTAAATACAGCCAAGAATGCAGACTACAAGATGCATGCATCATTGAGCTCCATAGCTCAGAGTTCCCAAAAAGGTTTTCTTAGTTCCCATGTCTGCCGCCATAAGGTTTGTCAAGAACAGGAAATTATTTTCATTTCCGTCTATCTTGGGGTCTTCATTATGTGCTCTCTGGAGTACCACGTGCCATTCTTTTATCTGTGACTTGTGACAAGTCAGACAATGTCTGAAGCATCTTGTCTCCTTCATCTGACACTTGATAATCAACTCATCAATATGTGCTCTGTCCTATTGTGGTGTTCTCTTTCTACACATGTGTAAGGTAACATACCATTGAACTAGTACTTTAAGAAGTCTTGAAAAAAATCAAAATGGCTTTCCACATATTACGTAACATTTTGTACTAACATTATCTGAAGTTTCCAAAATGACGTAAAATAAAAAATAACAAACAAAAAAGGCATTAATATTTAGTTACACAGATAAAATACATTATTTAAGTTCCATGCAGAGTGTGTATGCCTGGAAGATCAAATGATATTTATACTGTAAGTCATCATTGGTCTGGTGCAAGTCCACACAGTGGCGTCACTTACATCTACAGGCATATTGTATTTATATAATATTAATATAATATGTTATGTACCTCAGAGAGAAAAAAATTAAATGGAAAATCATGAAAGCATCATGTTACTCCAACATATCTGTTTAGTCTGAATGCACTGGCGGCATAGCTTTATGTAGAGACATTGTGGACGGGTAAAATATGAAGGAGCCAAAAAAGCTTTTCCCAAACCATAGATATTTGTTAGTTATGCTTTGAAAGTGAGTGTAAATGGTGTCACATGTGTGTTTGTCGTCCATTTCAGGTCATCAGACACATATTTGACAGTTTGTAAACTGGCTTAACAGTTAACATCCATGTGTCCACCAAAACATGTGTGACTGGCAATAATTTGGTCCTACATAAAGCCCTCAGTGACGACGACAGAATAACAATGAGCAAAGCTCTAATGAGAACTGGGTTTAATGAATCGCAAGGGTTTAATGAATCACAGGAAGAAAGAGGGTGGACAGACAGAAGCAGGCTGACTCACTTGAGGAAACAGGTTGGGAAGCAGTGCTGCCTAACGGGAAGATTGATGGGCAGGTGGAAGTGGGCAGGGCGCTTGGTAGAGCAAACTACCCGGTAGTAAAGACAGCAGAGGCAGAAACATATCAAGGCAGCAGGGAAGGAGAACGTGGCTTTTTAGATCATGGGAGTAAAGATGGAGATAGGCCTGTTGAACAGTGGTCACGCGGTAGAGCGCCGGACTGTCAATCGAGGGGACGGTGGATCAATCCCATCTACCGCCGTTTAGAAACTTAGTCAATTTTGTTCACCCCACATTTGCCTGTATCTTTCGGAAGAGACACTAAAACCAGTGGTCCCTTCTATCTGGCGTCTATGCCATGGGAAGTAAAAGATCCCATACAGGGGGTAAGTGTGTAACCTGTAGTGGACTCACTAATTCTAGAGAAGAGCAATTCCTGCGTTAACCCAGATTTGGGCTGTTTGGAGGAAACCACCTGAGACCTGGGATGTACTGAGAGGAAGTTAAATGGACAAAAAGAACACAACGAATGGCATAATAAAATAGGGAATGTGAGTAACAAATTTACACCACAGAGCCATAAGATATACACCGCAGCACTCTAGCGTGCACCGACATTCTGTGCCAACAGTCCTGGGGCTACCTCGGCCAACATTTTCTGGGAAGCATAAATTACTCCACTGAAAGCACGTAGAGAATGAAGAAATAATCCATGTCTCATGAGAAATTTAGAAAATAGAATGTCCCCTTTAACTTTGGCCTGATCATCACAGGGATGTCCCCTGGGCTTGTGGAGCAACAAGGACACATCAACTGTCACCTCCACAGATATTACATTGCTGATACAGTGGAATAAGCCTGAAATATGCTTGTGACAGAACAAAAACCACGTACAACCGTGTACCCGCTGCCTTAGTCCATTCTCAGAGTTGGCGTTTGCAAAATAGTTCCTTTATAACAGATGACGTTTTATAAACCACGCGAGAGAGAATGAGAGCGATGGCGAGAGAGAGAGTGAAAAAGCTGTATATATATATATATATATATATATATATATATATATATATATATATATATATATGGTATTTTAAAAGACATGATATTTACAGTCACATGACAACTGTGTGTATTTTGTTGTGTATTTTTGTATGTATTGTATTTTGGTCGAGGAATTCCTAGTTTCATCCTTGACATTCAGCCTGCAGTTGTTTTCTGAATCCAAGCCCCAGGGAGGAGCTACTTGCTGACAAGACTGGCACAGGACCAGGGCAACACTGACACTGATAGAGTGGGGCTGATCCTACCCTTAAGGGAGAATACCTTTACTAGGACCACACAGGTTGGTTCTCACCTGTTTGGACACTCAACATGAAGTCAGTTCCCTTGCAGATATAATTATCTGCCTACCACTACCAGTGCAATGTTAGATGTCGTTATTTGTCAGCCTGACCTGGACCAATTTCTATATTTCCCCAGACATGTCATTCTAGTAGTAGGCAGGCAGTGCATGTCCAATTCTCTGCATACCTGTGTAATCTTAGATGTCATCAGTTGTCAGTCTGAACTGGACCCATGTCTATATCCCCCCAGACACGTCTCTCTATTAGTGGGTCTATGTAACAGTGTACATCCAACTCTAGAATATAGATTATGTCTGCAGCTGTCGATCAGTCTGAACTGAAGCAATACCTATATACCCAGACATGTCATTATATTTGTACAATGTACATCTAAAGCACTTTACTATTTCATTCCCTGGCTGACTTGTTCCATCTACCACAGTCTGGGCTTGACTGGGAAGAATTCAGCCATTTTATAATTACTCCATATATACTATTCTTCCACAAATATAAAGTTCTATCTACAACTGCCTACTGTCAGGTACTCATCCACAGCGCTGAGTGAACTAAGTACTAAGTAAACAAACTTGCTCATGATTTGAATTTGAAAAGGCAGTAAGATGATTTGAACCCTTAATTTACCCAGAATCTCTCCACTGATAGTCTGATGCTTTAAATCTTATACCATTCAAGTTTACAGAATATATACCAATTCCTAGATTGTAGGTCACAATCTGAACTGAAGTGAACCAATGTCTGTATACATTCTACCAGTACAGTGTAGAACCCAGTTGAACTAAACTTTACCTTTGAAAGCCAACTTCTAGAGTTTGTTTATTGAATTGAATGATGTGCCCATGTCTCACTCTATGGGCAGACTTGAGGCATATGGAACACCAGAAATTGAATTTATTGCAATGATGGCCAAAGTTACCATTGAGTTCTGCAACAGATTTTGCCAGCTGTCACTTCAGACTGCACGGAAATTTCAGCTGTGCAGAATAACTGTGACCACAAATGTAACTTCTCAACATTGCAAGAATGTTTTGGCATATGGTATACACACCTGTACAGATTAATCAATCGACTGACTAGGCGTAAACAAATTTGGCTAAACTAGTCTATTTGAATAGAATCTCTCAATTATTTGCAAGGATCGCTCATCAGTCATCATTGGGATGGATACTTTCCAGTACCCGCATCAGCAAAAATAAGATTTTTATTCCTCATCATCTAATGCCACCCAGGTGGTTGGAATAGGTCACAGATTATGTAAAACCAGGAACAGGTAAATGATATTCTAATAATATTTCAATGCTATTTAGCAATCTCAGTCACAGTGTGCATAATTTTATAATGTAGATTGAATAGAAATCAATCTAAAAGAGAAAAGCTGGGCTTATGAGGTCACAAGAATGCTGGTGAAACGATTACTGAACCTTAGCCTTAATAACGATGTTATTATTATGCAAGCTCATCATTCGTGGTTTGGTGTTGCATGTTAAAGTACACCATATGGCATGCAACAGATGCATAGTGCACGGTCGCAAGAGCACTGTTGCATGTCTATGCTGTTTACTTAATTAATTTATTAATGTAGCCTTTGTGTGCCCTCAAATTATTACCATGCATTTTTTAAAGAGGGACCATGGATTTCATTACACATCTATTTCTTAGCAATAGTCATAGTCACCCCCTCCCCTATGTGAAGTATGCACACTGTCTGCCCCCCTCCCCCTGTGTGTAATGCATCTTGCTTGATTTCAATCCCTCTATATGAAGTATGCACAAGTTCTGATCCCCATGTAAATGAAGAAAGCATAAGATCTGACCTTCCCCTATTATAAAATAGTATACGTTAATACTTAGTAGGTCTGAACTCCTGTATGAAGTATGTACAAAGCCTGCTCTACTCACTGATATGATGTGAGCACAACATAATGGTAATCACCTTCCCCCTACATGAAGTGTGCACTAGATCTGATCCCCCTCCCCCTATATGAAGTATACACCAGGTCTGATCCCCCTCCCCTTATATGAAGTATACACCAGGTCTGATCTCCCTCCACCTGTATGAAGTATGCACCAGGTCTGATCCCCCTCCCCCTATATGAAGTATACACCAGGTCTGATCTCCCTCCCCCCCTATATGAAGTATGCACCAGGTCTGACCCACCCTGTCTGAAGTATGCACCCGGTCTGATCTCCCTCCCCCTGTATGAAGTATACACCAGTTCTGATCCCCCTCCCCTGTATGAAGTATACACCAGGTCTGACCCCCCTCCCCCTATATGAAGTATACACCAGCTCTGATCCCCCTCCTGTCTGAAGTATACACCAGGTCTGATCCCCCTCCTGTATGAAGTATGCACCAGGTCTAATCCCCCCCCCCCCTGTATGAAGTATACATCAGGTCTGATCCCCCTCCTGTATGAAGTATGCGCAGGTCTGATCCCCCTCCTGTATGAAGTATGCACCAGGTCTGATCCCCCTCCCCCTGTATGAAGTATGCACCAGGTCTAATCCCCCTCCCCCTGCATGAAGTATGCGCCAGGTCTGATCCCCCTCCTGTATGAAGTATACACCAGGTCTGATCCCCCTCCCCCTGCATGAAGTATGCACCAGGTCTGATCCCCCTCCCCCTGCATGAAGTATGCACCAGGTCTGATCCCCCCTCCTGTATGAAGTATGCACCAGGTCTGATCCCCCCTCCTGTATGAAGTATGCACCAGGTCTAATCCCCCTCCCCCTACATGAACTTTCAGAAGTTTGCACCAGGTCTGTAGGGGATCTCAGAATCTGCATGATTGATGATGCATTACATTGGCAAGCAGTATGTAAACATGTTAGCTATAACTTGGTGGTCAATATCAGTGCTCAATACTTGTCATAACTGTCAGGTGGCCCTCTATTGTATTCGGTATCAATGATGATGCATGTGACACACTAATCCCAGTATGCTGAGCCAGCAAACAAGGCACAACTTCTGTTCATACACATGCACACACGTCTAGTTATGCCCGTCCTCACCCTTACCCAGCCTCCTCCTACTTATTTCTATATGGACATTCACATAATCTTCTTGATACTGTAGAATGAATCACTCATCTATACATCACATGCGTGACGTACACGTATGTGTATGTGTACACCAGGGGAGGTGGGTTGGAGTACACCAGTGACTGGTTACTGGTGCCAATGATCGATGTACTGATTAATTCAAGTTTACTGTAGCATGCGCCCAGCAGGCGTCTAATTCTCTGTGGACGATGGTTTATGTCGGACTGAGCAGCGGCGGAGACGAACCAAACACAACAGCAGAGGAATTAGGGGAAATAAACCTCATCTGGGCACACACAGCTCATTTAAACTAGCAGCAAACAGACGGAAATGGAGATGTCTTGTTCCCACGCAGTACAACATTTTTGCCAGTCACAGATTTTGTGGTACTGGTAAACATGTGCATGTTAAATGATAACATGCTAGTTAAGATGTGTAAATACACATCTTAACTAGCTTGTATATTATGACCTGGAATATTCCAGGTAGTCCAAACACACCCATTTTCAAGGCAAAGTGACAATACAGGTTCTATGAATTTTAAGATTTATTTGTTCCTTAAATCCTTACATGTCAACCACCCATCCAGTGATATTTCTACCCATACAAAATAGGTACATGTCCAAATGATGGGTTTCTATATAAAGCTACACTTGTTTCTGTTTTTAGCACTACAGAAATAATCATGGTTGCCAAGAAATGATGACTGAGGCAGTTCTTGTTTGTGCAGTCTGTCACGTATAGTGTTGGTCATAATACAGGATGTATATATGTATATTGTTTGTTTTTATTCTGTTTTAATCACATTATAAAATTAGGAAATTACTTCTAATAAGGAAAAAAATGTAAAATAAACTTGTATGGAACTTTATATTTAACTTGTCTCTAGTTCAGGCAATTGTTTTCTTTTGTACACATCAACTGACCATCCTGGTCAACAGGGATCTCACCCCTCACACCCCAACTAGCACAGGTCAGATCGACGTAGATCATATTAGGTTATTTTATTTTTAGAATTATATTTCATGTGCTAATAAACACACTGTAGCTGGGGAGATTGGCATATTTTGGTGTCCGAGGCCATTGTAAATGATTGTTTTTAATTGTTTTGCAAAAAATCCATGGATGCATGACACCATTTAGTCTGACATAAGTCACACTTAAGGCAAACATATCAGAGGCATTAGCTACAAGAGAAAGTTATACAGAACACCTATAGTCTACAATTTGATGGTCTGCACATACTCATAAATATAATGTACATCTATGACTGCAAATTAAGTACCTCATTAAATTCATATTCAACGTAAATATAAGAAAATATGGAAGGAATGTACTATAGTTTCTATGCTTTTCGGAGAGTATACTCACACAGCATATTGTATCAGTGACGGAGTAATCCTCCTCTTTCCCAGCCATCTTGAGTTATATTCTCTCGCTCACAGAAAATGCATGAGGTGTGAGGACTGAGGGTTCACAAAACAGCAGCCTGACAACAGTGAGAGGCTGACAACAACAGTGCTACCGTTGGTACCGTCTCACGGCATGGCTTTGTTCATGGAAGCGGTGGCGTTGCGACGACTGTTCGAAAGTCAATGGCTGCAGAAGTTCTTATTCCTGCCGCTAGACTGCAACGTGGCCCAATCAACAGTTGCCACTTCACAGACTCCTGCACCTGAGTCTGTGCTGTCTGTGCTCCCACAACGACGGAAATAAACGCCCAATCCGTGGGTTCATCAACAAAGAAGACAGATGGAATTCGCTGACCGGCTGGCTGGCTGGCTGGCTGACTCTCACTCTCTCCAGCACTGCCTATCAGGTCCCACACTCCCCTGTCAGGTGGGTCAGGGAGGGTCTATCTCTTCCCTCAAGCTGCACAAGCAGGGGTGTCGATTGGGGCCAGTTCTAAAAAGTACCACAATACTTCTTTGAACTGGACACACAGCTCCACAACTTCACCCTCACTCAGACTGGGTCAGCTGGTCGTCCACTAGTGGCCACCCAGTCAGATTTGATGAACTGCCATAAGTGAGCCAGCCCACTGATAAGACGTAACCTGATAGGCCTCTACACTTGGCAGCAGTCACTGACTGCAGCTAACTGGAGGAGCAGATGATCTCCCTTCCAGGGAGGACCTGTCCTCCAATCAGAGGGCCCCACTGGCCGTTGCCATGGCAGCAGATAAGCTAATGGCCTACTAATCCTTCTAGGCATGTCTGTCCAGGAGGCAGCCACAGCTGGCAGGGGTGGTGGACTGGTGGGTGGGTCCCATGTGGCTTAGCACATAGTTAGTCCACTGTCAACACACTCAGCAACAGGGACTTAGCATATACTGTCTTTTTAAGCCAGTTCTAGAGGTGAAACCACTGGGAAATCATTCTACAATGAACTGATATTTGAGAGTTTAGCTTTGCATGCGCCATTCAGAACAGTTGATAACAGGTTGAATAATCTGTTCAAACTGTTGTCCCACCAGTCTGTTGTGTCTGTGCCAAAGGATATAACAGGTCACTCACAGGGAATAATGTATACATAACATGTTGTAGAATTATGCAAGTAGTTATACCTCTCTCTAAATCTTAATACAGTTGTAACTGTTGATTATATTAGGAAATCCGACCCTCCACAATAACAATAATAAAATAAGGATAACAAAGCTCAAGTACATTTAGATATGAACAAATATAATTCTATACTGGCATGAACAGAATGATTCTCTACAAAAGTATGTGTTTTTACTTTTGTATTATTTTATAAAAAAAAAAATTGTTTTCTTTCTTTTCAAACTGTAAAATGTGACAATTAAACATAACATAGCAACAATGTCCATTACAAATATAAGCCTACAGAACTGCCAACTTATTGTGTTTTAACACGGTCTATTGAAGCCTTGAAGGCAACTCATGACAGTGACTCTATAAAATGCCTGATTACCGAGTAGTCATCTAGTGTGTATAGTAGAGAGATGACTTGAGTGAGAAATAAGGTGATGGTAGGCGAGAGCCTTCAGAGTATTGATCAGCCATTCCAGCCTTAGGCAGCTGCATGGCAATTACTGTCTGAATGCCAGGAGACCAGTAGAGATTAGAGGTTATGTTTATGTGTAATAGCTCCGCTATCACTACTTTAAATTAGCTTTACAGGGCGTGCATGCACGTTGCAAATACATGCATACATAGTAATACATATACATACATACAACTTACATGCTTCTGAAGCAATGAGAACCAAGCCCAGTATAGGGACACCAAAGCCAGTATAGGGACACCAAAGCCAGTATATATGGACTCCAAGGCCAACCAGATGAAAAGACGCTCCAAGGCCAATACCAAAGGTACCAAGGCCAACCTAACTCTGATCTAATGGGCACCAAGGCCAGTACAGACAGTACCAAACTTAACCTGATTCCACTCAAATAACTTGTGAGATAGCTGTAGTTTCAGATAACTCAATTATATATAGGGAGTTAATTGATTCCACATTTTGAGTTTTAGATATGAAGGCCATGCAGTATAGGGGCGCTAAGGCCAGTATAGGAGGGGGGGAATAACAACACTGAGTGTACTAAGGCCAGTACAAGGGGTACCAACACCAGCACTAGGGTCACCAAAGCCGGTATAAGGTCACCAAGGCTGATATAAGGTCATCAAGGCCAGTATAAGGTCATCAAGGCCATTGTAGGGTAACCATGGCCAGCAAGGGGTAACTAAGGCCAGCAGGGCCTATAGGGTCACCAAGGCCTATATAAGGTCTCCAAGACCATTATAAGGCTGCCAAGGGCATCATAGGGTCACCAACCATGGCCAGAATATGGTTAATATATATATAATACGGCCAATATAATTATGGTCACCAAGGCCAGTATAAGGTCTTCTCGGCCAGTATGGGGTAACTATAGGGCCAGTACAGGGTTACTAAGGCCAGTCTAGTGTCACCATGGCCAGTACAGGGTCAAACATGGCTTATTGGTATGCTAAGCCAAGGAGTGTTACAATTGCAAGTTATTTTTCTGAATAAAATTTCCATGACCGTCAGACCACTACTGGTGTAATTATATCTAGCTTTCGTATATTTATTGTTTCATTGACTGTCTTATTTAGTTGAATTGGTATTGGCATGGCCATGTAAGCTAAGAAAGATATCAAAACGCAAAATGTTAAAACACTAACATATATATTACTATTTGTATATAACCTGATTCCAGATAACTTTACTTTATTTGTTCTTGAGTTCTTAGGTGTCTACAGCTGGTACATGTAACACCCAGCATCACTAGGACCATTTTAGCTAGGAGTAATGGCCTGTGATGCAGAGCATAGGCACCCATACACTGCTTACTCCATAACACAACTCACTAATTGGACATGTCGGGCCAGCTGTGTTATTCACGCTGCGTGTGAATATGGCAACTCTAACAGGTAGCACCCAGAACCCTCCCACGAGATACTTTGTAGTTTCTGTACAACGGCCTAGATCTTAAACATATACATAGCCACATGGTGGCAGCACTGTACTATGCCAACATTTTTAACTTCATGACAATCACTTTTTTCACAGAAAAAAAACCCACTATCCCCATAAAATAGATATGGTGGGAGTTAAAAGTTTCCGTGATTGAAAATATGCAAAAATAGCCTTTTTGCAATTGCATATCCCCATTTTACAATGCTGACTGCAACATAGATCAGTCTTGTCAGCTCAAAATTGAAATGGCTGCTTATGTCCTATCACAATAAAAACATCACCAAACAAGAGCTGACAAAGCCTAAACCTGCTTTCATCACCCGACATATTACGACATAGCTATCACACACCAAGCTGATCAGTTCCAAGTAACCAGCAGGAATGGGAATGTGTAAAGGCAGTGAAACAAATCATTAACCAATCACCATTTGACCAATTAACTTCTCTGATTGATTCTTAGCCACTCCCGGAAGTACAAAACAGTTAATTAAAGTAAAACAAACAGTTGTTCCTGGTGTTAAAAAACAGTTCAAAGTGCTCAATATAAAGCATATACTTAGTCTATTCTGTGTGTGGATATCAATATAGCAACAACACATAGACATCTGAAAGGTATGTAGGCCCTATGTGACCATAACACAGTGGATAGGTTCTACAATAAGCAAAACTACACCACTAAAACTGAAGGATGATGTCCCACTACCAGTAAGATAAGATCTAGAGCTGATGAATAAACATTTCTTTGACCTTCACAACAAAGTGCATTTTGTATTAACTAGTTAAATTAGACTAGAATACAGACATAAATAATTAAATAAGGTAGGATATTCTTCAGCCCTGTTCATCTCATCCACGGTTTGCACTAATGACATGCAAGGCACCATTCAAGTTGACTGAATGATGAAACCTTCTCTACTTGATAAACAGGATGAAACATGGATATATGTTCTGTGCCTGAACTTCTGGAATGTCTTCATATATCATAGGCCCTAGATATGTTTCTTCACTAGATATAGACAACAGAAAATGGCATGTCTCTGTGGCATTTTAATTTTTTAGTATTGTTTTCACACCTATCAACCAGATGGCGCCACTACACGATACAGCATGACAATTATTTTTTTGGCTAGGTTTGGCTGTCTGAGCAAGACCAAGAATGCCCCCCGAGCTTATACTAACTAGCACGGTATTTTGTAATGCCAGAAATTTGTGTAGTAAAATGTACTGCAACTGTAGCAAACAATTTTCAGATACATTTTGGCAACATTGTTATATAACACCAACTACACAGAGAAACATCCAGGCAAATGCGCAACTACAAAAGTTACAAATATTTTGCAACCTTTCAATGTTGGCATCGTCTTACTGTGTAAATGTATGCCACATGTTGCAAATATTCACACTGCATCTGTTTCAAGAATGCCTACTCAATATTTTCCCAACGTTACTTTGTTGAAGCTCACCATGTGGCGCCACTTTCACTGGCATACCATCATCCACTGAGGCAAATACAGCTTCCTTTTGATCAGCTGTGATACATGTCCTTCCCCACTTACAGCAGTGTGACATCTGAATGTACACAAATTCAACCTTGCCCACTGTTGCACTACCATATAGCCACAGCCTATAGACACAGGTATAGGGACGGTCATTCATGTTTATCCACATTTATCCTATAGAAAGCAGTCAAGTTAATTATGCAATATCAATTTAAAATGAGAATTAAGTTTGATCTTTAGATTTGTAAAAGAGTGAATACAGATTGAAAAGGCATTAATCAGGGGGTTTGATCCACTCCTAGAATTGTTTTCTACACTGTGTTGTCTATATTTCATGGCGCAACTATGTACCATAAATTCCAGGCTAATGATGTTAGTCCACACCGTGGACCACCGTTGTATGAACTTCTTCAGTCTAATGCTAGATTCCAATCACCACATATTACCGGTAAATATGATTTTGTGATCCCTGAAACACCCAATTTACCAGTAGGGATACTTTCAGCTTTCGCGGTTACCTCACCATAAACTTGAGGTGATTAATATGCCATGTTCATGGTTATATATTATAACAAATTATACAAATGAGAGGGGGTGAGACAGATTTCATCATATATCATGAAATAGTACTTTAAAAGATTGTCCAGAGACAACCAAAGCTAAACAATTCATTTATGTAAATGAGCCAGTGTGTCACTGGATACAAAATAGGTTAAATGTTTTGTGAAATGGACCCGAAAAGAACAGGTTAAAAATAACACTGGGAGAGAACCTTTAAAACAGTTAGTCAAATAAATTATTAAAGGACATAAACAGCCTAGGTGCCACTCTGTGCAGCTACAGAAAAAAGATGAAAACGATGACTTCTAGTGATTCATCGAAGTTATCAATCTCAGTCTGGGTGCCCTTGCCAGAGATTTATTGAGATCAAAGAAGTTTCCCAGTATCATGGCTGAGCAGCCATATATAACAATAAACAAATGTTTTTGAAAGAGGACAGATCCTACTAGTGTTACTAAAATATACTGAATGAAGAAATACTTGACTGATAATTTTACTATGATTGTATATATGATTATATAACATATACCATACACAACTTTGTTTGTTCAAATAAATTATAATTCCAGAAAACAATAATCTCAATTACTTGACCCAGAAAAGAAACAACAGTAAACTATGCTGGATGTGTGCTCCTAAAATGCAAATCCCCTGCTGTGTTGCCAACGGTGAGTGACTGACAGGATAAATGTCATACATAACATGCCATAGCAATGTCTAAATGTCAAAACTACCAGCAGCATCGTGGCGCCATCTAATGACTAAAAATACAATCACTGTGGCACCAGTAACACTACAATCATGACATCATCTATTGCATTTTTAAAGACCACATGGTCATCCGTGGATATCAGATGCATGCATCGTCTCACATCCATAAAAAGAAGGATGCGCATCCATTACGCTGTGCATCGGTAATAGGAATTATACGATGTGCCAAACAGACTGGTCGGATACCTTATGGAGATGACGTAATTTATTGCCAGTGCTGTACATGAACTAAGTAGGCCAGCAACATGAGAAGAGAACCACTTAGCTACAGGTGGCTGGTGCATCCACCTGTTGACAGTTCCTCCTATAAACCACACTTAGAAGGATTTTTTTGTCGACACATTCTAATATTGTACTTCCTCGAGAAGTCAAGTGAGTCTGATTTTTTGTCATTCCTTGTAAGTGAAGGTTTTTCTGTGTTCTTTCATTCTGTAGTGAACATGTTTCTATATACTGCATTTGTCCTAATAAACTCCTAGCACTGAATTATCACTGTTGTGTATTATATTTCTGTAATTTCTTAGCATAGTTATTGTGTTATATTTTTGTCTGTCTAGACATTGTCCCATTCATACATACGTGTACAATAAATCATACCATTCCAATGAAACATTTGTGAGGTATCACTGTATGCATTCAGTAATCAGTCAGAATTATGATTCATATAAACATAAGAAATTATGTACATTCAGATGATTAGAATATTTTTACTTTAATTTTAAAATGCAACATTTGTTCTCGGATAAAATGGCTATAGTGAGGTGGATACATAACATCAAGACGGGAGGAAGATACTGTGTAATGCAACCCCGCTCCATCCCATAAGGGACAAATAGGAAAGAATTAATCAAGAGATTCTGACAAAATAATCGAAGAGTTTATTTTCTAATCTGACATCTTTAATTGTGATTATTTTATCTGCAGAATGATCAAAATTGCAATTTCACCCAATCATCAAAAGGTTTAAAAGATAAAATGATTGTTACAAGTTCATTAAATCAGCACAAAAATGTGCATAATCCATGGTATCAAGCAGACCATTGGCTGAAATAACTTGCCTGTCCTACACTGGTTGAGACACTCAGGTGTTGGTCACCCCCCCCCCCCCCCACTTGATCACGTAGACTCAATGACAGCTTAGTGGGCTATAGTAAAGGCATTAAAGTAAGACTCCTTAGTAATTTATGACACATCCCCTGTGTGAGGCAGCAGTGCTTGCCTCTGATCCGGCATTGATGAGAAATCAATAACTGGACAGACGACAGAAGGCACCTGTTCTCTCACATCAGCAGCAAGTGGCATGAGCCCCCTTGGGACCACGCCTGCGGAAAGTTGAAAGCACTTCACCGTCTTCTTTTTTTGTCTCAGTCTGCATTTGCTCGAAAGAAGGGTATTTTTATAGACAAGCTGAAACTTCAGTTTTATCAAGTAACGCAGCATCCAGGATATATTTTTAAAGGTAAATGAAAATTTTATTTTTAAACAACTAATTGTACTTATGATACAATTTAAATAAACTTACATAATTTCTTCTAATATTTGCAGTCTTTTTAATTCTAATCAAGGAATGTTTAGTATCAGAGTTCAAAATGTCCAGTCTATGAATGTCCATTCCCCCAATAAATTCAGGCCCAATAACAGTCATATAGCAACATAAGAAACTTCTTTCAGTGGAACTTTACATATAGCTAAGTAGCCATACTATTTTTTGCAATGCGCTACATGTCTGTTATTATATTGTTCTCATTTTCCTGTGTCTCTATCTTGGTAGCATTACATTTCACTGCATTTCACTACTCAAGAATCTTTTTATGCACAAAAACAGGTCGGTGTATCTCACACACCCAAATGTTTAGCATCTCCGGCATGCCTGATCAGCTCAGTATCTCTCATACACCCAACCACCTTAGCACATTTCACATGCTCAACCAGCCTCGATTAACCAGACTCCATGAGGTGGCAGCACTTTTCAACCCCTCAACTCCACCTGGGGAATTAATGGGCTGCCTGTGTAACTGACAGGGCGGCCTTACCCCAGATTAGGGTAGAGATGTTGATTGGCTCTCAGGCCGAAACAAATTAAATAAGGATACTTTTTATCAGGTCTATGATGCTGTATTATAAAAACTATTAAAAATTAAATTTATATTAACAATAAAGTGTAGAGTGTAAGACAGCTATACACCTGCACTATATGTGGGAGTTTATCTTCCCGCGACGGACAGCAGATTCAAAGCCAATGTAAATGTAACAAGTCGTACAAGTTTCAGAATTTTTTTTTTAATTCTCAATTAAACTGAGGTCTTCCTGGATGATAATCCGGTATTCTAACATCAACCTGCTATGCCTCGCATTAAGAGGATCTGGAGAAAGTTGTTTCAATTTATGTAATTAACTCATGCCTAGATCTGGACAGAAACTCACTGATGATTTCCCTTTTTATGCACTGAAGTAAAACAAAACACAACTTCCTGGTTGCAGGGAGAGAAAGCACCAGTGCCTCTAAAATCTGCTCTCTGAGGATATCATATTTACCTAATGATGATGACATATGTTAAGAATGTCTGTGGAAATAGCAGGCCGCACCACGTGATAGATAGCATACTCAGAGGAACAGGTGGAATTTTTGGCAGAGGTTTAAACTGCGCCCCAAAGCAGCATGTTTCACTTTCAAGACTGCGCAATATACTCATCTCGTCTATCTACCTGGTATTCTTTGATGTTGTTATTTGTGACAGAATTGTTTCCCGTTTCCTTCCTACTGCTGCATCTTTCCCTGCATGGGAGTCTGGGACTGACATATCCATCTCAACACGTGTAGATCCAGGAATGCACAAATCTGCACATGCACACATACACACATGCACATATATGTACACATACAAACATACACATACACACACAGATGCACACATGTGCATGCAAGCACCCATGCACACACAGCCAGCAAATGCCGCAGACACAACCTGTTATATTCCGATGATGGCATTTGCCCGTGAATACCCAGTAGAATACGATACTGCTACCAGTGACAACTAAACGCTGACATTTCAATGTGTTATCCCAAAGGTAGGCCAAGTAGTTTTTTTAAAGAGCATTTCCCATCACGCAACCGCGGCATGTCTGCGCAGATATTCTCTCGCTGCTAATTATACTCTGCAGCCAGACCACAAGACTTCCTGCACAAGAACTCCACATGGCCCAGTAAACATGTTAACAGGTGGTCAATGTATCTTCCAGCAGGTGAACAGTTTTAGAAACAACCATCAAGGAAACATACAGCAGGCCCATTTGACAGACAGTCAATCATGCACAACGTGTGTGTGTGTAGATAGCAGTGCATGAAGTTTGTGTATGAACTGACGTGGCACCAGGGCTTCATGCAGGACCAAATTATTGCCAGTCACACATGTTTTGGTGGACAAATGGATGTTAGCTGTTAAGCCAGTTTACAAACTTTAAATGTGTCTGATGACCTAAAATGGACTACGAACACACATATGACACCATTTACTTCACTTTTGAGGCATAACTGACAATATCTATGGTTTTGGAAGACATTTTTTTGATCCTTCATTGTTTACCCGTCCACCACCCATCTACCCATATTTCTACCCGTCCACAACGGTTTTTACCCGTCCAAATGACAGGTGGACGGGTCTCTGCATAAAGCTATGCGTGTATGTTTGAACATATAAAATGTTAAATTAACTAAACAAAAAACTTTAAATTTTGTTTTACATTGTAAAACATCCAATTCACAGTCGAAAATTTAAATGGACCTAATGCAAAATGTAGATCATCTTCTAGGTTCACTGCATACCTAATCATTTCATAATGCTCAATTCAAATTTTGAGCCATGAGTCACATCAAAGTCTATGAGATGTGTGAGACCATGTTGAAAGGTATCACATTCTCACAAAGTATCAATTAATCTATGCCCAATAATACTGTTTTACTACTAATTACTAATCTACTAATTATATGCCAAACTCCTCATTGATTGCGTGTTTCAAATGGGATAACTTGTAACTGTTCTATCACACACTACATGGCGCCACTGGTATTGCTCAACTGTACCTGCTGTAGTTGTACGCAACAGTCGGAATTCCAAGGATCGTTTGTGAGTTGCTTCACGAGGAAAATAAGTTGCCATCTGTCAGCCAGGGTCTGACAGAGGCATCTGCTTAACATGACACATGAATCCTGCCAGTGCATATGTGATGGTTATTACCTACGCAAAATGTGCAAGAGATTCCATATTTCTTTCCACTGAATTCCTATCAATATGTTTAGTTAAACAAAGTTTAGGTAATTAGTCATGTCTGTAATTTTTAATGGCTACATTTTGTTTAGTAGAACAGTGGTGCAGTGGCTAGAGCTTCAGACTCACGAGTAAGAGAACCCGGGTTCGAATCCTTTCCTGCCATGAGCAATTTTGTTCACTCTACATTGCTCCAGTTCACTCGGCTGTGTGAATGAGTACCTGGCAGTGGTGGATATTTGTGTAAGAATAGTGTTTATGCATTAACTGCTGCGTGGCTGAATGCTTCCTAGAGTATTCAAAATGTAGTTTGATTGAACAGGTCTGCCAGGGAATAAAGTGTAAAGCACTTTGAGCAAACCCGAGGATTGGCTACAGCGCAGTATATAATAGTTTATTTCAGACAAGACATCCATATATACATCAAATACAATAAAAAAAAATTGAAAAGTACAATACATATAATACAATCAAAGCAATGATGAGATCAACGTAAAAATATAAGTGTAAAATATAAAAAATTATGTCTAAATATATGAGGAAATTAATTAAATAAGTTGTAAAAATAAATATTAAAAAAAATTATTAAAATATAAATACAATACTAATGTCATGTGTACAATAACGATCTCCAGTATAGGAACTTGACTTACCTTTTGCTATGGTTATGAACTATGTTAGTAACTACGGTCACATTGATGACCACATTCATCTTTAAAGTGTTGACTGCAGGCTGGGTTCAGTTATGTGAAATAACGTTGCAATTTGTGTGTGCATGCGTGTGTTTGTGTACATGTGCATGTGTGTACATGTGCATGTGTGTGTACATGTGCATGTTTGTGTGTGTGTGCATGTATGTACACAGAACAAATATTTCCTAAGTGCAGTTGATTACATGTGCACATCTTAGGAGGAAGTCTTAGCTTCATTGACAAGCTGTCAATTACCAGATGTAAACGAACACACATGCTGCTAAGATTGTGCAAACCGCAAAACACAGACATATTGCCATTACCATAAAACCAACAGAGCTTACCACACCCAGTTGCTTGAACCTATGCTAACCTAAGTGCAACTGTCAAATACCATACCCAGGTACACAGTTCATCTATGATGAATCACTAAAGGTTATTTAGACAGCTCAATAATTGAAGTTCTATAGGTCAAAACCTGTTCCGGTATGCTATGCAGTTCCTGGGAGATGACTGATATACTATGCCCAGTACAACTGTGCCTTGTCGTTGTTACAGATATTGCCGAACATTTCTATGGTTGCCTGTTGAGAATTGGGCATGCAAGTGATTCTCGTTTTTGAGCAATACTTAATGAGACCATATACAACTGGTCCCCATCTTGTTCACTGTAAATGTATTCAAATTCAAAATTATTGCAATATGCAAACAATTTGACAATAACTTTTCTGCATGATAGTTCCCATCTTCTCGATTTGTGTCAGGTGGAAACCGATAACATTACAAAGGAGGTTTTTGGTG
The DNA here is from genome assembly GCA_964017155.1 of Oasisia sp. SBJ-2009. Classification (NCBI taxonomy): domain Eukaryota; kingdom Metazoa; phylum Annelida; class Polychaeta; order Sabellida; family Siboglinidae; genus Oasisia; species Oasisia sp. SBJ-2009. The sequence continues at coordinate 45,798,259 of OZ024856.1, forward strand.
TGGCAGTTATGCCTGTATGTGAAAGAATCCATGGCTCATTCAAGAATCAAGTCGATGGGGACCAGACCAGACCATGCATGAAAATGATGTAGCAGCAGACTAGACATGCGTACCATATTGACTACTCAAACCAATTATAGCTGCGGTTAAATTTGTCATATTGTTAACTGTTTGCCACCATCGCTAAACACTGAAGAACCATAAATCATTTAAATTTTGCTGAATGCTAAAATCATATTTTCTGCTTTAAATTACACTGTTTCTGGTAACAATTGGCAGACAGATAAACAAATAACAGAACAAGGCAACACAATTAAGGCAGCTTTAAGGGATTCATTTAAAATGTTTAAACTCTGTAATGTAAGCAATTTCTAATTAATCCTATTAACACAATTATTTCATATAATTCTATGTCTACCTTTCATTACAAATGTGTTTTATTAATCACATTTCATTACAAATGTGTTTTATTAATACTAGACAACATATCGAAAACAATTACTCCGCATATGTGGAGTTTCTAGTTTAGGCTTGATCAGCTCTGTATTTTCCATATAAAGCAGTGTCATGAATATTAATTTTGGTTCAGTTAGCCAGACTTTGATTTGATCCTACAAGTTCACTGTGTTTAAAAAGTCAGTGATCATTGTGTGGTTCCCTGCGCATGCATGAATATTCATACTATCCAGGCTGCATAATTAACCATCCACGTGGAAGCAAGAACAAAGTGATTCTAATAAAGACAGTTGACAATATTTATAAATTTTGGAAGACCTGCTTTTGCTCTTTCATTTTTCTTTTTTATTGGCTAAGCTGTTGCACATATAACACCCATGTTATGCACTGATTTGCAAGGGAAAAGCAGCAGATAAATCACCCAGAAAACAATTCTAAATTGTTTCCTAGTGTTTGATATTAACTCAACTCTATACTATCTGTTGCAACTTTGTATTAAAACAGAAACTAGTCACAACACTGGCAGGTTTGCCTTAAAACGTTCACATTTACCAATAAACGATGACAGCATCCCTGGTCCAGATGTATAATGTCGGTCTTATTTCGTTCAACAAGGGAGATGTTTTTTACAGCAGTATGGCGAACAATGACAATTTGCTGAATCGCTCATAATAAGTGCATTATGGGAAAGACAAGAGTCTAGTGCAAGTACGGGCGGAGCAATCATCAGGGGACATGGGATTGTTGTGTTATTTTAATGGAGCAGCTGGTGGCATTTCAACTGAGTGCATAGTACTGCATACTGATACCGTGCAGCTGTCTGGTGTACCTACGTAGGAGTGTCCACCCTGCAGAATACCTGTCTTGAATCAAGAACATCATGTCTGTCTTGTTCGACTCTCAGTAACCTAGAAGATTCCTTGCCTGTCCATTGGGTTTTTCTCTGGGCAGCAGCCTTGTCTGATTAAATTTAAATGGCATATCAATGTATATTTGAGAACATATAGAATATAATTTATTGAATATAATTTATTAAATATACCAGACCTGTGGTTTTTCTTTTGATTTTATTCCTCTGCACGTTTTGTGGTTTCGTTTATATAAAAGTTACTTCCAACCATAATAGTAATTAGTTCACGCATGTTAACTGATCAATAAAATAATTCTGTTAGTTCTCTCAACAATGTTGATAATAATGTTGCGTTTGTGAATTACATGGCATTACGACTGAAGCAAATCTCCTAGTCCTAGAGCAAACATTATTGCATATATCTGTCACTTTAACAAGTATTTCTTATGTTTCCAAAAAAATTTGTATATGATAAAATGCATGAATACACCACACGTTAACAGTTTGACATCCATTTTGATGAAGTAAGTTCTTGCTAAGCAACTGTACACATGATGGATAGATAATTACTCTGGCATGTCCAGGAAAAATGCAATTTCAAAGTTGGCTTGCCGTTATATTTTACTTTCAAGAGTTTTTCTCTCATCAATTTTATAGAACATAATGGAAAGTAGCTTGACCTTTAAGTGCACAGAGTTGATAATAGAACCAGCTGTCAGTCTTCAAAGCATACGTCATTCACTAATTCAACTTGTCTAACTCATTTACTTGGCAAGAAATCCAGCCTCTGTTGCCATGTTCCTAATTGCCCCAACCTTAGGGCATAAACATGCATGCCTAGTAATCCGCTAGTATTACCTACCGGTACCTATGTCAACCTGGACTGATACTGATGGTATAAATAGCAGAGTACAGCTGCTATAAATGTTATTACGACATGATTCAACATTTACAGTGCATATATAAATAACATAATACCACCCAGTAGATACGTTTTAAAGGATTTGTATTCAATGTAATATTATGCAACAATGATTAGGGGTCAACATATAAATTCTCAAAGCCCCCAAAAATGTATGCAAAAGCAATTTTGCATTAAATGCTTCTGTTCTGTTGGCATATTTATGATAAAAATATACTTATTGATACTAACTAATAAAATACATGACACATTCGTCACTAGGTAAATGCATGAGCCTACATTCCATGTATGATGCTGTATTTTGTCCGTGGTTGTATAAGGATATTGGTGTATGGAGCTTTAATTTAAAAATAATACTTAACATTGAACATTACCATTCAGTCACTTGACTGAATATATATGCCTTCTATGGTATCCCACACAATAGATTGGTATGGTTTATACGCGATGGTTTGAACCAATGATCAGCAACTTGTAACTGGTAATTAGCCTCAATTAAATGTAATATCCTGACTGCTGAATTAAGAAAAACAACCAAACAGTAGTCATCATTGATATCTAAGAAAGAAATCGACACATTTATAGACACGTATCAATGCAAGAATTTAACAGGATTGCCAGCAATGGTACATCACTCTTCATTGGCAGTTCACGTACATATATATGGTGAAAACCACACGTTAGCTCTACTAAATCCCAGAAAAAAGGAGATCTTTGATGGAGATCCAGCTGTGTGGAGAGGTAATTTACATCTGGCAATGATCTAAGTAGCACACCCAGAGGAATCCCGAACGGCCAACTATGTCCACAGTCAGTCAATGGTTTGTATATGGAATTAGACTTGACTTAAGTTTTTAATCAATCTAAAATATGATTTATACTTTTTCTAGTAGACCTTAAATGTCTATCCACTTTCAACTTCAAGGTTTCCACTGATGCATCTCTTGGGTCTGGGAAGGTACTGCAATGATTTACCTTATCCCCCTATATATTAGTAATTATAATTACTTACAAATTATGGAGTACATTTCTTTTACTTCCACCAATTAATTTTATCTCAACTTAATTCAAATACGTTTCACAATTCAATATAAGTTCTACTACTAAGATCAAATCAAACAAATATAATTAATTAATTAATCCCAAAATGGAAATTAAAAGTCACGAAACATAAACTTGCTATTACTTCGGGCAGCTGCCGCTAATTCTAAAAAATGTATATAAAGCTAAATAATGTATTATTCCATTAAAACGTTAAATCGAGCATTATTCTTTTTTCCAGTAATATAATTATTATCTCATGGTGTTAATCGTTATACACAATTTCTACTTCTATCTGATTCCACTTGCTGCTGCATCCATGCAGTAACAGGGTTGATGCAGAGCCCAATAACTACAGCAACAAATCATTATATTTGTGGGTAGACTGTGTACTGCATCATGCCAAAGACAAATGTAGTCTTCGGAGATGCACCTGGCTTCACACAGTCATAAAACATTTCCAGTGCAGCTAGTCTGTCGGGACTGTGGGCTTCAGCTTACTCATCTCTAGCTAAGACCAGTTCTATAAACAGTAAGCAGAGAGGTATGTATGGTCGTGCACTGTTCTGCTCTTCTCAATTCCACCAAAGTTGTATGTTCTCAAAAGATACGGGAAAGGAACATGAATGAGCTGGAGTACATTTTCATCACTTTGTGTATATAATATTTACTAGGAACTAATATTTGCTTGTACTGGCATGGATGGAGAACAAAAACAATATAACATAGGCCCTGCACTGTCATTGTAATTGGGCAATCTTTGCCTAAAATATAATTAACAATCTCATATTTAAATTTTTAAATCGAAAAAATTGTAAATATAAATTGCAGATGTATGCAAATTACTGTTTCATGGTACTCAATATGATGATGAGACAGACTGACTGTCGCCTCAATACATTTCTGACTGTGGTACACCGACAAAGGTCCATTTGTCCACGGGAATTGGAATCGATTGTCAAATTTTTGTTTTATTGATTTCATTTGGAACTAGAATTGTACAATTTTGTTGGAATTAATTAATTCATGCTGTTAATCGTTGTCTAAAATTTGCCATTTTGTTTCCTGATTGAATAGACAGT